>JAJJMC010010030.1:1892285-1905854 GCA_023531435.1 Papaver californicum | reverse complement strand
TTGAATAATACCGTGTCTATACTAGATTTTTCTATTTAATAAATTGGGACTTGTTTCATACTGTTGTGCTTCTATGGTTTTTAATTTTGAACTGCCATTATTTTCCCTCTTGTTCCATACCCAAATTGTTTCATTATACTGCAATCCATGTATATATCCAAAATGATTTATTTTACTACACTAATATATTATAACCAAACTAAATTGGCTGGTATCCGACTACTCTGGTAGGAGACATTATATCTTCCTAATGAGATGATGGGAATCATACGTAGGATTCGATGACCCTTGAAATATAAAAATTTGGTGTTTTATAAGAAATGATTATCACCAAATGTGGTATTCATATCATCTGTTGGTATCGATAAATGTAAGAAATGATATCAAAAACTGTAACGCAGTTTGACGGATTCGATGAACCAAGAAAATATATATAGATTATGTTTGCTTGCTTATAAAGCAATGTGGGAAAAATTGATGAACATTTGCTCGGAAAAACTGAATTGGTCCCAAGAATTTAAAAGTCCGGTTTTTCGAGTGGCATATCGGGAAGTTGGAGCTGGCCTAATGGATCGAAACCCGAACCATTAAAAGCAAAAAAAATCCGGTCTGTCACAGTTGGTATTAGAGCAGTTCCGGTTCAAAAAGGACTGTGCTTTTGGAACTCACCAGTCTTCTACTCGTGCGGTGACTACAGGTTACTCTTTTTACATCTTGTTTTATTTTGGACTACAGGTTACTCTTTTTACATCTTGTTTTATTTTGAACTTCGGGATGAAGTTCTTTCAAGGGGGTAATGATGTGAGAGTCTAAACTTTTTCTTGGTATTTATGCATCTACAGTGTTTAAAACTTAAATACCCAAATATTGCTAACACTTTTAGGTTGCCTAAATAATAATTGTTAGTGCTAAAGTAGAAAATTCTGCTTTGTTCAAACCTTTGGGTGCTTTAATACCTTTGCATGCAACTAGACACCTCACCTCATACATGTCAAATAATGAGGGTGCTAGGGCATTTTCTTTCTTCCCCGTTTCTCTTCTGTCTTTCTTTTTCATCACTTTCATCTCGCTAGGAAGTAGAGAGAAACACGGAGAGCAGAGAATGAATTTTAGAGAGGGGTTTTAGTGTTGTTATTGGCGAAGGTTATGTTGATAAGATGAAGACGGAATACTTGAGAGAAGAGGGTAATGGATTCTTACAGGAAGTAATCAGCACTAAGAGAGAGGGAGCAGTGCTCAAAAAGAAAGACGAATCACTTGAAGTCGAAAGAGGGTTTCTATTTTATCAAGTGAGTATATCAATTTCGGGATTTTACTTTTGTTAATTATCCGCTTCTTTAGAAATCATGAGCTAATTTCCTTAGCTAGGGTTGTTTACAGATTCATATTTGATTATTGGTTTTTAGTTTTTGTATGTATTTATGGAGTATCGTCAGAACTGGCCTTCTTGAGCTAATTTTTGATTTAATTAGTTATGACAGTGCAGAAATATTTACTAAGGTCTGATCCTTTTAAGTGTTAAGGGAACCAAAGGATGCACCAAAATTGTTTGATAAAAATTCTCAAAGGGAAATCTCTGTTGTATGAATAAAATGGGTGTACGTTGAACTGCTTGTGAAACTCTTTTGGCAAATCAAATGAAATATAAAACTTCCACAAATTTTACTGATTGAATATGAACAATGCTTGATTTTAATCCCCATTTCGGTTTGTTTTTGTACTTGTTAATCATATTTTGTAAAAGGGATTTCTTGTTACTGTTAGCCAATTTTAATAGAGATTAATATAATGATTATTAGTTAATTCTCAATCATTTCCTTTTTTTATATGCGTATGTCGATCTGCTATGAAGTGATATTATGCTTATCAAATTGTACTAGGGAAGAATCCAATTTAATCTAAAAAAAAAATGCTTATGTTAACCTTTGTATAGGGATAGTGTTATATAATTAAGATTAATTATATATAGTTTTGTTAAAACTGTAGTGATTAATATGATCAGTTCATTTTTTGTTAACATAAATGTTAGTCCGCAAACTGTTTTAGCTAATGTAGCTAGTGGGGTTGCACTGTTTTGACACCTAGGTTTTAATAGCTTTTGAGATCATTCCTTCACTATTAATGATTAGCTCGTACAGTACATATTAGCGGTATGAAAAGAGGACTCGTTCTCGAGTATATGCAGCTTGTATGTATTCATTTTGGATTTTATGTGATTAGACCTTCACGGTGGTTGGGTTTAAGGTCGTCTTATCGGATAGGAAACTAAAGATAGTGAAGAATCATTTTAGACAGTTTTATGAAATGATAATATATGAGCCCTGAAGAAGTTATAATCTTAGTGTTTAATAAGGAATGGATGTTTGGTGTATTGTGTACTCCATGAAATTGTACTTCGTGTGATAATCTTAATTTTACTGTTCACTGGATGCTTGTAGATTTTAGTATGAACAAGAGAGTATAAATGGGTAGTTATCCAAACAGCCTTAGTTTGTGTTGCTACTGCTTTGTACCCATTCATTTGTGAATATTTCTGGGATTTGGTCATGTTGATAGACATGTGCCTGAACTTGTAAAATGAAAGTGAAATGTACAGTCAGACTAAATAATTGTTACATATGTATTAGACCAAGTTTTCGACTGTTATAAGAGTGTGCAGATGTTGTTTGGTACTGGCTCATAAGCTTAATTAGCTTGGCTTTCCACCTCCCTCTTCTAGATCCAGTTATGTCACATTTAGTTTCTTTAAAATTGTATTAACTTTAATAGCGGAGCATTCGAGTTAACGGTGTATGGAATCGGTGCTTGCTAGGATTTTGGGAGTTTTAACTATTCACCTAGCCTTAAACTGGGTTGATTGTGTAGTGGTTGGTGTTAATAGTGAAATACAAATTGGTGTTCCGTGTCGGCGTAGAAAGAATTATTATACCCTACGTAGATGTTCGTGGTAATCATGTATCGAAATATAGGATTGCTGATGCAATAAAAATATAGAATGTGTTAGGTTCATTTTATGGCAATTGATCTGTAAGAAATCTCTAGTTCATTTCTTTAACATGTTTTCTCAATCTCTTGAGCTTACCTTAGAGCTTGTTTCCCATTCAATTACTGCAACTTCATTTCTCATCTAATTTTCATCCCTCGTAATAGGTAGCTTTACTAAGCAGAAGTGACAGCCAAAAGAATGTATTTAGTTTGTTGAACTAGATTTTGTATAAAATGTAGCTTCATTTATATTGTCAGTTGAACTTGAGGTATGCCAGTAAATAAGTGGGCTTGTGGAATTTTAGTAATTACTGAATTGATTAATGTCCACTTTGGAATCCCTTAAATTGGTTTGTTGGACCATATGGGATGATGTACGCTGTAGGTATGGTGCGAATTACGTGAGTATGATTAGGCTAGTGATAAAAGATGGATACTTAAGCTTATGGTCTTGAATAATACCGTGTCTATACTAGATTTTTCTATTTAATAAATTGGAACTTGTTTCATACTGTTGTGCTTCTATGGTTCTTAATTTTAAACTGCCATTATTTTCCCTCTTGTTCCATACCCAAATTGTTTCATTATACTGCAATCCATGTATATATCCAAAATAATTTATTTACTACACGAATATATTGTAACCAAACTAAATTGGCTGGTATCCGACTACTCTGGCAGGAGACATTATATCTTCCTAATGAAACGATGGGAATCATACGTAGGATTCGATGACCCTTGAAATATAAAAGTTTGATGTTTTATAAGAAATGATTATTTTTCAATATGGTAATTCATATCATCTGTTGGTATCGATAAATGTAAGAAATGATATCAAAAATTGTAACGTAGTTTGACGGATTCGATGAACCAAGAAAATATATAGATTATGTTTGTCTGTTTATAAAGCAGTTTGGGAAAAATTGATGAATATTTATTTGGAAAAATCAAATTGGTCCCAAGAATTTAAAAGCCCGGATTTTCGAATGACGTATCGGGAAGTTGGAGTTGGCCTAATAATCGAAACCCGGCCAATTAAAAGTAAAAAAAATCCGATCTGTAGCACCATCTATCTCGACATAATATCATATTTCTGGTTTGAATAGTCTATGTTACAATCGGTATACTCGAGACCCATCTATTTATGCCAATTGTATAATATCTGGTTTAAATAGTCTATGATAAAGTGTCATACTTGACTATCATTGTAACTATGATGAAGTATGTACCAACTTCTTTGGTAGTACATCTGGGACAGTCGGTATAGTATTTACATTGCCGCACAATGCCGTTTTTTGTTACTTCAATGCCTACTCAGATATGCGATGTCGATTATTGGTGATTCGAGAGAGAAAATTCATTAAATGGAAAGTGCATTACATTCGGACCTTTCATAGCATTTCATGGAAAAGGTATTTCACTCGAAAACACAAATATAGTCGTGGATCATCCTACGTTGAGTATTGTAATATATTTTCACGATTCATAACATTTTATATGATTAAATGTTTTTCCATTGGCTTTTAAATATTGGAAACGAGCTATTTCTTTTTGAGAAAAACATATGATACTAAGCTAGTTCATAAATTAGTATGATTAGGAAAAACAATTAAAAAGCATTTCCTTGAAAAACATATAATTAGATACTCACTCGTGTATCAACGGGCGGGCATTGTTAGATGGTCTTCCATAACCAAAGCCAAATGCTTTTCAAAGCCTTGGCGCGTATTATTGGTAATATTGAATCTACGTTTAATCCCTTTAAAATTTATTCCAATTCCGTCTAATCAACAAAGACTATATTAAGTACATGATTCCAAATTCGTCATCGGTTTTATTCAGATTTGTTTGAGGTACAAATTTAAACAACTTATCATCGTCATAACTTATGACCGACTTACACGCTCGAACTATAGCAACATCTTCTTCTACAATACAATGAGTAACTATTTTTTTAAGAATAAAAAGCTTTAACAAAAATTATGTACAACTATGGGAAAATATGGGAAAATACGTTGAGAGAAGGGTCCTCGAAAGACCCAACGTCTAGTTGTCTTTTTTTTAAATCTAGACGTTACATAGGTGTTAGCATTCTTTCAGTTTTTGTTAGTATGCCGACAGTTTGAGTTCTCAAAAATTCATATGAAATATATTTCAGTCGGCATAATATGCTAAACATCTCACCATGCCGACTGTTGTTACATATCCCATGTTTATTCAAAATAAACTAGTAGTTGGTTTCTCACATTAAACACCCTATATATGCCCATACATTCCCGTTTCAAAATCAGACCTTCCACACCAAAGTATTTAAAACATGACCCAACCGTTTATTCGTTACACCATTTTTGACCATTTTGCAGCAGTTACGCTGATTTTTAGAAATTTTTATATCTGTTGCAATAACGGCGTAGTAACTACTTGCTACGAATTGTGCAACGTTTATAGATGTTGCTTAATTTAATTAAAGCAGCTATGCCTACGTTGCTTAATTTAATTAAAGCAACCGATTAATAAATTTAACCAAACCATTGCGAAATATGTAGTCAGAAATAAAATAAAAAAGTTTATTTTTACAAAATCGATTCTGGATAACAAGAACTATGTTATACATTCTATTGTAATTCCAAGCTATTATAATCGTTAAAGATCGCACTTTATCAAAATAACGGCTGGATAAGCCTTGCCAGAACTTTGTTGTGTTTTTAAGTCAAATAAAATATGGTTCAAATCAATCGAATCACATTTGAAGTTTAAATCAGCCACTCAGCTTTCATCGTGAATTACAAGTGTCTACACATATTCTGCACCAATTCAGTAGTTGCATTATGAGCTTCAAATACTAGAATCTAGCAGTATGAGATCTGAGAAAATTGGAAGTAAGTTAAGCACCTGAAGTTCCCGCTGCTGAGCAAGAGGTTTCATTTCAACCACTTGAAGCCTAAAAAACATCAGTACAGATACACAGGTAAGAAAGCTGACCGATATAGCATAAACATAAAATTTAATTATTATAAGATGGAAATGATGCTCCCTCAAAACCAATGCTTTTAGAGTGAGTGACAACTTTCCTATGAGTAGCAAAAGCAATCCAAGTATGCCACAACACCCTTGTTTTCATTTTTTTACTGTGTTGGCATGTATTGACAGTGGTAGTTGTATCGGACACATGTGGAAAGCGCTACAGTTCTGGTAGCTGCTAAAGTTTTATATATTTGCGTTTTGTAAAGCTTGATAAAATGGCAGAAGAAAGAAAAGAAATATTATGAGAAGACATATGACTGCCTTTGACATCTTACTTCAATGTAATCATGGATATAAACATCTTATCTTCCTATAGGCTACAACAAAATGTTCTTAACATTAAACCCGACTCTCATGTAATTTTCTTTAGTTGTGTTGGGTACCATGTACAGGTATCAGACATCGTTCCCATGTCATTGTTACTTTTCACAATTCGGTGCGCCGTACCAGTATCAGACACCGGCACTCGTATTCATGTTATGTAACATAAATTAGAAATAATGATTTCAACTGAAAGAACGAGGATAAGATGGCATATTACTGCATCAAAGAAAAAAATTCAATGATGTAAAAGTTGGAAAAAACCAACAAAAGTGCAATGGGGATAATAACTTGAATGTATGCTTCACTAAGATACACTGTTAAGTGGCCTCCAATAAGAAATTCTAGATGGCTAAATGAATAATGGACTAAGTTCACCAAAAAAATTATAATGTGCTTTAGAATGTGTGCCAAATATAAGTGCCTTTGTTGAAGTAAGTACTTACAAGTAATTCTCCTTTGCCGTAATGTAGTACAAAGCAATACCTACCCGTAGCGAAAAACACAGATATTAAAAAGTTAACCACAAAGATAAACTTCAACAACTTCTTTGAACCTCAAATTGGTTCAAGCACTCTCCCAATCAAAAGAAGACCATCGTACTAACCACCTCCTAAAACAAACAAAACAACAAACATACAATCATCACATCATCCATCCCACAAAAAACAAATTTAAAACACATTAAGTACAAACTTTCAATACCTGGAATATCTATTGTTCAATGTAACCAGCTGACTTCACTGATACCAACTAGTATCACTTAAATCTAGGTCTACAACTGATCTAAATAACCACAGACAAAGCTCACAATTTTCATCACTGCAGAAAGAGTTTAAACCATAAAATATGTTAGTGAAGAAAATGATCGAAAGTATTGGTGCGTCGAAGAATAAATGGCTAAACAAAGCAAGAAACAGGTAAGCAGGGAAACAATATTGTTCTTAAAGAAATTCATCAACATCTATATTAGGCACACTCAACACTTACTGTGAGAAGATTTCTTCCTGCACCTTTTGGTGGTAGTCCTTTCCAAATGCACATAGGGTTTCAAATAAGAAAACATTATGGGTGACAACTGCAATCTCCTACTAGATAGGGACTCATCTGTCTCCCTTATATCATCCTTCCCCCAAACATCCTCTTCACTTTCTACCTGAAAAAACCACATCATCCAAAATAACACTTTTAAAACAAGAATTACAAAGCCAATTCAGCAGGGATAAATAAACTCTAAGTCTGTCAATGGGTCATACAGAGCCTCATCGGATACTTCCGATTTTAAAGTTTCAGAAGGTATAAAGTTTCCGAAACATTTTCATCGCTTTAAGAGGTTTTTCTTCTGGAGATACATCACCTGCGAAAGGAATCACCTGCGGCGACAAGTTAGTAAAGTATCAGAATACAAAATCTTGTATAAATAGAAATACAACTTTAAGCTGGGAAAAAAAGTGAAACTAGCTCACATGTCGAAAACATAGGAAGCACGCAGGATATACAGTAGTAGATTTAACGAAGGGATTCAGGGCTTTAATAACCCCATGAAAGAGAAACTCATGAACTATTTTTTACTCTTGAACAGTATATTTATGATACCTGATAATTGTAGCCTCTGTGAAATTGATAACTGAGCATCCTCTGTGCCAGGAAGCATATCCGCCACGAGAACAAATAACAGCCAAGTCATAACGAGGACTCACTTCAGTAACTGGGATTAAGCTTACAAAGAAATTGCCCATTTTCTAGAGGTCTCATATCTGCATTAGGAATGTCACCAATCTGTAATATACTAATATACGCATAAGATACATGTAAACTATTGATTTATAGAACTACATCAATTCATAACCTGCAGATACCAATTGTATGCAACTAATATTTGAGCTTGAACAAGCAAAATTAGCTGAACAAAGTTTTGTACACAAGAAAGTTTCTCTCTCGCAGGTTTAGGAACTCCATATCTCACACCAAATCTAGTTAGTGAACCCTCAGTATACACAACCAAATATTTTAGACACTCAACATTCAAAACACTAAGCAATGAACTCCTTCAGGCTTCATCTATTGTATCTGGTTGTCACAAGTGAATCGGGGAGCAACAAATACTAAGTAACGCAACTCAGTCCTATTAGATAGTTCAACAGTAGTTTGAAATTGGCAATAAGGAAGAAGGAAGTATCAGCTCCGTCAACTAAGTAATCCTGGAATTCATTTGGCAAATAAAACATTAAGGTATGAAATAAACAATAAGGAAGATGGAAGTTACACCCGATAGTAATGCAAATACTGAATATTACCTAGCCAATAGCCTTGGGATCAGTATGGGGACCATTCAAAAACCTACAATTGCGACACATCACTTCTTATCTATTATAACCTAAAGAGACGCAGATGTTATAACTTTGAAATATGGTTTTGTAAACTAAACACTTTCATATACAAAAGTAAGTACCTACCATATTCAGGAAAGCATCACTTGCATAAACAATGGGCATGTTCTGTAAATGAGGATCCGTTCTACAATTCAAGATATTTATGTTATAGTACATAACTACCGAATAACTTTTGAAAGTAGATGGATGTCTGTGAGAAATCAACAAATAAACAAGAACCAAAATAAACACGCAATACAAAGCTCTGTTTGATTCTACCAAGAGATAGATTTAACGATGAAGTGAACGAACATATCACAGCAAAGTTGCTTCTTTTCCCACAAACTAGTTTTCCTATTAGCTCGGTATAGTGAGTCAGCACAGAGACATGATGTTAATGGATGTCAGAGCTTTCCATTTATCCGACTCATTTGCTTCACATGATTCCACCACAACCAATACTGTAACCAAAAAATATTTATAAGAAACCAACTCAATTATGTAAATCATAACAGATACATCACCAAGACTGGGAGAATCAGAGTAGAGACCTATCTCATTTAAATTTGACACAAAGACTATCCTTAAAGATACCAACCACGCAAATCTTGTAAACAAGAAAGTTATAACTAGCCAATATATGAAAACAAACAAGAAAATAACGGCAAACACAAGACCCATACTCCCTCGTAACCAACATTACACATCATCGCAATCCTAATTTGAGTACAAATGGTAAGAACTGAACACAAACAATTCCTAAAAAACACCAACTGAGAATCATTTGAAAACATGAGATTTAACAGCAAACCCGCAAAAGCTAGCAACTAATATCCCTTAACTAACACCAGAACAATTCCTATAAGAAATTGGAACTACCATTATCTAAAAATTCAATATACAACATGAAAAGATAACCAAATGAAGTTAGAGTAAGTAATAAGCAAACCTCTATATCGGTATCAACGAAAAAGTACACTATAAGCCTGTATGAAATCTCTGAAACCAACACGACTTCAAAATGAATTCCATCACTTTCATTAACACAAACCAAACAAATCCAACTTATTAACAGAGATGAAAACTTTGTATGAAGTGAACTTGATTTATGTCAACCTCAGTCACACAAACCCAACTTCTTATGACAACCTAATCATTACCAAAAACCCAACTCTGTATGACAACCCAAATCATCACCAGAAACCTAACTCTGTCAAATAATGAAAGATCTATAAAAGAGATACATTACAACAAAGAAAATCAAGTTTTAATAATCTCTTTATGAGAAATCTGATATCACAAAACAACAACCAAAACTATAATCCCTTTTCTTTGAAACAACATCTTGATCAACATTAACTACTCAAACAATCACTAAATCAAATCTAACCAAAAAAAATCTAATTCATGCTTCAAATTAACAATTATTACCACCATTACCTACTCATACAACCACTCTGCATAATCTTTATCAAAAAGCATACACAAAATTGGAAAATCTTTCTCAATTTATAAAACCAGAGAATTAGGTCAAAATCAAAGATGATAAAAAAAAAGCAACAAAGTTAGTGTTTATACCTGATGATAAACCAACTGTTGGCTTGTAAATCATAGCAAAAATAAAACATCCAACTATCAGATTGATGATTGGTTTTTGATTCCAGCAACAGAAAAAAAAGTTAGGGTTACGAAAATTTCAAAGTGCAAAAAAGTACAGATCTGGATTTCAAGTATATGGGTTTTGTTTAGGATATCAAGATTTAGAATTGAAGATCTTGATCAATGTTTTTTGTGCTGAAATCATGGTAAATCTAGAGTTCTTCTCGCTTCAGAAAAAAGGGGTGTTAAAAACGAGTGAGAAAAACGAGTCTATCTATAATAAAAGAAACAAATAGAGTTATTCTCTACTTAATTGTCTGAAGAGCATTGTATATAAAAAAAAAAAAAACAGAAACTAAAATAAATTCAGATGTTTAAGTTTAATGAAGTAGAATTACTGATTATTTGGAGGGAAGCAAATTCAGGATTCAAGTTTGAGAGGGAAATGAAACGTTATGTGAAAAAAGAGAGAGAAAAATTGGGGGAATTAATTCCCATTTTTTCTAAAAAAAAAATTGAAACAAAACTAAAAACAAATAAAATAAAAAAGATAATTAGATATAAAAGCCCTCAAATAACACAAATATTTGTAACGTATAAAACGTTGAATATCAGCTGCTTAATTATTTTCAGATAATTCTTATTTAAAGAAAACGATATCCGTCGCTTTTATCTTTGAACGTCTATAAGTTGCAAACATAAAATTCAAAGTGTTGCAGATAAGGCCACATGCTGTAGTGATTAATCTGTGGCGTTTATGATAGATGAAGATTTATCGCTTTGTAGAAACTTTATAGTATGTTATACGGATAGAGGTGCGGAACGACAGAAAATAGTTGGGTGAGTGTGAGTTACTGAAGGAGGATTAATGAAAACTTCTGCACTGACATCGGTAATCCGAATAACCGTAATTTAGCTTTGTTGTTATGTCGATTTGAAACTATAAGAAAACAAGTTATATAATTTTTAGGTTTAGTTCTTGTTGTAAATCGATATCGAATTAAGGGTTAAAACAATATGAAGTTGTAGTGCGATCTCAAGAGGAAAGATGAAGACGGAAAATAAAGAATTTCGAATACAAAACTCATTTCGACATCCTGAAGGATTTTTTTATAACCCGTATGGGATGTTAATAGGTTGTTATAATGTGGTTTAAATGGGATCCAATGGTGGACTAATTATGAATTGGGTTATAATGTGGGTTTTTAATTATGTTCTAAGTAATTGAAAGGGGTTTACATTTGAAAGTTTGGTTGTCATTTCTTAAAAGTCGACATGGAATTTAACTATTTCACTTATGTCGACTCACATCAAAAAATTTGTCATGTATCACAAAGGAGTCAACGTAGTAAAGCAATTGTTTTTCCATGCCGACTAAACCCAATTCATATAGCCTAACCCGTCTAAGAGTTGGCATTGTTATTATCTGGATATACTATATCGACTTACTCCTACATTTTATGTCCACTAATTTGGAGGAGTCGGCATAGTAAGTAACTTGCCAAACATTGCCGACTTTAGCTCTAACATTGTGTAATTTCATCACAATCAGCATTGTTGGTTGATTTTTACAATGCCAATTTAACCCCCAAAATCTAGGCTACTAAAGAAAAACAGATTCAATGAACGTATGAGCATATGAACTAAAACCATTCCATTCATTGAGCGTGATTCAGAGTTTAAAATACAATAAATAAATGACCACTCAAAATACTCTTTCATTAAGTGGGTCCCAAAAGTCTACATTCCAAAGTTTACTTTAATTCAATTGTTGCCATATTCTCTCGCTGCATGGATAATTTTAAAGCATCCCACAATTGGTGATTCTTCTCGTACATTTCATACATCCATCAGAGTGACTAGGAACTAAACCCGGTATTTTAGTATACATACAAACTGGTGGTAATAGGCAATTTTCCTTTGACTTGAGACCAACAAAGTGGTTCTCTTTTACGAACACCAAAACAATTCTTATTTTCTTCAACGAGCCTTCACACTCCTGAAATTTTGGTGTAAACGTAATTACCATCTCATGCCCAAAATAATAAACTACACATCGCCATGTATCTGCTAAGAGATGAACACACACCGGTATCCTCATCCAATAAGACTGATGGGATTTTAGATTACCCTCTATAAATAACCGCAATCGCACGGCGTCTAACTAGTAGACAACGGCAAGTACGGGTCGAACCCACAGAGAGCGGGGAAATACTGCAATTAATATCTCTAATCAACTAATCAAGGATAATATTTTGGATTTTTATATTAATTAATAAAATAATAAAATAAACTAAACTAATAAAATAATTAAGCAGAGAGAGTCAGTAACCAGGATTTTCAGTATCCACCACTATTTCTATTTAATTACTGAAGTGAAACATAACTCATGAATATTTAGAGTCGTAAATATCACTGGGACGCCCTAAACATGGTGCATCAAAAAGCCCTAGTCTCAAGCATACACCATAAAATTGCATTAGCGAGAAAATTGTACGAAACTAATTTTAGGTCCACAAATAATACCTGGCTATTCTAAGCATACCCCATCAAAGGATTTAACCCAAGCATGAAATATCAAATAAGTAGACAAATATATTTGCAACAAGTAGATTTTCAAAACAACAACTGTATACCAGAAGCATGGAACATCAAAAACCTAGGCCAAGCATGTACCATCAAAAGACATCACAATTGTTTAATGAAATTCAATAAATCAAAATCATGGAATTAATCTATTCAAATCATAATAGTTTATTACCCAATAATCAATTTAATTGGTCTACTACTAAAAGTGGTTTCAACATAACCCTAGTTACAAATTAATTAGAACATGGAAAAGGGTTTCTTAAAACCCATAAAAATAATTAAAGAGAAGAGTAGAGATGATTAAACCGATAATCGATACGCGTCACTGTGATCGAATCTGTCCTCACGCCTCCGTATCCTCCAAAACTATACAGGAAAAAGTCATGTACGCTCAAAAATCCGTGTCGCCCTCTCTCGAAAAACCTTATAAAAACTGGAAGAAAAAGTCTGCCTCTTTTCCTTTTGTCTTACGCCTTTATACTCTTCTTGTTTTCTAGATTTCACGTGACACTGACACCCCACGTGTGGTACTCCTCTTTTATCAATCACTCCACACGCAAAGTACCTAGCCTATGCACTTTCTTGACCGAACAGCTAGCCTATTTCTTGTCCCCTCCAACCTTTCTATTGTGCTGCCAACCTCACGTGTTCATGTTAATAAAAAGCCTACTTTACCAAA
>JAJJMC010010030.1:1880989-1892275 GCA_023531435.1 Papaver californicum | reverse complement strand
CTCATCCGCACAACACCGAACAGCTGTACCCTTATCTCAAACCTGACGCAGTCCATTTCACTGTACTCTACTTCAATAGCTTTCCTTCCACTGTCTCTATCAGTTCTCAATTTCTTTCACTAGCTGTGGCCAACGTCAATTCTCACGCAACAGCCTATCTAGTTTCACCTCACTGTACTATTCTTCCTTCACATCTGCGCCTGGACGAATAGCAGCCTAGCTAACCTCCGTCAACAGCTATCCAATCCCTTTTCCGAACACACTGTTGGCAAAGAAATGCTAATAAGACTAACAAGGGTCATTAGTTATGTTTTATTGGTAACATTAGATTTTATGAGAACCACCAATTAAAATCATAAAATAATAATATTAACACAAAATTAAATACTAGTAAATATAAATTAAGAGATAAATATGTATAAATTATTTTCGTATCAAAGACGTCGGAAGGAACTCCATGGGTTCCTTAGGCCATGGTACACGAGCATGCAAATCACTGAATTGTTGTTCATTGTCCAAAGTTGTTTCATATAAACTCCTCTTTGATTAGTTTTGCGTCCATATTCATTTTTGCATATTGGATTCTGTCATCCCCTAAAATTATCCTCCCCATATAAGTATCCTAATTGCTCAGTCGATGTATGATAACCATAATTTCCATCTCCATCCACATCATTCGTTGATATAACAAATTCACGAATGATCTCAGGAAGTTGATTCATATACTCTTCTATTATGGTATGACAAGTTTGTTTTTCTTTAGCTGTTTTCGGATCACTATGGCTTTTTATATCACCTTTTGTTTTCGTTATTATCTCCATACCATATTCTGAAATCTCCGGAGTCACAGATTTCTTTTTTGGCCTTCCTCTTTTATTTGGAACTGGTGCTTCATCGACGTCTTGAGAATTCTCATATTGTTGTTCTTGAGTTGATGTACTAACTTTCTTCTTCGTCATTCTTCTTTTCTTTAGAACCGATGTTTTATCAATGTTAGGTATAGCTTGCAAATTCTCATCTTATTTTTATTGAGTTGATGTGTTAACTTCCTTTTTCGGCCTTCTCTTTTCTTTGGAACAGGTGCTTCATCAATGTTGGGTATAGCTTGGGAATTCTCATCTTGATGTTGTTGAGTGGATTTACTAACTTCTTTCTTCGGCCTTCCCTTTTTCTTTGGAACCGGTTCTTCATCAACATTAGATATATCTTGGAATTCTCATCTTATTGTTACTAATTTTATGTATTAACTTCCCTATTCGACATTCCTCTTTTCTTTGGAACCAGTGCTTCATCATACCTTGCTTCAGATACCTAAAACGCGTATGGATCTCTGTTCTTACTATTGTCATGTTCACTCGCTTGTTTTAAAAATTTTCTGTCTTTTTTCCTTACTAATTTGGTTGTTGGTCTACAAATAGGCCGTCCTTTTATTAGTTCATCCATATTTTTTTTGTATGGGTGACTCAATCGCCTCATTTGGCTGAAATTTTTTTATCTTTGAGACGAGTTCCCAATTGCGTAAGTGTTGAAGAATTCTCGTCCTTCCTTAGTATCCCATACATTTTCTCCAGAAGCTCCTGTAGAAAGAGGGGTGAAAGAGAGTCGATGCCAAAGCGGATCGATAGCCTCTAAAGGTATCACTTCTTCATAGTTTACAAGCATATGACGACATGGGAATCCCATAGACGACGACATTGTAGGACAACCACACACATCACATGGATGGCCATATTGTCTCTCCCAATATAATTATATCATCATATAGACTATTGCCCAATGTGACACATTGAATTATATCCCTCAGAGTAACTTTTTATCTCTCAAATATACTTTCATTCTCTCCATTGAGATTTTTTTTCAAATGCTTTATTAATTCTATCAATATCATTTTTAAAATATTGTTCTATTTCCCCAGTCACTGTAACAATATTTGCTTGATTTGAATCTAAGAATTTCTTCAATCGGCCGTGAGCGGACTCTGCTATACTAGTGGCTTCATTTCCATAGTGTTTATATCGGTTGGTCCATGCTAGCACAAATTTCTCTTTGTATGGATCCAACCATTGTGTCCTTCAATACGAGACTGCACTTGGGTACCTATTGTTCCATTGAGCAATAAAAAGGTATTTAGATTCTCTTCATATGTACCCTTGGTAATGGACCAAACTAAGGCATCCCACTCGCCTATAAAACTTAACCATTTTAGATGATTTTCTTTGTGTTCTTTGTGTTCTTTGTCAACTATCTCTTTGATAGGTGCATAATATACATACTTTAAATGTCAATTCCATACTTGTTTTATTTATATTTATTGCATCATACCTTGTATTACTCTTGTTTTCCATTTTGTTTCTCATGTTAGGATGAAACAACCAAAAGTAGTGGAAATGGTTATAAAAGTGTTAAGGAAGTGAAGTCTACTAATTGAGAAAGACTAAATACCAATTTTAACTCATTAAAATCCAGGAATTCTTATCTTTATCTTTTATATAGTGAAAATATGAAGCCAACGCAAAAAGAAGTAGGTCATTCCGAGGTCGGAAGAAAAAGTTATGAGCAAAACGGTAAAACTAACTTGATTTTGGTTTATGTTGGGCTTGTTTTGGGCCTGCACGGAAAGGGAAATAAGATATGTGTTTTGGGCTTGCCTTGGACCTGAAAAATAGGGTTTTTGGTGGATGTTGGGGAGGTTAAGTGTCATAATTGGATAAGGATTAACAGAAGATGTTAGTATTTGAGGAGGTTAAGTTTTCTACTTGGATAGGGGTCAAAAGGATGTGGAAATATTTAATGGTTATCAAGTTTCCTAGTTGGATAGACGTCAAGATGAGGTTACAAAAGCCTATATAAAGGAGAGCTTAGATACAACTTTCTACACAACTTCTCTACACATAAGAGGGAGGATTTTGGTTTACCCCTTTAAAAGGTTTTAGTAAATCCATGCTTAGATTCTTCTTCTTATTTTTTATATATTTTCCATGGGTTTTAGTAAATCCATGCTTAGCTAATTATATTGTTGGTTGGGGATTAATTTGAAGTCCAAGGCATGGTGATTCAATTGATGAAGTAAATTTTATTCTTTTATTGTCTATTTAATCGTTTATGTTCTACTAATAATATCACGAAATATGATTTGTTGTATTGATTGTATAATTTGCATATTAATAACCATGATAATATATCTATAGATAGACTAGGGGTTGAGATCTTGAATTATCGAAAAACTTTTGTTACAAGTAGCATAGTATAGTTTCTAACGACAGGATGTTTCCATGCGACTATGTGTTCAAGCGTAACCTAGGTTAAATCTGAGTGGCTCTTGCGCCATATTGCACAAAATAACCTAACTCATAGATACCGTTTATTTCATTTGGTTAAACTTGAGTGGCTCTTGCACCAAGTTATTCAGTTGGAACAATTCAGAAAGTAGCTCTTACGCCTTTGATGATTATATGAGTTTAGCGGAGTTAAGCCTGCGATAGGATGCTTTAGGGTTATTGGTATAGAGAGAGATAAGCAGATAAATATGATTTGTTGATTAATCATATGTTTAGTGATGGATAATGACTCTTCAACCATCGTTTTAATTTTCATAGTTTAGTTTAATAACTCTACAATCCCCTTTTTAGTTACATAAGATGTCAAAAATAAAAAATTACACATCTCCTCATAAGAACGATCCTTATTACCGTTATATTACTTTTTAGTATTATTGGAAAATATTTTAAATAATTTATTCTACTTACGACATGCATCAGTCTTCCTCTTGTTCTTCTGGTGATAGTTAGCTTATGCGAACATCTTCCTCATCTTCTTCTTTTTTTGACTTCTTAATATCATTCTTTGGTGGTTCAATAACTGCATGACAATGTTTTTTTTCACATTGTTCACTATATGGAATGTACAAAGGAAATTTTGTGTATCCGAGAAAATCAGAAATCATGGTCATTAATGCTTGTTCATTATCTGTTGTTATAACCCTTGGGGGATCATTGCCCCGGAATAGTAACTTCCACTGTTGTAAACCCTAAATATAGTTAAGATCTTTCTCTTCGTTCATAAAACACAAAGACAACATGAATGTTACCATGTATGATGTATGACCCACGATGTTGAACAACGGTATATGATATTTGTTTGTCTTGTAAGAGCAATCTATCATAATAACCGGGAAGAATGATTGAGCAAATTGTGCCATCAACGGATGCTCAATGAATATTTGCAGGACCTAGTCGTCTGGCCCCTTCTTCAGTTTGTGTGTGCAGTTGAAATCAATGGATAACTTTAGAAATTCATGCATACCGACCCACCTTGTCATTCCCACCTTATTATATTTGCTTGTGCACTGTGAATTACTTAAAGAAGACACCTTAGTTCGATCATTTGCTTTAATACCGCTGAGAATTTGACTTGATGTGGTGCATATTTTAGTCAATCTCTTTACTTTCTCGAATTGATCAGGTTTTAACTTTGCAACTACGGGGTACCCAATAAAATTCTTCTGATCCTTATGGTTATGGCGACCGTGTATCACTTTATTTCCATAATTTACATTCAAATTAAATACAAGCTTCAAGGGGCATCCATTCTTTCTCGTTCTAGTATTGTAAACCCTTGGTCTTCTTTGGATAAACATATCCTTTTTTCTTATGGATAACGTAATCCCCACCTCTCTCGCAATCCATCTCAAACCGAGTAAATTTGACTTGATTGTTTCTGAGTAATACACGCTTATTCTTGAAAGTTGTATTTATAACCCACTTGATTGACTCAAATTTACTTGTGAATTCCTACATTAGGCATAAACACAACAAGTTATATATCTTATTACACATACCAGTATAAACTTTCCAAATCATTTCGTAACGTACCAAATCATTAGCATAGTGCTCCAAAGTATCTGGACCCAATTGTCATACAGGCTTAGGCTGATTATCGACGTCAAGTACTATCTAACCACAAAAGAAAAAGAAAGTTAGTCGAAATAAAATGACTAGTCGGCATGGTATAGAGTATAAAGTATATAAAAGTTTAACAGTCGGCATGCTCGATAACTAAATGCAATGTTGACTGTAAAAATTTTGAAGTGACAAAATTATCAAATGCCTCAGTCTGCATTCTCGATAAAGTTATCCTCTATGCCGACTCATATCTAAAGTTTCTGCCCAGTTTGAGGAGAAATGCGAAATAGTTGATGACCCATCTTAATATGCCCACTATGAAACCAACAATAAACCTTCTATGGGAATATTATTCGATACAATCGACATATTTGGAATTCTTCCACCATGACGACAGAAGCCTAAAATTTTTACCCAGTTTCAGAAGAAAATAGGCATAGTTGGTGACCCATCTTAATATGCCGAATTCGGAACCCAGGATAAGCATTTTATGGCGTATTATTCGATACAGTCGACATATTTGGAATTCTTCGACCATGCCGACAGAATCCTAAAGTTTCTGCCCAGCTTCAGGAAACATTCGACATAATTGGTGACCCATCTTAATATGCCAACTGTGGAACCAAGAATAAACCTTTTACGAGGAATACCTAGTGTCGATATGAAATGGGTTTAATACCATATTGATTGTAAGGAATCGGCATAAATTTCATATTTCGACCATGCCGACTATGAGTCTGTTCAACTTATATAGCATGGCGAATCTAACGAATAAAATCACATTCAACCTAATTTGGACCTTCACCTGAGTATTCGAAGTACTTGTATCATTTGTTTCTTCATTTCTATGGGAAAACTCTTTACCTGAACCTTCATGCTCATTAATGCCTTGATTTAGGGTTTTTTTCAATATGAAATTTTGATTATCTACAAAGTGTTGTAATTGAGAATCGTCATCAAAATCAACGTAAACACCTTCTTCTTGTTAAGATGAAGATTCTCCTACATCAATTTCCTCACTAAAATATCTCATTTCCCTCAAATCTCCAAAAAAATTCTACTTTTCCAGTTCTTCTTCTTCTTCTTCCCTCTCTATCTCTCTAGAACTAACACTCTAACTCTGAACCTTAAGTTTTATTTAAACTAATACATTAACTAACAACTAATTATTTAAGGTTAATTTAGGTATTACAAAACATATTTGGATAAGGTTTTTTTAATATTACTTCAAAATATCCCTACTTTGTTTTATTATATCCTCCAATTTGTAAGGGTATCCCTTAAACGTGGGTTCTAAAATAAAATCTGAAGTTATTGATTTAATTTTTCATAGACCGTAGTTGTGACGGACCGGGAAATTCCACCCTCGACGCTATGCGCTGGGCGGGCCAGAACTCCCCTACTCGTCACTCTGATGCGAAGAAAACTTGAGGCTTACCAGGCAAATTTAGGTCGATTTTCCCTTCCAAGATTGTTTTACAAGCATGATACTCGAAACGTAGTTTTCATATGGATCCAACTCACCCTTGTTCTTCTAAGGATGTAAAGCCATAAAAGCCAATGATGATGTCTTTCACATGCATCACCTACTTACCATCATTGTACAGGCCTAAGTCATGCCTTGGACTAGCGCATAGGCTATTGTAGACCTTCTTTCTTCTTTTTTTCAACTATTTTCCGACCATACGCTGGGTGCGTGCACTGATCTTGCTTTTGCTAAGAGTGCATCAACCAGGCATATGGCATTCTCGCCGTATAGCTTGATATGAAGTATGAACATCCATAAAATGGATTGCAACTACATCATCAAGTATGGCAACAATCATTTCTTGCTTCGCACTGCCGAGCCAGATGATATGAGTTACCAAAGTGTCGCAATCATCTCCAAATTAGATGATATGAGCGACAACATGCTGCACCTTAATGCATTGCATTGTAATTTTCTACTTACCCAACCCGTACCTTGAAGGGATCAAGCATGACTTTAGTTCATCAGATGAGTCATTTCGAATGGGACAAGCAACTTAAGCCTATTAAGCAAAGCCAACATCGATGCTAAGGATCAGTCGTTTTAAAAGTATATGCTTAGGCATATAAAATTTACGTCCAACAATTTCCAATATGATGTAGCAAGGCTAAAGGCCAAGAAAAGCCTAGTCCGTATATGCCAAGGGACTTTCGCAAGGTATGCACCATCTTGTGCATAACTAATGTCTTTGTATGCAAATATGCATTATTGAGTACGCAACACGAACTAATGATACCTTCGCATAATTCTAGCTTCATCGTTTAAGGTACAAGCATATTGACGCTTACATATCAAGTATGCACCAACGTATAAGCTACAATCGCATAAATATGCATTACCGCTCATGCACATTCAACCAAGGTTCCCTCCCTATATATGTCTTAAGCGCATTTTCGTACATTTGGAAAAAAAAAAAAGGTAAGGGAGATCCACCGACTACACCAGTGATGCATCCTCGAGCATGCATCACGGTATAATAGTGCATTAGCACTATAATGCATTTTTGGGTAAGCATCATAGGGTCAGTGATGCTTCCTACAGTAAGCATCACGACATAATAGTGCCTTTTAGCACTATAATGCTTTCTCAGGTATGCAACATAGGGTCAGTGATGCTTCCTCAAGTAAGCATCACGACATGATAGTACCTTAGCACTATAATGCGTTCTCGAGTTAGCAACATATATTTCCAACCAACGTCTCCTCCCTATATATGTCTTACCGACATTTCTACAAGTAAAGAAAATAAGGGGAGAGGACATTCATCTACTTCATTAAGCCAAATACAACTTTCTTGCCAGCGCCACAACCAAATAAGCTTCCTTGGGTAAGCTTCATAATGACATGGATGCTTCCTTGGGTAAACATCCTTGAATAAGCTTTATAGGGTCAATGTGATACTTCCTCGAGTAAGCATCATAAATTTCCATCCAACGCCTCCTCCTTATATATGTCTTACCGAAATTTCCACAAGTATATAAAAGGAAGGTAATGGGCATTCATCAACTGCATACTAGTGATGTATCCTCGAGTGCATCACAACATAACAGTGCATTAGCACTATAATGCGTTCTCGGGTAAGCTTCACAGTACCAGGGATGTGATAAGTGCATAAAATATATATTTGAAATATCAATTTCCTATGCTTTTCTTAGTTATTTCTCTAGTATTTTGTGTATTTTACGTTTGTTTTGATTTTTATAGGTATTTTGGAGTCACATGAAGTGAAAGAAAATGATTAGAGAATTATGCATCGCTTGGCAACATTGTGCGTTGATGAACTCAAAGCATAGAAGAATACAAATTTGTAAGAGTGTCAAAAACAAGGAATTACTAGAGGTGAGCCAAGTAAGGTAGCCCCTATCCTAGCAGTGAGTGCCTAAAATAGGTTCTCTTCGTAACTAAAATCTAAATCTTTACCAGGGGTTACCAAACAGCTGAGAGTTGTTAAAGACGGTCTTCTGTTACTAAGGGCTACCTCCTTATGATTCAAATCATACAACTAGGTCAAGCTGTCAATTACATGTCCAGCCTATCTCGTTCTTATTTAGGCATGAATATGTGTTGAGCTCGAGCTATTCTCGGTTGTACAAGGATATTTTGCCGGCAAGCTCTGGTGGGTTCAGTGGATGGGATTGAATGAACAAAGAAGGAAGGAGGAGTTCGCTGACAGAAGAAAGGTTGTGGATCTGTTAAATCGAAATGGCAGGCGAGTCTGTGGTGTGGCAGAGAAGATTTGGAGAAGAAGTATTCCATGGGGTTTTGTCCGTGAATGGGTTTCGAGAGTTTATAGTTTGAAGTGAGTTGAACAGGTTCAGTCGAGAAGAGAGTGCAACAACGTGAATGGGTTTGGTTTGCTTGGACAAAATCAGAGAAGAACATTAGGAAACATGGTTCGGAGTCTGTCATGGGATTTTAGCTGGGATTACAAGGAACCAGCGAGAACTTGTCGCTGTGGTTTCGTGAACAAAGATGATGCCGAAGAAGAAAGAAGACAGGGAGAAAAGATGGATCTGGTGGCTTGTAATTGTGATGATTTGGACTGGGTTCAGTCTCGAGGAAGAAGCTGAGAAGGTTACAATGGGTTTTTGTGGATTTGAAAGAAAGAAGAGAAGATGGGTTCGATAGGTTAGGTTAATCGATGGGTTTAAGAGTGAATTGCTGCAGATAAGAGTAGTGTTGTGAATCGAAATAGGGAAGAACATTTGGTTAGACAGCGAAGAAGAGCATAGAATAGGAAAGTTGTTGAATGAATGCTTTGGGTGATGAAAATGAATGTTTTGTTGAATGAGTTTGAATGAATCTTGCAGGAAGGAGATAAGTTAGATGTTGGAATCACCAACTTCACATGCCGGAAATTCAGCCAGAATGTTTACTAAGTGCTCGATCAGTTTCCTGAAAGAGACCTGAAAGAGACCTAGCCGTGAATAGATAGAGTTGATTTGGTTGATCGGTGGAATTGCCTGTCAGTTCTCTAACTAACAGGCTTATTTGACGGTCTTGAGTGTGATGTGGGCTTCTTCTTAGTCTTGGCAAGCTTACCAAGGGCAATAGAGTTTTACCTAGATTTGGAATTTGTGTTATTTTAGGAAAGTGAGTTTTACTCCAAAAGCGATTTTACAAAGGGAGAGAGCTATATAAGATCAACTTCAATAAGAAGGAGAGATATCTAGGTTTTTACCTAGTTCTCTTCTCACCTCTTCTACTTCTTTTTGTAGGTTCACGCAGGGAAGATATTTCATATCTAGGGTTTGCAAGTTATTTTCTTCTTGAATTCAATTGTGTAAATTCCACTTTATGAGTAGTTAATTTTATCGTTGGTAAGGAATAATTGGATTTCTCAAACATGATTCTTTGGATTAATACATTAGTTTTGTCTCAATTTTATCGTTTATGATTCACTATAAATATCTCATTGATTGATTGTTTGTTTAGTTAAGTTGCAAATTGATTGAACTCACATTCATATCTAAAGCTAATTTAGGGTTTATTATACGTAAAATTGATACTCCTTGAATACAAGTAGCATAGTGTGGTTATTTCTTGTAGTGATATATCCTAATAATCGCATGTGAATTATGACCTTTGTTAAATTAAATAGTACGCTTTCCACGTTCAATTGCATTGATTAACTTAATTTCATGAATTTTAATATTCCTCGGGAATTAAACTTGATTTGTGTTTTTTACACGTTAGGTTGTTCTCTTGGTAGAATTCATATTCACATCTTTTAATGTGTTTGTTGATGACTTGAGGAAATTTGTGGGATATTCTTGCGATTAAGGTATTCTAGGGTTTGTGATAAAAAGAGATTAAATACCAATTCTAATTATTAAGACAAGAACATGTTTTGTGAATGAAAACAAAACCTTAACTAACATTTTCATCTTATTGATTCTTTTTTACAATTTCTTAGCTTTCTTAATTTGTTTAATTTACTTTTATTAAATCTGAAAAATCCCTTTTTTTACATAAGTTCTCGAAACCATATAACAACCAAGACCTCCTCGTGGGAACGATCCTTTCTTACCCTTGCTTCATAATAAATCATAAGTAGTGATAAAGTAATAAATAATTTTGGCGTGGTATGACACACATCAGGATGCTTCTTCGGTAAGCAACATTGGGTCAGTGATGCTTCCTTGGGTAAGTATCACGGTATAATAGTGCCTTAGCATTATAATACTTTCTCGGGTAAGCAATATTCGTTAATGTTGCATGCCTTAGTAAGGGCCAATCGTAATGATGCCATAACATTGTAATGCTTCCATTAATAAGCAACATAGTAAAATGTTGTGTTTCTGATCAAGAAAAAAACCTAGCATCATAATGCCAAGCTGATATTTCCACCGAGCCAAGCGAATGCACTCACACCTTGATGCATCTTTGAGTAAGTGATAGGCTCTTAATTTATACAATTCTACCACCTTATTTATATTTACTAGTCATTATTATTATACTAAATTTACCATTTTATTATTTTATTAGGTGGTTCACATAAAATCTGAAGTTATAAATTAAATACGGTCAAAATTGGTGTTAATCGTCGTTTGCGTCGAAACATAGTCGAAGTATTGCTCACTATCACGTAAAGAGCAGGTGAACAGGAGCAAGAAAATGCGTCAAGAGGTGAAGCATGCTTTTTGGGAGGCAAATTCTGTTCACTTCACGTGAACAAGTCAGGTTGATGCTATAAAAGGACGGCTGTTAATGATGTGATTGGAGTGAAAGCCTGGACTTTCCTGTTCGGTTAATTGAGAAGGAAAGTAGGCTGTGTGGTTTGACGTTGGCCATAGAACAATGAAAAGAAGAAGAGCTAGACTAGGCAGGCTATGGAGTACTTTTGGGAAACATTGAG
>JAJJMC010010030.1:1812424-1875989 GCA_023531435.1 Papaver californicum | reverse complement strand
ACTTAGAATAGCCAAGTATTATTTGTAGACCTTTAATTAGTTTCGTATAATTTTCTCACTAGCGCAAATTTTATGGTGTATGCTTGAGACTAGGGCTTTTTGATGTATCATGTTTAGGGCGTCCCAGCGATATTTGCGACTCTAAATATTCATGAATTAAATAGTGGTGGATACTGAAAAACCCTGGTTACCGACTCTCTCTACTCGGTCACATTTTATTAGTTTAGTTAGTTTATTATTTTATTTATTAATATAAAAATCACAAAAATATTCCTATTGATTAGTTTATTAGAGATATTAATTGCAGTATTTCCCCGTTCTCTGTGGGTTCGACCCGTACTTGCCGTTGTCTACTAGTTAGACTCCGTGCGATTGCGGTTATTTATATTGGGTAATTCCAAAACACATCAGTAAGCTTCACAAGCTTGAGATGAAGCTTCATCCAATGCAATGACGCGTCCCAGAGTAATCATTATGCGAAAAACATGGGTGTTACGTTAGTGCTTCTTCACGATTTTGTACACAAGACGTAAACGATCCTCCCTTTATACGGATACTCTATTTTCATGTATTATCACTCCAGTATAAAAAAATAAATAAATAATAACTAATAGGAAAACGAGTAAAAGAAAAGAGAAAATCAAAAGAGGG
This sequence comes from Papaver californicum, assembly GCA_023531435.1. NCBI lineage: Eukaryota > Viridiplantae > Streptophyta > Magnoliopsida > Ranunculales > Papaveraceae > Papaver > Papaver californicum. The sequence goes on along the minus strand of JAJJMC010010030.1, from coordinate 1,875,338 downwards.
AAATGAGGAGAGGCCATAAAAAGAGAAGAATAAATAGGGTTTGGAGAGAGGATTTTATACATTAGTCATTCGAGCTATCAAATAGTATTCACCCATATATTTTTAGGGGAATAAAAAACGGAGTTGGAATCTATGATTTCTATTGGTAGCGAATCGAAAAGTGAGTAAAAAAAAAGAAGAGAAATCCGTAGCAAACCGAAAAGTGAGTAAAAACAAAAGAAAAAATCAAACAAAAGGGAAATGAGGAGAGACCATAAAAATAAAAAAAGAATCAGGGTTCGGAGAGAGGCTTTTATACATTAGTCATTCGAGTTACCGGGTATTACTCCCCCATATATTTTAAGGGCGGAAAAAACAACAAAAAAAGAGTTGGAAATACATGATTTGTATTGGTCTAAATCTTCTTAAATAGGGCCAGAAGCTATAGAATTTGAGCTTGATTCAGCTTTCAACCACATGACAAGAAAAAATACTGAAATTATATATATATAATGTGATTTTAAAAATACTTCAATTTTAAATCCATGTCTTGTACCAAACGGTCTCCTAAATGTTAAACCATTATAAATCTATTTGTCATATTTAATTTTTATATCCTTATTTCATAGCAAATGCTCGGTTGAACATGCATACCTTGGAATTTCAAGTATGTTGTCATATTTTAGTTGTCAAAACTATATCTTGATTTAGCCTACTAAAGTCAGACTCGTTTGGAATAAATAGGTAGCCTACTAAAGTCAGACTCGTTTGGATAAGGGCACCCCCAGAAAAAGTAATAAAGGTACCCATCTAATGTTATAAAGGCACCTACTTTATTCAAATTCAAAAATTGGGCGTGAGGATTTCTTTCTCGATCAGAGAAGCTTCTGCGTGAAATTAATAAAATGATTTTGGGGATATAAGACAAGAATAACACTCTTGCCTTATATATAAGAGATATATGAATTGAAGACCTGAGATATGGAAGAGAATCTTTTTCTTTCACGTAACTTATCTCGCCTTGTTTATTTCGAGAAACAGATCTCGTTAAGATTTGATTTTGGTTCGGATGTATAATTGCCAAGAATTGTTTATGGAAAGAAAAATAATATACTCTCGGTTTTTTTTTATCACCGAGATTATCTTCATGAAAAGGGAGAATCAAAAAAGATATTTTCGAGATTTGGTGGTGGGGATGTTGCTGTTAGTATAAATAGGAGTTAGGGTCGAAACTAAAGAGAGATAAAGAGGTTGGGAGAGCTCATAATCGAGATTACAAAAAGTAGCAAGAAGAAAAACACAACAGCAGGAAGAAGAACACAAAGAACATAAGGCTGCAAGCAACATTTATTTATTATAGAAGTATTATTTATTTCAAATTTCTGTAACACGACATTTGCAACGATTATCTTCATTTTGAGACACATATTATAATAGTGGGTTCTGTGACGCCTATACAACGATGCAAATCTCTGTTTTATTATCTTTTTACCTTTGTAAATACTTTTTGAGCCATGAATACATATTTTGAGCGTGTTTCCAACATGAGGAGCTAAACCCCATTGATGAGGCGATAGAGGAAGTTATTTTTCCAATAAAAAAGTGGTACATTCTTATTAATTTAATTTTTACAATTCTTTTATGATTATTTGCTTTGATTAAAAATTGATTTAAATATTTTCATTAAGCAATTGAGATTTCTTTTGATGGTACATGCTTATCCTAGGGTTTTTGATGTTCCATGCTTTTGATTTATAATTGTTATTCTAGAAATCTACTTGTTGCAATATTTTAGAATCAAATTGAATGTATGAATTGCATAATTATAATTATTGAATTAATTCATTTTGAAAATTGGAAATAGTTGAATCTTAGGCTCAGTATTCTCTATAATCTTGATATCATCTTTTTCTAGAGTTTTGCTATTTGTAGTCTTAGAATTTAAATTTAAAAACTAAATCTTAATAAGTCTTGAGCGAATCATTTTTACCAAAGTCTACAATCATATCAATTTTGGGCGGCGCCGAAGCGGACCTTTTTTTAAATTTGTTTTTAAGTTTAGCTTTAGTTTTTAGTAGTTTTGTTTTAGATTTTATTCTTTTGTTCTATTTTACGATTTTTTGGGTATTTGTCTTTTTATTGCAATTTTGGATCAAAAAGAAATTGAGGCCAAATAAAGGTTCGGATTAAGGCTAAAGACACAGCGAAAAGAACGATAAAAAAGAAAAAAAGATTTCTTTTAGATTTTATTTATTTTTGTTAGTTTTCTTTTTGTTTTTTTTTTATTTGCATTGTGGACTTTTATTTCATGTTACTTGTTTGTTTAGTTTTTGTATTTTATTTATTATTAGTTAAAAAAAATACAAGTGTACACACCAATTGCATCTTCCGGCACCGATTTTAGAAAAACTCGTGGGATAGTAAGCTGAACCCTCTGGACATTATCATCCGAACCACCATAAACCCCAGCCTTGTACCTTTGACCAGTCTTTGACTGTAGGTATATTTTGCTGCGGTAACCCAAGCTTACCTAAAATAGTGATCCCTACATTTTGCATGTGCACAAATTCTTGTTAAACACTAGTATTTTTGCTTGTGTATGCCTCGTTGGATTCGTGTAGGAGATAGAATTGAAGAAAACGACCTACTTTGATTAAGTCCAACCAGTTACACGGATTTAGGTGGTACACCTGTTTTTGCCGAAATGGGTGAACATGAAATACAGGTGAACAAAACCCTTAGAGTAGTACGTGACTCATGGGTAGTTTAACATCCACTATCAAATTTGACCTTAAACTACATTTAGGGGGATAGCGAATGAGAACCCGTATACCCACATAAGAGACTTTGAAATGATTTGTGACACAATGAGTTATCTGAATGTCTCCAAAGATGTGTTTAGGTTGTGTTTGTTTCCCTTCTCTCTTGATGAAAAAGCCAAAGAGTGGTATCATTTTATTCCTTCTAAAACAATCACCACCTGAGACGGTTTTGTAGAGGTTGTTGTTAAGAAGTTCTACCCACACCATAAGACTGTTGTTGTTTGTCAGTCTGTTCAAACCTATAAGCAGAAATTAGGTGAAAACCTACACGATTATGTAGAAAGGTTTAATGAATTGTTATACCAGTGTTCGCATCACGGCTTTGAGAAAGCCCACATGACCCAAATTTTATATGAGAGCCTGGATAATGAGACATGTATGCAGTTAGAAATAATAAGTGGTGGAGTGTTTACCCATCACAATCCTGATAAATGTTTTGACTCGTTCATCGAGTTAGCTGAGAAGACTAGGCAATGGGCTTCAATGAGAGAACCAGAAATATCTAGGAATCTTATCCATATGGCCGATAGAGTTGATAATGGGTCAGATATCCTTAGGCGTTTAGAGGCCTTAGATGAATCAAGGGTCAAACCATGCTAGATACAAAGAGCAATCCCATGTTCTTTATAACAACTCTAGGTTGAAACCGCCAGAAATATGATCCATATTCTGAAACCTATAACCATGGTTGGAAAAACCATCCTAATTTTTCCTGGTCTAAGGGACAGAATCAAAGCCAGTCCAGTAATACTCAGGTTTTCCCAGGTTTTGGCTACACTAAGAATCCTTCAGGTCCAGCCCAATTTTAGAACCCTTCATATAAGAAGATCATGAGTTTAGAAGAGTCTCTCACCTTTTTATCTCATAACACTATAAAGTTTCAGCATCGGTTGAACAAAGTTTAGAAGACAATAAAAAGATGGCTCAAGATAACTCTCGGGCTATTGCCGATTTACAAATCCAGTTTAGTCAGTTGAATGAGTCTTTGAGAGAAAAAAGTAAGTTTCCTAGTCAAATACAACCCAATCCTAGAGGAGTTCATGAAGTATCTTCTTGAGAGAAACCGTTCAATCATGTGAACTCTGTTACAACCCTTAGGAGTGGTCGAGTGGTAGATAATAAGGTAACCATGCCCGATAGTGAACATATTGTAGTTCACCCTTCTGAGCCAGTAACTGAAGAGACTGATAAAGTCTCTAAAGAGTCCAATGTGGTTCTCGCTAAGACCGACTTTGTGCCCAAGAGCCCCATTCCCACAACTGCTAGTACCAACTAAGAATGAATCCAACTTTAATGATACATTGGATATTTTTAAGCAAGTCAACATCAATCTCCCTCAATTAGATGCAATTAGGCAGATTCCTACTTGTGCCAAGTTCCTTAAGGATCTTTGTATGCGAAAGCGAAAGCTTAATGTACAGAAGAAGGTCTTTTTAGCTAGTCATGTAAGTTCAATTATCCAGAACAACACAACTCATAAGTATAAAGACCAAGGTTCCCCTACCATTTCATGCACAATAGATAATTACCGTGTTGAAAAAACGTTACTTGACTTATGAGCTGATACAGACATAATTTATACATATCTACCGCTTAATTTATATTTGTTAATACTTATATTTATATTAATAATATATATTTATATTTTTATAGGCGATACACCGGAAAATCCGATGTTACAATTATAATGGTTAAACAGACTAAACTGGTGTGAAATTGATAGAGACAAGGATGACCGGCTTTAATGAGCTTGCTCACATAAGTTGGAAGACGTGAAATAAAATGAATTAAAGTGAGTTGGCGTTTGTGTTGGCGGGTAGTCAGACTGGACAGAAAGTGGTCGGTAGACTTCCTTATACCGAGGAAAAGAGAGAGACTTGCTTGGCATTTTAGGCGACTCAATTAGTCAGAGGAAGAGAGAAAAACAGGTGGTGTACTTTTTTTTGTGGCTGGCTAGAAAGCACGTTAGAGAGTGGTTCGGTCTGACAGAATGTGAAGTTAAGAGAAAGAAGTCTGGTGCGGAGTAGATGACGTGTCATAGAAGTGAAAGAATGAGTGGGCTATGCAGTCGTGGCATACATTTCCTTTAATTTTTCTGATTTTGGTTGGTGACTGGAGAAGGTGAGGTGGGGAAGTATAAAAAGAAAAGTATAAGAGGTAGAGAAAGGAGAAGGCTCTCTGTTCGAGACCTGAAAGAAAAAATAAAAAGAAACAGAGAGGTATTGTGACGGCGGAGAGTGAAGGTAAGGAGAACTGATATGATCTTTCTCAAGATCAGCAATTGAGTAATGGAAGTAGGGAGAATTTGGAAAAAAAGATGAAATCAAGAACCGGAGAAAAGTAATTTTATTAATATTGATCAAAAGTGTTTGTTACAAATGATTATCGAGTATTTATACTCGGTTTCTACTCTTAAGCTAACTAATCCTAACCGAATTAAGCAAATGACCAATGTGAGACTAACATGTGTCTCAATTAAGATAACTAACAACTAACAACTACCAATACTATCTGCATCCTCTTATTGACTCCTGACCACCAGTACTGCTCGGGCACTCTTCTGGCTAACCTTCAGCATCATAACAATACCCCCTTCTCAAAAATTTCCTTGTCCTCAAGGATTTTAGCATGGAGAACTCTGACTGAATGCTGGGAACTATTGCTGGAGAGTGCAGGATTCCTCCCAAGTTGCACTCTCCTCATTCTGGCCCTTCCACTGAGTCAATACTTTCTTGCGCACAGTCCTGATACCCTCCTCGTTTCTTTGGAATACAAGTTTACTACCCAAAACTTTGAGTGGTTCATGCTGCTGTTGAATATCTGACAAAGGAAGTTGCTGGCTGGTCTGAACTGTCCCTCCCAACTTTCTTTTGAGACAACTAACATGAAATACTGGGTGTAGCTTACTATTTGGTGGTAAAAGTAATTTGTAGGCTACATGTCCTCTCTATATGATCTGATAAGGACAACAGTTTGTGAAAAGAGTGTTGAGCCAATGAATGCATCTGATATGGTACCAATCTCAAATATACCATATCTCCAACTTCAAATTCCCTCTCACTCCTTCTTTTATCTACCTGGGACTTCATCCTTTGTTGTGCCAATTGTAAGTTAGGTCTCAGAAGTTGAAGAATTTGATCTCTAGAATTCAAATTCTCTTCAACTGTTTCAACCCTGGCAGTTCCCACTTCATGAGCTGTAATAAGAGGTGGTGGGTACCCATATATAATTTGAAATGGAGTCAGTTTTGATGTTGTGTGATAGGCTGTGTTGTAGCTCCACTCTGCCCATGCCATCCACTTAGCCCATTCTTGTGGAGCATATGAAGAAAAACATCTAAGATAATTTTCAATACACCTATTCACCACCTCAGTCTGGCCATCTTTCTGTGGATGATACCCAAAGCTTATAGCCAACTTAGACCCATTTAGCCTAAAAAACTCCTTCCAGAATTGGCTCAGAAATATGGGATCTCTATCACTGACAATTGGGGTTGGCATTCCATGCAACTTGAACACATTGTCAACAAAGACTTGAGCCACCTTAGCAGCTGTATATGGATGAGCCATTGTCATGAAATATGCATATTTTGATAGTCTGTCTACCACAACAAAGATTACAGATTTGTTGCTGGATCTTGGAAGGCCAACTATAAAATCCATACTTATTGCAGTCCATACCTTCTCAGGTATTGACAGGGGATTTAACAACCCAGGAGGAGAACAATTCTCATTCTTATGCTGCTGACATATAGAACACTCAGAAACATATTGCTAGATATCATTCTTCATTCCAATCCAATAAAATGACCTTTTCACTCTTTGAGTAGTCCTAAGCACTCCATTATGCCCAGAAACTGGACTGGCATGCATTTCCTCCAGAATCTTCTTCCTCCACTCAGAAGTAGGACTCAGAACTATTCTATCCTTATATCTCAATAAACCATTCATATAATTGTAATGTTTGGAGGGAAATGTAGCTGATGACAGATATGTCTTCACAATATCCATGATGTAAGCTTCCTTCTCCAAATGACTGCGCAATTCATCCAACCAACTGTGATAAGGATAAGAATGGGCCAGTAATTCAGGAGCAGAATCAATTGAACACCTCTTAGACAATGCATCTGTAGCTTTGTTGTCACTACCTTTCTTGTATATGAATTCATAATCATAACCCATCAGTTTACCCACCCACTTCCTTTGGAAGGATGTGTTAGCTTTCTGACTTAGGAAGTATTTCAAGCTGTTATGATCTGTCTGCATAACAAAGTGCTTCCCTTGCAAGTAATGCTCCCATTTTTTAATTGCATGCAAAATTGCCAATAGTTCTTTTTCATAAACTGATAGAGCTGCATTCTTAACTCCTAGAGATTGGCTAAAGAAAGCTATTGGTCTTTGGTCCTGCTGTAGAACTGCACCTATCCTATTATCAGAAGTATCACACTCAATCACAAATGGTCTGGAGAAATCTGGAAGAGCCAGCACTTGTGGACTGACCATAATTTACTTCAATTGTGTGAATGCTTCTTTGGCTGCTGGAGTCCACAGGAAATTATTCTTTTTGGTAAGGTCAAACAGTGGTTGGCATATCTTGTCATACCCTGGAATATATTTCCTGTAATATCCAGTAAGACCCAGGAACCCTCTCAATTGCTTAAGAGTAGTGGGAAGTGGCCAATCCTGCACCACTCTTAGCTTCTCTGGATCTGGAGCTACCCTATTTTGAGACACAATATGGCCGAAGTACTGAATTTCTCTTACTCCGAACTCACATTTAGATTTCTTCAAGAACAGTTGTTGAGAGTTCAACACATTAAAAGCTAATTTGAGGTGTGCCTGATAGGCGCTTAATTTATATATTTTTATCGCCTAATCTATATTTAATAGTACTTGATTTTATATTATTAATATATTTTTATTGGTTTAATAGGTGATATGCATAAAACCCGAAGTTACGAATTAAACATGGCTAGAGTGAACATTTGTGAAGACACTTCTTATACTTTTATTACACGGTACAATTGGCATGAAGAGTTTAAAGTGAACCAACAACTTAACTTGTGCTGAACGTATGGTGCTAGCTAGTTCTCTTGGCAGTGGGTGCGTCAGGTTAGGATAAACTTTGTTGAGGCAAATAACTATAGAAAGGGAATGATTGAGACTTGAGAGAGCATCACGTGGAAGAGTATTGGTTAGGTGGACTTCTTGGTTTAAAGAAAAATTCTGTCAAGTTTGTTGAGATAGGTGATGGCTATGATTGGGAGACATGTGTTGACGGTATGGGTGGTTGGTTAGAGGTTGACTTATCACGCACTACTACTAGGTTTTAGAAAGGAAACCTAATGTTTAGAGAAGGCTAGTGTACGTAGACAGTGAGGCTGTTAGGCTGTGGCTAAGAGGGTGTTGGAGTAGGCAGGTGATGTAGAGGCTAGTTTGTCTGATGGCTTGATTGAAGTGTAGAGTGAGTGGAGGAAAAAGCATGTACAAGAAATTTGGGGTTGTTTAACTTGAAAAGAAAGAGGTGTGGGTCTTCTTCTCTTGGGAGATTAAATAGAGAGACACGTGATGTTTGTGACATGATGGAGGTAGAGTAGTGTTCGGAAAAGCTAGTATAAAAGGACGGTAGTAGGAGCCGATTTGATGGGGGTTCTCTTTTCTCGAGTTCTGTTCGGGAGGACAAAGCCTGTTCTGTGTCTGGCGGCGGAGGAGTTATTGCAGTTTGGAGTTTCTTTTCGGTTCTGGTTTTGGAGCGCCGTGAGTTGTATACAGGAGAAAAAGAGGTACAGACGGAGAAGAAGAGTATGGTGTTTGTACACAAAGAACACACGACATCTTTGCGGAACCTGGTTAAATTCTCTATATTCTCTTTAATTATTTTTATGGGTTTTAAGAAACCTATCTCCATGTCTAGCTAATTAATTTGTAACTAGGGTTTAATGTTGAAACCACTTACAATTTTAGATCAATTAGATAAAATATTTGATACAGACCATTATGATTTGAATAGATTAATTCCATGATTTTAATTTATTGAATTTCATTAAAAAATTTTGACGTCTTTTGATGGTACATGCTTGGCCTAGGTTTTTGATGTTCCATGTTTCTGGTATACATTTGTTATTTTGAAAATCTACTTGTTGCAAATATATTTTTCTACTTTTTGATATTTCATGCTTGGGTTAAATCCTTTGATGGGGTATGCTTAGAATAGCCAGGTATTATTTGTGGACCTATTATTAGTTTCGTACAATTTTCTCGCTAACGCAATTTTATGGTGTATGCTTGAGACAAGGGCTTTTTGATGCACCATGTTTAGGGCGTCCCAGTGATATTTGCGACTCTAAATATTCATGAGTTATGTTTCACTTCAGTAATTAAATAGAAATAGTGGTGGATACTGAAAACCCTAGTTACCGACTCTCTCTGCTTAATTATTTTTATTAGTTTAGTTTGTTTTATTATTTTATTCATTAATCTAAAAATCCATAAATATTATTTCTGATTAGTTAATTGAGATATTGATTGCAGTATTTTCCCGCTCTATGTGGGTTCGACCCGTACTTGCCGTTGTCTACTAGTTAGACGCCGTGCGATTGCGGTTATTTATAGAGGGTAATCTAAAATCCCATCGGTGCCAAATGTTCATCCCAGCTCTTGCTGTAAATTAGGATGTCATCAAAGAAGACTAAGATAAATTTCCTCAAATAAGGCTTGAATATCTCCTTCATCAAGCTCTGGAAGGTGGCAGGAGCATTAGTGAGTCCAAATGGCATCACTAAGAACTCATATAGCCCTTCATGAGTTCTAAAACCTGTCTTATGTACATCATTTGGAGACATCCTTACTTGATGATAGCCAGACCTTAAATCCAACTTAGAAAAAACTCTAGCTCCAAAGAGCTCATCCAGTAAATCATCAATTAGTGGAATAGGATAGTTATTTCTGATAGTCTTGCTGTTAAGGTCTCTATAATCCATGCACATTCTCCATGAGCCATCCTTCTTCTTAACCAAAAGAACTGGAGAAGAAAATGGACTTTGGCTTGTTCTGATAAAGCCTGATCCCAAGAGATCCTTCACCGCCTCTTCAATCTCTGACTTTTGCAAGGGTCCATACCTATAAGGTTTCTTATTCACTGGTTTGGAGACTGGTAGAAGAGGAATGCTATGATCACATGTCCTAGCAGGGGGTAAAGTCTTAGGAAATTAGAACAAATTCTCATTTTCTTGCAATATCTGGAGGAGTTCCATAAGTTCCTGAGAAGTTAAATGTATGAAACTGTTGTTGTCATTCTTTTCTTCTAGAGAATAGATGACATAGGAAAACTTAGTTATTTCCAGCATCTTCTTTATTTGTTTCACTGTAGCCACATCAGTGTATGGAGTTGGTGCCTGCATTTGCTCCAGTATGTACATGTGTCCATGCAATTTGAACTCCAGAGTTAGGTTGATGAAGTCCCAAGTAATCTTACCTAAAGTGGATAGCCATTGAACTCCCAGTACAACATCACAACCTCCCAAAGGAAGGACTTGCAAATCAACCTGCTCCTTATATTTTCCCAATTCAAGTGGTAATCCCTTGAATAATCCTCCACCTTTGATGGTACTTCCATCAGCAACCATCACCTTCACAGAATTCTCACAATGTGGTTTCCAATTCAACTTTTTAATAAGCCTGGAGTCCACAAAGTTTTGAGTACTGCCAGAATCCAAAAAAACTTTTACTTCTACTCCTTTAAGTCTTCCACTAACCTTCATAGTCTCAGTTGTAGGTTGATGTTCAGCTCCAAACATGGAACATTCACTTAGTTGAATGGAAGATATAGAAGCAGCCTCAGTAGTATAATGTTACATCTCCACATTCTCTTATTCTGGCACATCCTCAACCAAATCAAGAACTAATGCCTGAGTCTGGCCAAATTTAGATGATCTCTCCTTACATGTATGTCCCTTGAACCACTTCCCATTGCAATAATAACACAGATTATTCAATGTTCTATCAGTAACTGTAGAAGGAGAAATTTTCTTATATTCAATTATAGGTAAGATCTTTGCTGGATCTGTGTGTGTTGAAGGTTGGGGATGATTGTACATTCTATTTTGTGTTCTTGGATTATATGTATTTAAGGCTTTGATTTTTGTATCTAATTGTGCACCATATGAGATAGCTTCATGTACTGTTTCCGGTTTTAGCAGTTGGACATCAAATTTCAACTCATCCTTGAGGCCTCCAATGAAACAGCTCTTGAGAGCTTCTTGAGAAATGCCAGTAGTTCTTATTGCAAATTTGCGAAAAGAAGAGACGTAGTCAGAGTAGTTACCTGTCTGGCTTAACTTGAACAATGAAGAAGTAAAATCCACACAGTCAGCAGGGCCAAACTCTTTACAGAGATCTACCACAAATGTTTCCCATGTTGGATTCAAGTTATCATATCCCTGCCAAATAAACCATTGTAAAGCTTCCCCTTCCAATTGAAATGAAGCTGTGACAACCTTCTGAGCCACAGGCACTTCATAAAATCTAAAATATTGCTCTACTTTGTAGATCCAAAGCATTGGATCGTCACCTTTATTGAATTTTGGTAAATCCACTCTAGGTTGATTCAAGATTCTTCCAGATGCATTATTGTTCATTCTCTGGCAGTGATTTCCACCTGCATCTGTGCTCTCTACTCCTTCTGGTTGTGAGAGATTCTCACATCTATTTTGATTGTTTCCAATGTTAGCTCTCATTTCCTGCATGAATTTGTTCATCTGTATGCTCATGTTGTTGATTTGATCAGAAAAGTCATCCATTCTATGAGTAAGACCATCCATCCTGTTTGTAACAACATTGAGACCAAGAGATAAACAGAGATGCGTTCATTGACACTGGAAACTTCATTTGTGAATATATTGTTTCTCTCTTCCAGATTGGAAATCCTAGATGCATGATTCGTCATGATTTCAAGCAATCTGTTAACAATTTGATGTTGTATTTGTTTGTTCAAGATCTACATGCTCTGATACCAATTGATATGATCTCTCTCAAGATCAGAAATTGAGTAATGGAAGTAGGGAGAATTTGGAAGAAAAGATGAAATCAAGAACTGGAGAAAAGTAATTTTATTAATATTGATCAAAAGTGTTTGTTACAAATGATTCATCGAGTACTTATACTCGGTTTCTACTCTTAAGCTAACTAATCCTAACAGAATTAAGCAAATGACCAATGTGAGACTAACACGTGTCTCAATTAAGCTAACTAACAACTACCAATATTATCTGCATCCTCTTATTGACTCTTGACCACCAGTACTGCTCGGGCACTCTTCTGGCTAACCTTCAACATCATAACAGGAACATGACCAAATACTAAATGGAGAGAGAGATTTGGCTCGATAGTTTCTGTTGGTTTTGGACGAACATAAAACAGTGGCCGGTGGACGGAGAAGATGCAATTGTTCAATTTCGGTTTATTCCTTTCTTCTCTTATATTAGTTTTAATAGGTTTTAAGAAATCCATTGTTATGTCTCACTGATTTTGTAGATAGGGTTTTAGGTAGAAACCAATTTTAATTGTGTATTCATGTGAATTCCATCATAATATTTTTGTATGATTTAATGACTAGTAATTTCACTTTATTAATGCTTGGTTCTTAATTGATTTATATAATTTTATTGACTATTTATGCTTTATGATTGATATGCCGTACTTGGGTTTAAGTTCTTTGAAGGTGTATACTTTTGGATTAATAAGTCGTGCTTTAGGATTATAACATTTGAATCGAAGGAAATTGCATCGGTGAAACTAAACAATTAGGATTTTATTGAAATATTTTCCGAGATATGAGGTTAACTCCAATACTCGTCTCGAGTATTATAGAGAACATGTTTGGAGATTATATGAATTTTTCATGATCAAGTTGGTGGAAACCAAATTCCCTAGTTACCGACTCCGTTCTTGTATAATTTTAGGTAGTTAAATTTTACTATTTCATTCTATTTCTAAAAATCCCAAAAATATCATCCTTGGTTAGTCAATTAGAAATATTGATTACATTATTTCCACCACTCCCTGTGGGTTCGATCCGTATCAGCCACTGTCTACTAGTTAGACACCGTGCGATTGCTGTTATTATAAATAGGGTATTCCAAAATTCTATCAGGAGCCAATGTGAACTTACTTCCGTACCATGTGTACCTCCAGTTAGGACTTGGTGACTTAAAACCTACCCAGATAACACTTCAGTTAGCGGATAGGTCTGTGAAAATTCTTCTTGGTATTGTCGAGGATGTTCTTATTGAGGTCAATAGGTTTATTTATCTTGTGGATTTTGTTATCCTAGATACCCAACCCATCCCCTGACCCAGAAAATCAGATACATGTGATATTAGGTCGCCCGTTTTTAGCTACATCTAATGCGATCATTAACTGTCTAAATGGTTTTATGAACTTGTCTTTTGGTAATATGACTATTGAGATGAATATTTTCAATATTAGTAAACAACTTCCTGAGCTAGATGACACGTGTATTGAAGAGGTGAACATGATAGGAACATAAGTTCAGGATTCATTACAAAATATTTTATTCGAAGATCCATTAGAGAGTTGTCTATCCCATTTTGGCTTAGATTTTGACGATGATAGCACCATTGATCAAGTGAATGCTATGTTAGACTCTACCCCCGTGTTAGATACTGATAGATGGAAAGATAAGTTCGAACCACTACAAGTTTCTAATTCTACCTTAATTCATTCTTTATAAGAGCATCCTAAGTTGGACCTCAAACCATTGCCAGATACTCTGAAATATGTGTTTTTAGGCCCATCTGAAACTTTTCCCGTAATTGTAGCATCCGACTTGGATAGTGATCAGGAAAATAGGCTAGTGACCGTACTTCAAGACAAAAAAGAAGCTTTAGGGTGGACCTTAGCATACATTAAAGGTATAAGTCCTACTAATTGTATGCATCAGATTCATTTAGAGGACAACACATAACCTGATATGGATATGCAAAGTCGACTGAACCCTAACATGAAAAAAGTAATTCGAACTGAGGTGATAGACACATTTTGTGTCTGATTTGTCCTCAATTATATATATTGTTAGTGCTCAATTTTGTATTTATTGTGTCATTTTATGTGTTTGTAGGTATTTTTGTGAAATAAACATTTGTGGAAAAATTGGCTCGAAAAAGTTAATAAAGGCACCCGGAGGAAATCACTAAAGGTACCCCTTGCCTTTAAATTCAAATTTCGAAATTGGCGGGAAAATTGATTTCTTAACTACGTAAATTTCTGAAATGGATTTTCACAAAGTTTTGCTCTGATTAGTATTAGTATTTTACAACAAAACAGGACTGGTAAGTGGATTAGTTTCGAGAAAAAAGAAAAGATTTCCTTTCAAGCAATAAAACACAGAGATATATTTACGGGGTTGGTTTTGAATTATTTTTGGAATTTTCGTAAGAGATAAGGAATAAATATTCTCCAAGATTTTATTCTATCACATACAGGGAGTCCGAGTTGTACAATACACGCATAAAAGAGAGTTTCAAACAGGAAACGTGTAGAAGGAAAAAAAAAGTTTGTAACCTACAAGGAAGAGAAAAGGGAAGATTTACTCGAGATTTTTGGGCTTGTAGTGTATAAAAGGAGTTTGTGGGAGTCACAAAAAAGGAGAAAGAGGTTGGGTCGAGCTCAGGAAGCCAACGGAACAAAGAAAAATCACCTCAGGAAAAAGTTCTCTGCTGCTGTCGAAGAACACGAAGAACAGAAGATAAGGCGACGGTTTTTTCAACCACTCTGTCACGGTTCCTTTATCCACTTTGCAACGTTTATCTTCAGTCTGCAACGTTTATCTTGAACTTGAACTATAATAGTTAATCTGTAACGCCTATACAGCGTTGCAAATTTCCTGTATTATTATTTTTAGTTTCTTTTTTTCTTCTCAAGCACTCTTGAGCCATGTACCAATCTTTTGAGAGTGTTTTGAGCTTGATGAGCTAAACCCCATCACTGGGACAATGGATGAAGCCATATTTCATGAATGAACGGTAACTATTTTTGATTCTTAATGACTTTTACATTGATTTTTAATTGATTTATGTTTTTTCTTAATTAGTTCTAATTTTGTTTGATGGTGTATGCTGGGAATTAAGAGCTTTTGATGCACCATGCTTATGATTTACAGTTAATGTTTTATAAATCTACTTTTGGAAAAGAAACAGAGTCAATAAAAGAGCTATAATTGTTATAGAATCATTGTAGAAATCAATCATAAGTGATTTTGGTGGAATCCTGAGTTCCAGTTCTTCCCAACATTGTTAAAATCTTTTACTTATTTTCTAGTTTAATTAATAATTAGGTCTAAAACGAATCTTCACAAGTCTCAGCGAACGAATACATTTTTACTAATATTCGAAAACACATCAGTTTTTGGCGCCGCTGCTCGGGATTTGTTTTTAGATTTATTTTTAGGTTTAGTTTTTATTTTAGTTGGTTTAATAAGATTTTTATTTTATTTTATTTATTTTTATTTATTCTATTTTACGTTTCTTTGGTATTTTTCTTTGTATTACAGGTTGGATCAGAAGGAAATTGGAGTCAAAGATAAATCGAAAAGAACAAAAAAAGAAGACAATTTTTTTGTTAATTTTAATTTTATTTAATTTTTAGAGTTTTATTTATTTATTTATTTAGAAAATTGTATTAGGAATTTTTTCTTTTTTTTTTTGACTTTTTCCTTGGACTTTGGACTTTATTTTTTTATGGGACTTTTGGGCATTATTATTTTTTAAGCCATGCAGAAGGGTATTATTAAATATAAACTGCAACTGACATAGGAGTCGGTGGCCTGAGTCGACTTCAACGGTTCATCCCCCGTTTGGAACGGGAGGTAAGACTCAAACCACCCACGAATCCCATGTCAGTGGGTTTTCTGGACGCCTTTGTAATGCATATATGCTGACGACCTGAATACAGATTTACTTTTCTAGTAAAGGGCAATGACTGGCCATATAAGATAAAGACTCGGATTTCATCACCGTTTCCTTCTTGCCCGCTTTAGGAACACGTTACCAAACGCGAACCTAAGCTTGAAATTTTGACTAGAAAGAGACCGATAGGGTAGCGAGCTTATAAGAAAGTCATTCAAAATGATTGTATTGGTTACTTTGTTAGCCTAACTCAAAGTTCAGGAAGATTATTTTAAGTAGATTCGAGCCGCCTTGTAACCCAAGAAAACGTTGCCAAAGAGGCCGGGTTATCAAAGCTCCTAGCTTATCCTGTTTCTATTCGACTTAATCTAATTTGGATTGTTGTAAAAGATTTGCTAAAACTGTAGCTAGTTGCCTTTTGGAAGAATAAAAGCTGGTCTAGAAACAATCTAAGTGTAGTCATCATGCTTCTTGTTTGCTAGATTCAGTAGGTTTAATTTGGTTGAGTCGGCCTTGTTTGTGTATGTTTAGAACCCCCTTCCTGTTAGGATTTATTTCTTAGATTTTTTGTAAATATATTATGAAGTTTTCGTCAGAAAATAAAGAATTGGTATTATGAGGACCAATACAATGAATATCCGACTGAATTTTAAAATAGACATTATCCGTAGTATCAACATGGTGTGGGCAGTATTCGGGACCACCACCAATATTTTGGAGGTTATTGCTCATACCAAGGTGATCCCAATTACTATTCATATACACACCCGTCATATGAACATGAAAATGAGCAAAATTCGAGTTCTTTGTCTTGGAGGGATTCCCTAAAGCATGTGCAGTTTAGTACTCCTCATAATGAACCTATTATGCCTCTAGAAGAATCATTGAAGCAGTTGCGATCTAGTACTCATCATGAACCTATTATGCCTCTAGAAGAATCACTCAACAAGTTATCTGAGATGACACATAGGTTTGAATTAAGTGTGAGAGGAACAAATAGTAGTCCAAATCCTTCTCTATAAGAATCACACAAGCAGTTGCGATCTAGTATTCCTTATGATCCATTTGTTTCTCTAGAGAATTCCCTCAAAAAGTTGACTGAGAATACAAATAGGTTCGTATTAAGTATAGGGGTAACAATTAGTAATCCAACTCTTTCTCTGGAAGAATCCCTCAAGCAGTTAACTGAGCATACAAATAGGTTTGCATTAAGTATGAATGAAAGTCTTGCAAAGAATAATATTGCTCAAAATGATCTTAATTGCCAATATAGTGCTACCCTTGATAATTATTCACTTAGTCAGGAGGACAAGGATAGAATTGGTAACACTACTTATTTAGATGAGGTTCAAACATCTTCATATTATATGATGATGAGGATAGTATTGAGAAGAACTTGAAATATACAGGCAGCGTGATCAAGAAATTGTCACTCCAATTGTGCTTCATGATGATAGTGTTATTTTTAGTTCAAATCCAATTTTTTTTTATGATTATTCACCTATTTAAAAGGAAGAGGATTTGACTAGAGATACCACTGTTTTAGACGATGCAGAATTTTCTTGTTTTGAAGCCGATAATAGTTTAGAGGAACGAGTTTATCCTGAGAATACTATTTTAGAGTCCAGCAATTTAGAAACAATAGTCTTAGGTAACAAAGATAGACCCGTAGAGATTTTAAATATGAGTGAGGATGCACCACCTGATTATAACCTAAAAGAAGCAATTGACCATTTTCAAGAATCCGACGATCTAGAAATTAGGAAAAGTGTGACTAGTCTATCTAGAGACACTGAAAACTCTAAGTTTGGGGGTGACTATCATTCTCCATGTGCTTTACCTTTGACTCTTAAAAAGGTCCCTAACTTGGGACTTGAAATTTGAACCTCTACCATTTTACAAGATCATCTTTAAACTAGATTTCCTGAGCCTGGTGATGTCCAGAAAGAAGTTCAGCTGTTAGAAACTCATCTTCTAGTTGATATAGTTTACCTAGGAAATAATTCCAAGATTGAATTTGTTTTTCCACCAAATTTTTTTTTACCAATTGAGGGAACGTCTGAATTTCAAATGTGTCACTTATTAAGTTTTGAGATTAAGCCTAATTACTTTAGGAGATTAGAATCGACACATTTTCTTAAGAATGACCACCATTCTCATAGTAGTCAACTGTGTGAGTCCCATCTGATTAACTTTGAGGATCCATAATTATTCAGGTTATTATTATGTGTTTCTAAGTTCTTGGTTGAGTTCTTCCAGACTCTACAACCTGATCCTTTTGATCTCGCCTATGAGGAAATCCAGCTCATGAAAATATTTTATCTAGACCCTTTTATAGAACCTGAACCTGAGCCACAACTAAAAGTAGTTGTCTTAAGCAGAAAAATAGATAAGGGTGTGCTCGATTTGTTCATTTTCTTTGCTTGTTATAGTTTCCTTTTATTTTTGATAGCACTATTTGATTTAGATGACCCACAGTTGTTCTGGCTATTGTTATATGATTTTATGAGGTGACTAGTCCTTTCTTAGCCTGGATGAAGACTTTAAACTTAACACTTCTTGGGAGGTAACCCATGCTCTTGCGACACGGTAATATCTTTCGTTAACTCCTTTCATTCGGTTGGTAACAATTTCTCCTTGTTCATGTACTTAATCATTCATCTTTAGAACATTGAGGACAGTGTTAGATTTAAGTTTGAGGGTAAGGGAGAAACTCTTAAGTTGAAATATGAAACTCCAAAATTTAGAAGCTTGTGAACAATTCAGGATGACACTAACATTCTAAGTAGATGGAAACTTAAATTTTTTTCTATAGGAATTAGTGTGCCCAACTAAATGGTCTATACATAAAAGGATACCTAGCTTAGGTGTTAGAAATAACATGATATTTGTCACCATATCTCGGAGTTTAGCTCGACCATATCACCTTCTGTTTTTATTTTACAATTTTTATGTTTCTCTAAGTGATTTGGTGGGGCACCAATATCGAATTGTTATCGCCGCTAGGATAAAGTAGAGTGTTTGAGATTATTTAGACTATTATTCGGACAAAAAAAAATCGAGTATTGACACTTTGATAGCAATATGTGTGTGTTCTCCCTGTCTCCGTCGCCTAAGCAAGTGTGGAACGCAAAATCCATGAAAATTATCATGTAAGATGCTGATAAGGAGCATGCGCTTGGATTCATTTAATCAAATCATGTTTTAGTATATTTAATAAAATAATAAATAATTATTTTATTTTTAATAAATCAATTGATGGGATCCTTGTATATACCAGCTGAGTCGATATTAGTATAAAGAGTAAGACCAATGGGAGCGTATCTCAATCCATTAAGATTCATCCTGGCACTGACCTTCAGACAGATATGGGAAACACCGTTCACCTTAGTCAACATGTGCAAACTTCATCATCTCCATATCCATCTTATAAATCTTTATGTGATTGAACTTTGACAGATTATGAGTATCGTGGTTGAACGACTACCTAAGTAGAGCTTTATTTTTTTATATATGAAGTTTAGTATATTGAGTGCAAACTCGTGTACAACAATTGGACTCATATAGAGTAATGATTCCCATAGCCGAAGAATTTAGTATGCCAACTAAATATCTTGTTTAGTGTTTACCCTTAATCGTTCACATGTAGCTAGGGTTTGGAGTAAAGGTTTTACGGGTATACCTCTTGTAAACCCTCACGAGACAAAGATCGTTCATTAGGGACACTTATGGGTTTAAAGGATTATTACATATGCTAAATGTAGTCGCAATTCCTACGAAAGTGAGTTAGGATTTTATTTTATTTCTAGATTAGATTTGCTCGAGGACTAGCAAATAATAAGTTTGGGGGTATTTGATAGACACATTTTTGTGTCTGATATGTCCTCAATTATCTATATTGTTAGTGCTCAATTTTGTATTTATTGTGTCATTTTATGTGTGTGTAAGGATTTTTTGGAAATAAACATTTGTGGAAAAATTGGCTCAAAAAATTTGATAAAGGCACCCGGAGGAAATTACTAAATGCACCCTTTCCCTTTAAATTCAAATTCCAAAATTGGTGGAAAAAAATTGATTTCTTAACTGCGTAAATTTCTGAAATGGATTTGCACAAAATTTTACTCTGATTTGAATTAGTATTAGTATGTTACGACAAAATAGGACTGGTGAGTGGATTAGTTTCGAGAAAAATGAAAGATTTCCTTTCAAGCAATAAAACAGAGAGAGATATTTACGGGGTTGGTTTTGAATTATTTTTAGAAGTTACATAAGAGATAATGAACAAATATTCTTCAAGATTTGATTCTATCACATACAGGGAGTCTGAGTTGTACAAAAGACGCATAAAAAAGAGTTTCAAACATGAAATGTGTAGAAGGAAAAAAGAAAAAAAGTCCGTAACCTACAAGGAAAAGAAAAAAAAGATTTAAAACCTCTCTTTTTCGGAAGAATCAAAACACATCGAAATGGTACCAGCCGTACTTAATAATAGAAGGATTTGGCAGAAATATGTAGCCATTATCTCGGCAATAATGAGCCAAGCTAGTATTTGCAGTGAAACCCCCCGTTAAATAGTCATGCATTACGATAGGAACTCCCAATTCTCTGGCAAATACAACCATTTTCATCATCTCTTCGCACTCGAGATTTTTGGGCTTCTGGTGTATAAAAGGAGTTAGTGGAAGTCACAAAAGAGGACAAAGAGGTTGGGTCGAGCCCAGGAGGCCAACAGAACAAACAAAAATCACTCAAGGAAAAAGTTCTCTGCTGCTGCTGAAGAACACGAAGAACAAAAGATAAGGTGAGGGTTTCTTCAACCACCCTGTCACGGTTCCTTCATCCATTTTACAACGTTTATCTTCCGTCTGCAACGTTTATCTTGAACTTTAACTGTAACGCCTATACAGCGTTGCAGATTTTCTGTTTTATTATTTTTAGATTCTTTTCTTCTTCTCAAGCACTCTTGAGCTAGGTACCAATCTTTTGAGAGTGTTTTGAGCTTGATGAG
The DNA here is from genome assembly GCA_023531435.1 of Papaver californicum. Taxonomy (NCBI): domain Eukaryota; kingdom Viridiplantae; phylum Streptophyta; class Magnoliopsida; order Ranunculales; family Papaveraceae; genus Papaver; species Papaver californicum. Next base: position 1,854,607 of record JAJJMC010010030.1, on the reverse strand, counting down.
CTAAACCCCATCATTGGGACAATGGAGGAAGCCATATTTCATGAATGAATGGTAACTATTTTTGATTATTAATGACTTTTGCATTGATTTTTAATTGATTTATGATTTTTCTTAATTAGTTGTGATTTTTTTTGATGGTGTATGCTGGGACTTAAGAGCTTTTGATGCGCCATGGTTATGATTTACAATTAATGTTTTACAAATATACTTTGGCAAAGAAACAGAGCCAATAAAAGAGCTATAATTATTATAGAATCATTGTAGAAATCAATCAGAAGTGATTTTGGTGGAATCATGAGTTCCAGTTCTTCCCAACATTGTTAAAATCTTTTACTTATTTTCTAGTTTAATTCAGAATTAGGTCTAAAACGAATCTTCACAAGTCTCAACGAACGAACATATTTTTACTACTATTCTAAAACACATCATTAAGTTGTTAGATGCGGGTATTATCTACCCCATTTCAGACAGTAAGTGGGTCAGTCCCGTTCAGGTTGTTCCCAAAAAATCAGGTATCACTCTAGTATAGAATGATAACAATGAGTTAATCCCAACCCGAGTGACCACGGGGTAGCGTGTTTGTATTGACTATAGAAAACTGAACAAAGTCACAAGGAAGGACCACTTTCCCCTTCCTTTTATCGACCAAATGCTAGAGCGATTATCTGGACATAGTCACTATTGCTTTTTAGATGGTTACTCTGATTATAATCAGATTATTATTGCCCCGGAAGACCAAGAGAAAACTAATTTTTTACCTGTCCCTTTGGTACCTTTGCATATAGATGCATGCCTTTCGGGTTGTTTAATGCGCCCGCTACTTTTCAGCGTTGCATGATGAGTATATTTTCTGACATGGTAGAACGGTTTTTAGAGGTATTTATGGATGATTTTTCTGTGTTTGGTTAATCTTTTGATGAGTTCTTGCATTATTTGACATTAGTGTTGAATAGGTGTACGGAAAAGAACTTAGTGATTAATTGGGAGAAATGTCATTCAATGGTTCAATCAGGAATTGTTTTAGGGCATATTGTATCTTCTAAGGGTATAGAGGTAGACAAAGCCAAAGTTGACCATATTAAGAATTTACAGGTTCCCAAAACCGTGAGAGATATTAGTTCATTCTTAGGGCATGCAGGTTTTTTTCGTCGATTCATTGAGGATTTTAGCTTGATTTCTAGACCTATTTGCAATTTACTTGCAAAAGATGTTAAGTTTGTCTTTGATTATGCTTGTTTAGAGGCTTTCGAGAAGCTTAAGACATAGTCCAGGCACCTAACTGGAACCTACCCTTTGAGATCATGTGTGATGCTTCAGATTATGCCATTGGTGTTGTATTAGGTCAGCGAGAAAAGAAATTACTTCATGTGATTTACTATGCCATTGAAACTTTAAATGATGCCCACCTGAACTACAACACTACAAAGAAGGAACTATTAGCCTTTTTTTTGCCTTAGACAAGTTTAGATCCTATCGCTTAGGTTCTAAGGTCATAGGCTTTACTGATCATGCTGATTTGAGGTACCTTCTGTCTAAGAAGGATACTAAACCTAGATTGATTAGATGGATCCTTTTGTTAAAAAAAATTTCTCTGGAAATTAGAGACAAAAAGGGTGCAGAAAATATAGTAGCAGAACTTGTCTAGGCTTGTTGTTGATTCCCCTGATGATTCCCCTCCTGTGAGAGATAGTTTTCATGATGAATAACTTTTCTTTGTTTCCCAATTACCTTGGTTTGCGAATATAGTGAATTATCTTGTTACTGGTCGAATGCCTCAACACTGGGGTAAACAAGATCGTTTTAGGTTTTTAGCACGAGGTAAAATATTTCTTTTGCAAAGATCCTTATTTGTTTAACTATTGTCCAGACAAGATTATTAGGAGATGTATACCTGAGAATGACCAGTCCAGTATTATTTCCTTTTGTCATGATCAAGCTTGTGGGGGTCACTTTAGTGCTAAGAAGACTGCTGCTAAGATATTGCAGTGTGGATTCTATTGGCCTTCATTGTTTAAAGACACCTACAATTACTGTTTTGCTTGTGACCGTTGCCAGAAGTTAGGAACCACTTACCATAGAAATATGATGCCTTTGAACCCTATTTTAGTTATTGAGGTGTTTGATGTGTGGGGCATTAATTTTATGGGTCCTTTTCTGAATTATTTTGGTTATTTTTACATTCTTGTCGCTGTAGACTATGTCTCTAAATGGGTTGAGGAGGTTTCGTGCAAAACAAAAGACCACAAGGTTGTGGTCCAGTTTTTGAATGATAACATATTTTCACGTTTTGGTACACCGCGAGCTATAATTAGTGATGGAGGGTCACACTTTTGTAATCGACCGTTTGAGCTCTTGATGAAGAAATATGGTATTACCCACAAAGTAGCTACCCCATATCACCCACAGACTAGTGGTCAAGTAGAGGTTTCCAACATGGAGATAAAACGTATTTTAGAGAAAACAATTAATCCTAATAGGAAGACTGGTCCTTGAGGCTTACTGATGCCTTATGGGCTTACCGTACTGCGTTTTTAAGACCCCTATTGGAATTTCACCTTATCGTCTAGTTTTTGGCAAGGGTTTTCACCTGCCCGTCGAGTTAGAACATAAAGCATATTCGGCTATAGCAGTTAAAATTTTCGCTTGACAAAGCAGGAGCTCACAGGAAACTCCAGCTCAATGAGTTGGAAGAAATTAGTAGAGATGCATACGATAGTGCTAAGGAGTATAAGAACAAAATGAAACTTGTGCATGATAAAAATATTCTAAGAAAGTCATTTACTCCAGGTCAAAAAGTTCTTTTGTATGATACTTGTTTGCATCTCTTCCCCGAGAAGTTACGCTCTCGTTGTACGAGTCCTTTTATAGTTCGCACCGTTTATCCTCATGGTGTTATTGAAATTGAGACTATGTATGGTAGTAGCTCTTCAAAGGTTAATGGTCAGAGATTGAAGCCTTTTTTAGAACCTTTTCCTGCAGGTGATGTTGAGGAGGTCCCTCTGGAGGACCCTGCTTATCTTGATTGACCATCAAGGGTGTTGTTGTAAATTAGTAAGTTTTTTTTTTCTGTCTTATTCTCCGGAGAAAGATTGTTACGCTTCACTCAAGTACTATCTTTCTGACATACCTCTTTATTCCTCTTCCTATATTGTTGCTCTTTATTTTGAAACATTGAGAACAATGTTAGGTTTAAGTTTGGGGGTACGGGAGAAACTTTTAGTTGAATAATAAAATTCCAAAATTTAGCAACTTGTGAACAATTCAGGATGACACTGACCATTCTAAGTAGATGGTAACAAACTTCTTGGCTGTAGGAGTTGAGGGACCCAGCTAAATAAAGTTAGGTACACGTTTTGACTTGACAGTCTTTAACAAATCAAGGTACCAACCCTTAATATTTAAAATTTTGGGTACCAAAGCAATGTATTGGACATTTACTGGGTACCAAACGTTAAATAGCCTTGTTTTAAATCATAATTTTAATTAGCAACGATATAAAGGTTGGTGAAAAAAGGTTGCTTTAATTCATAAACATTTGCAACGGATACAAACTTTAGAAAAAAATAATAACAACCAACATTTTTGTGGGACCCACTTTACAACGGGAAAACGGTTCTAAAACCTTTGCTTAAACTCGTTTTATCCGTTGTTTTAAATAAACTAGGCAACTTACAAAGACCTATTTAAGCAACATATATAAACGTTTTTTAAATTAAATTTTTATATCCGTTGCACAAATGGTTACAAATGTGCAACGCCGTGTTCCCAAGGGATAAAACCGTTGCTTAAGTTTAGTGCAACAGAAATATCCGTTGCAAAAAGGTCTAAATGGTGTAGTGATATGATCTTGGTTGATCTATCAAATCCATTTTGGGATTTTCCAACTCTTCTTACGAAATAACAGATCCTTTGTCAGAGCATTTTGCAGAACTTCTTGTTATTTTGGTAAAGTTTCATCAAGAAAAACCACCTTTTCTGATTATTCTCTTTAGCCAAGATATCAAGTTGTGATTCCTTTTATTTGATATCTTTTCTAAGTGTAATGCCAGCTTTTGTTTCTTAATTTCTAAATTTCAGAGGTCAGAAAACTAATAGGTTTTAGGAGTTTTGCAAACTCTTTTTCAGCTTCTCTTTCAATCTTTGAGTCTGATTCATCAAACATATAGTAGGAGATGTCAGCTCTCTTTCCATGAAAAGATAATATAGCCACACATATTACTACTAGACTTAGGGTATTTAAACTTTGTGATACGTTAACTGAATCTTCCAACGTTTTTTCATAACCTTTCCTTGACTCATATCTTATAGGTTGAATTGCACCAAACACAGATTTAAGTTCTTTCGTGTTTGTCTGTTCTGATATCACTTGAAAAAACGAGGATATATAATGCATGTAGATTTTGAATGTAACTAGTTGAAACTAAAAAATAAATAGTAAATAAAATTATTGCTTAATCAGATGATTTACATTAATAACCCATGACATATATAGTGGTTTCATAACTTAGTATTCTAGAAACAATTTATGCTAAATATTTTTTTAATAGTAACATTTTTAATATAAAGTACCATTACTAATTTTATACCCTAACATAATTATCACTCAAAGGATGATGCAGAATACGGCTCGACTAGGATGGATACGAGGCGCATACTCGGCTTCCTTCCTATGTGACTCCTAGAATCACATCGAAAAATTCGACTTGTAATCAATTGTATCTAAGCATGTGCCAAAAAAATTACCATGGCACCCCTTATTCTATAAACTTTATTGACATTCGTTCCAAAATTTTATCCCATAATAATTCCCTAAATAAGTATATGTCATCACAACAATACTATAAAAAACTTTGTAGCATATTTTCAGAATCATATTCGTTCCAAGATTATATTATCCTATCTCCCAAATTGGTAATGGATATCTTTGAACTTTTTGGTTTTATCATTGTAATCTAAAACCTTTTTTCTGGTTGAATAGGGATAATCCATTCATGGCACAAACCCGTTGGACTCCATAAGTTCTAAATTTAGATCAAAAGAAGCAACAACATATTAGATGTATATACTCTACTTCCCCTTGGCGATATCTATAAACATCATGTGATCAAAGAAGCCGATCAAAAAAATGATGCGATCAATGAAATGTTATCCAAAAAAAGTCAAATGAAAAGATACAATCAACGATGAATGATATAGGTGCTAACGAATGTATATAACAATAAATCTAACGACGGAATTCAGACTATTTTAAGTGCGAAAAAAATATGATATATCAAGTCTAAAATTTTCAAGTTGGCTTCTTCCATACTTCTTCCAACCCATATTCCAAAGTTTCATGGAAGATAAGATTGGAATCCACCACTAAACTTGCTCTAAAAAACAAAACATCACATGATAATCGCCAAGGAAAGAAAATTTAAAAGTTGAAAATTGAACAGAATTTTAGGAAGTTAAGAGTTTGCTGCCTAGGGATAATAATGTCATCGACTTAGTGTTCTTAAAAGTTACTTACACAAGTACATCGTATCAAAGAGATCCAAAACTTGCTGAATGGGATTCCACTATGTATAGTAACTTTTGATTAGGCAAATCATCATTAGCGAAAATTAATTAATGCTGCGAGATTCCTACTGCTCCCATTGGTAGGACCAAGTGACACCACCTCGCCCCAATTGTTAGTTGCTGTGAAAAATGTATCGATATTATACCACTGATTCACTCCTATAAGCATTAGCAAAAGTAATTAGATTACACTGTTAAATCAAACTGTTGGTAATGGTTTTATCTTCATCAATTTTGGGAGGCTAACTATGTTGCCGACTGTCGTGCTAACAAGGCAGCTAAGGAAAAATGTAGAATCAAACGAGTCAAATGTCCGTCTTTTTTGTTTCCTCTTTTGAAATGTGACATTATTGGAGGAGGACCTGGACCTTCCCCTGTTTTGTGAAGCCCCGCTAGTTTCTTGTTAATACACGACTATTAACAAGAAAAAGAAAAAGTTTTATCTGTAACCACACTTCGTGAGAGTTGCACTTAAGGTGAAGACACGAGTAAGAGAAACCACTAGAGTCTGACAAATAATATCTTCATTCACGTACTGTTATTCCAGGCAGTCCGGCCCGTCCCACAACTAATAATTGATCGGAACAGAAAGAGCAACTATTAAGTCAAGAACTACAAATGGGATTTGATCCAGGAAATTTTGTAGTTCACCCCTCATATATTGTGCTCTGTCAAGCTAAAATAATGCAGATGGTTCACGCCACAAAACAAAGACTTCAACATTTTGAGGGACGATTGGGAAATAGTAGGTCATTCAATCATTCTCATGCACCATGAAACATTTCATGACAACTTGTTGCAATTCGCAATTTTGGCCTTGCTATATTTTAGTCTACGGGTCGACACTAACCCGGTTAAAATTAAATAATATTAGAAAAGATAAGTTTATTGTCTAAATATTTCTAAAATATGGTTTTATTGGACGAGTAAATATTAGGAATGAGTGAAATAGACATATAAAATCCTAGAAAATTATGTCCCTTGTCTTTATGGTTTTCCTTTGTTTATCTTTTTCTCTTTCTAAATTAAAAACAAACCACAAAAAAATACATACCTTCCAAAATATATATCCGATTTTAATAAATTTATATATTTGGAAATGATTTTAAATGATCTTCGAAACAAGATCCATTGTTGATGGTAAATTTAAAAGTTTTTTTTTTTTAAAATTAAATAGCTATGATGAAACCGGTTACATCTTGGCTTAAACTAAGAAATATTTTTTTTTTGAAAAATAGCTATGATGAAACTGGATGCATCCTGACTTAAACTAACAAAAAAATATTATTCAAAAAATAGCTAGGATGAAACTAATATCATCCAACCTTGAATTTGTTGTCATTCATGTTTAAACAAGTATTAGATTGATATCATCTTGTTTTAGATGAAACTTGTATCATCCTGTTTTAGATGAAACTGGTTCAGGGTTCATCCTGTTTTGGTTAAATTTGTTTTCATCAATGTTTAAACTAGTATGAAAGTGGTTTCATCTTGTTTAGGTTCAATTGAATTTGTGTTCATCCATGTTTAAACTAGGATGAAACCAGTTTCATCTAGGTTTAATCTGTGATGTACATGATTTCATGATATTTATACTAGAATGAAACTGGTTTCATCCAGGTTTAATCAATGGTGTACATGGTTTCATCAATGTTTAAATCCAGGTAATTATACTAGGATTTAATATGTGATCTATGGTTATTATGAAGGCTACGATTTAAATTCTCGTAGGAAACAAAAGCAAGAAAAACACCGAATTAAGAATAAAGAATAAGTGCGATGTGAATATGAAGTGTATTTCAGTAATTTTTTATGCATGTTTCCCCCTTTTTAACAAACTGATGACTTGGCAAGATGGCGGTTCTAGTCTGAGGTCCTTTTCGTTTCGTCCTAACTGGCGTTAGATTGTTCCAGTGTTCAACCATCTAAAGCCAAATTTTTGTTTGTTACCTTTTCTTCTTCTTCTTTTTTTTTTTCTTTATTTCTTTCTTTATGCCTCTCTTTAAAAAAAAATCGGCTGATATCCTTCATGCAATTTTGCTTTGCGTTTTCTCATCCATTGGGGTTACAGAATAGTGGGTGCACAATCCAGAGGTTTAATCTTTCTCTGTTGTTTAGAATTTCAGATGTTTAAACCTTTAAGTTTTAATTAATACCTTCTTTGATTAACTTTGCAGATCAATAAAAAAAAAACTTTGTTTGATCAAAGAGAATTCCATATTTGCTAGCAGCTCCTCGTCGATTGAACTTCTCACCTAATTATAATTTTAGATTAAGAAGGCCATATTAGTCAGCTATCTTAAAAATCAGTTTCATTACTTGGGTGAAATATCCATTTTTCGGTATTAGAAAAGTATCTTTAAAGTTGTTGGGTATTTAAACAATATCTTAATTTACTTGTCTTATAGACCCATAAAATAGATCTAAGGGTTATTCAACCAATTTATTGATAATTTTATATTAATTTTAGCATTTTTTTACTGATGTGTGATGTACCCCCAATTTAACATTCATTTTATATTTGTGCCCCCGTTTTTTTGAATATTAACGAAATATCTCTACAACTCGGTTTTCAATACCGTTTTTCCAAGGGTATATTATTAAATACCCTTATATCCAGACACCTTCATAAATACTCTTATGAATAAATAAATATATTCTCCACCTTCTAGAAGATAGGTTCCCAAATTTTTATACTATAAATTTACCCTTGTATAAAAATCAAATTAAAACCGTTACGTATCATTAATATTCAGAAGCCGTTTCCTTCTCCTTATTTTCTCTTTCTTCTTCTCTCTCACATGAACCGAAGAAATCAAAAACTAAAAGAAAAAAAAGCTGAAACAACCGATCAATTGTAGTTAAAATCATATCAAAATCATCAAAAGAAAAAAAACCGAGATCATTTTAAATTCAAAGAAAAATCAAAATCAAAACGGAAATTAGGTTTGTGTGAAATCGATTTTTTAAAAAATGGGTTTACTGTGTTGTTGATGTAATATGAAGATTCAAAGCAAGATTTGAAAGGTAAAACAACAGTTTCCTATTTTATTTATTATGATCTTCTTACTTATTTTTTTAATTTTGATTTCTTACTGCTTGATTTTGAAATCAGTTTTCATTTCAGAAAATTTTGATGCATGTTAATTTCTCGATTATTTTGTTTCTCGAAATGATTTAGTATAACTAATATAGATTTCGATTAGTTTGTTTAGATTTACTAATAATTTTCTTTGATTTCGTTAAATTTGTTTGATTCCTTTTTTTTGAATTTTGTTTTTTAATCCTGTTACTTATACATGTTAATTTGTATGTTCTTCATTTTTAAGGGGATACTGATGCTTGTTAATTTTTAGAGCTGATTTAGTACAAATAAATTTGCTTAGATTTGTTAATAATTTTGTTATATTTGTTGTTGCATGTGATCGAAACAAAAAAATTGAACTACGTTGCTGGTGTTACTAAAGGAACAAATATCAGGTAAAACTTAAAGTGTATATATTAATTTCACTGATTTTGAATGATGCTTGATGAGTGCTTAATAGTGATTTTGTATAGTTGTTCATAGCAAGTGTTTTATACGTTCATTTGATTGTTGTTTAATGGTTTCATTGTTAATGTTCTTTACATAGTTGGTATTGCTGCATAAAGTATTATGAAATGCAATTTGTTGGTATTCGAGTTTAGATTTTTATTTTTGTAACAATCAATAACATTGATACTTTGTGAATTTCATTTGAAACATAATGTACCTACTGATTTTGTATGCGACTGAACCGTTTAAAACGTTATACTTGTAAACATTGTCCTGTAGTGTTAGGAATCACAAAATTACAAGTTGAGTGGGTATTAGTCAAATCATGTAGGTAAAAACCACTTCCTAAGTTAAACTTGTACAACAACACAACAACTTTAAGTTATGAACCTGAATCTTCAAGTTTGAGCATTCAGTTGATAAATCTGGTGTCAATAGTGGTTGTTGAAACCAATAACTGGATTAACAACAGAAGTTGACACAACTGGAATCCAAGTTGGACACAGGTGATGGTGTCAACAATCAAAGTTGACATCATACAAAATGGAACCCATGGGCATGTTTGGCGTAAACTATGGTTGTTGATACCAAAGTCTATTGTGGGTAGTAAACCTGTATTTATAAATGACTATATAATCACGAATGCTAATTATTTTGTTGTTGTTTGAAAGCAAATTGAGAAAAAGTGAGGAGATCAGCAAGGAAAGGGAAGAATATTGAAGAAGAAGATGAATCACAAGAAGTTGCTAATAGTAACATCTTATGAACCGTTAGGAAATTTATAACAACAATAGACTGTTACTAAAATTTAGCAACATCAATGTTTGGTGGTGATTTAGTGAAAGCTACATGTCCTGGACTAATTTTAGTTACTAATATGCAAAAATGGAGTAGTGAGTGGCTGCCTGATAGGTGCTTAATTCACATGTTTCTAGTGTCAAATCCATACTTGTTTTACCTATAATTCTTGAATATATTTTATTATGTTTGTTTTCTAGTTTATGCCTTTTGTTAGGTGAATCATCCAAAAAGGAGCTACAAAGTGCTAAAATGAGCAAATAAGTTGAAGTCTACAAGTGGAGAAGGGCCAAGGTGGGGATTGATACTACCGATTGTAGCTTGACGTAGGCCATTTTTAAAACACGTTTTGGACTTCTAAATCAAGGAAACATGGTCCGAGAAGGATTCTAACCCCTAGAAGGAAAGGATACTTGAGGGCCAAGCAATGAAGACTATAAAAGAAGACATCTAAGGCTCAAACAAGACATCTTTACATATCTTAATATCTTTTGAAGGAATTTCTACCTTCTACCTCTCATATCACATCTTCTACATCTAAACCTAGGGTTTACCCATTTAGGGGGAAGCCATTCTTCTTTGTAATATGAGTAGCTAAACCATTTGTTGATTAAGGATAAATTCAATGTTCTAAACGTGAAGCTTTATTAGTAATACAAGTTTAATCAGAGGTTTAATCATTATCGCTTGTTTTCACTAAATCTAGGGTTTATGATTGATTTCTAGATTGTTCAAGTGTACAATTGGATTAATCTATTGATCAGTTTAATGCTAGTAGATAGTTAGGCGATCCGTAATTGTCGTGCACCTCCTACACAAGTAGAGAACATGAGACCTTGCAGAGGGATTCCGTGGAGCAATCGTGTGTGAAGACAATACTAGAAAGTGGACCTTACACTAAGATTCTAACTGCTAGGATCACCCTAAGTTCACAAAACTTAAAGCTTTCGATTGTGTTACACCTTGAGTGCGCTACTACTTGGTGGTTCGGTTGGATAGAATCTGATATGCGAGCGCTTCAGTATCTGGTTATACAAGGAACTTTGGGGATAACACTGTTGTAGATGTTATTCTACGGTTGGTGATGAATGATTCTGACGAAAGATAGATAAGTATACTAATTCAGTCAACGTTTGGTAACGACGAAGGACTCCCTAATCATATCTTTATTCTTATTGTATTTTTAGTTAATTAATCAACCAATTCCCATTTTTAGTATTTATTCTAGTTTTGCTAATCTAAATAACTTATCAATTACACAGTTCTCTATGGGAACGACCCTTACTATCGCTATATTACTAGTTAATTAGTGAGAAAATATCTTGAGTAATTTATTGCACTTACGACACGCATCACTTCCGCACATCTTCTTCATGGATCAGGTGTTGTTTCCAGACCACATTGTGAACTATCTTATGAAGAAGATCAAAAACCAAAAAGGAAAGAATGGAAGTGTTATTGGCTGCACACCTCTTCTACTGGTAAGAGAAAACCTGTTTATTTTTTGAAGAGTTGAACAAAGCAACCTGTTTATTTTGTGAAAGAATACTAAACTCTTTGTTTCTCTATTTGCAGAATTGGTTCTGCGAACATACTAAAGGCTACATCAAAAAGAGGGAAAACTTTAAAATATCAAATCCGAGATACCGCAGATGGAACCAAAAAACATTGTGCAATAAATTTACAAAAGATTTTGGCAAAAAAGTCAAGGGAAAGAGCATCGAAATGAAGTGGTTCACAAACAAGGTAAACTAGTTTTTGCTCTTCACTGTTGATAAATCTGCGATAAGAAATTAGTACAACGTGATAGTAGATTGCTTTGTAAATATGCTTAAATGAATGAATGTTAGTATTAAACATTATAGATATGTTAGATACATTAGATCAATGTACGATAGCATGGTAAAAACAAAATTTTGTTTTAATTTTTTGGTGTCAACAATGAAAGTTGATACGATAAACATGTGTCAACAACTAAAGTTGACAAAAACTGAAGATCCAAGAACCTGTGGATTACAGTTTTTTGGTGTCAACAATGGAAGTTGATACCATAAAACTATGTCAATAACCAAAGTTGACACAAACTGAAGATCCAGAAACCTGTGGATCACAATTTTTTGGTATCAGCAATGGAAGTTGATACCATAAAACTGTGTCAACAACCAAAGTTGACACCATTATAGCACTATATTTTGCTTACTATATTGTGCATTTCTTTGCAATTTTATCAAGATTTTTTGGATGAACCATCAGAAGAAGAAAAACATCTAATTGACCTAGCAGCACCAGCAAGGGAATTCGAAGAGGAGAAAAAGAAGAACGAGGAACTATTAGAAGAACACATATTACTTTATTGTGAAAAGAAAGAAATCACGTACTTGTACGAGAGAAAGAATCAAAGAACAATGTTTGTCAACTGCACGATCTTCTTGAGAAATCTAGTTGAGAAGAAAAAACACATCATGTCAATAGAACCTGAAGACTTGGAGGAAATTGCAGTGATTGACAACCAATTAAAGGAATGGGAGGAAAAGAAAAGGAAGATAAAAGAAACAAGTGCAAGAAAAGAAGTAGAAAATGCAAAACACTCAGCAACTGCTAGAGAGTCAGATATGAATCTAGGGATAGAATCATCTAGAAAAGGGGATACTACGAAAGACTCAGAAACTGTCGAAGAGTCAGCAAAGAAATTATTGGAAGATTTATCTAAAAAAGGGAATGAAAGTGATTTTCACTTTCAAGGGGACGATCCACTGACAAAGGAAATGGAATGAATTTGGACATTGAAGTTAAAGATTCAATAAATGAGGAAAGTGAGAGTAGTGGAGAACCAGAACGAAATAAAATGACCAAGTCGCTGATAGATGTGAGTCCAAATGAATTGGGAACTAAAGAAAGGTCATGGAAGAAAGGCTATGATTGTGTAAAGACGAAGAATAAACCCAAAAAAGATCTGTGTTTTGCCTCTTGGAGGGAGGGATTCAATGATGCAAGAGATGAAGAAACAAACAAACAAGTTACGTTACAGATTGATTCAATCATCACAGACATTGAACAATTTTTTGCATTGGAACAAGAGAATATTGCAGTTCAAGAAGAAAAGAATAATCATGTTGATCAAGAAGATGACGTGAAGAAGATACTGCAAGCGACGGGCGATATGGTTATTTATACAACTCCCTCTCTTACAATTTTACATCCAAATGCATCTGGGTATGTTCCTTCAGATACTACCCCAACTTTCAATTTGATAACAGTTGTATTAGATGCCACTCCAACAACTCCAACATAAGAAATGAACGTGGATCTTTCATTAACTCAAACAGAAGAGGCATTAAGAAAAGGGTTGAAGGAAATATATCAAGTAGATTCCATCGAAGGCCCAGCCGAAGAGGAAGATTCCGAGATACAGTTGGTCAGTGTAGAAGAATCAGTGAACCAAGAACAAGTGAATGACCATCTGATGGGTTCTTATTGAAAAGGGTGTGAAGTTTACAACAAGATCAAGGAAGATGCCATCTACTCTTGACGACAACACAACTTAAGGTAAAAATAAAAAAAAGGCAAAGAAGGAAAGGAAAGGAAAAAAGAAAAAAGCGAAAGCTGTTGATATAGTTGATCTCAAAAACTACATTGACGCCACACCAGTAGAACCATATAGATAAAGAGACCAGAAAAACTATCAATATGGAAATCATGCAGTCAGGAACAAGAAAAACTCCTTCGGCCATTCTTTGAGAATGCAACAGAATGGTAAGTAACTCACTTCACATAAATTTTATTTTTTAGCGTAAACAAACAAAGTTTACTTCTGAAAAATGGTATCAACAATGTAAGTTGACACCAAAACCTTGATCCAAAAAACACACTGCCTCAACATTACGGGATCAACAATAGAAGTTGACACCATAAATTGGTATCAACAATCAAAGTTGATCCCATAAAATCTGCACAAATTTTTTGTAATGTGGGTTTCACTTGAACTTTGTATTAGGTTATTTCTGAAAAATACATTTCATTTAAGATTTTTTGTTTTTTGAAAATGCAGCACAACTGCTTATAGTTGTTATTACTGCAATGGTTCGAGGAGCATCAATGGAAGGCATATCCAGTGTCTGATAGGTGACAAGAATATTTATAGAAAGATTATTGATTACTACGTCAACATGCTGCACTCGAAGATGGAAAACCCGAATGAACAGAGATACAAGAAGCACTTGATTTTGTCAACAAATGATTATGTAAGTAAAGAAAACCTTTTTTTTTAATGAATCATAATGACAAACAAAAAAAATAAAAAAATTTGATGCTAAAAGATATAACAAAAATATGCAGGTATACTTGAGACGAGTTGTAGCCAGTGCATATGCAAGCAAAGTAGAGAAATGTGGAATTGCAAAGAAGTTAAGGGAGCAGTACAATATGGATATTGCGAATATTGATGAGACATTCATCCTAATACCAATGTGCATGAATGATAGGTCAATAAATCCATACCATTGGGTGCTGCTTGGGATGATAAGAGAAAAATGGCTAGTTTACAACTCCCTTTTCAACAATAGTGGATATAACATGCAGTATATTATAATGATAAAACCAATACTCAAGTGATAAATGATATGGGACACAAAAATCCTCAGACAGGTGAAGAAGTATCAACAAGGTTTGAGAACTACATCATCCCACAACAACAAGGAGTTGACTGTGCAATGCACGTTTGCTTGTACTTGAAGACCTTGGTGAAGCATGGTAACTACGACCACCTAGTCGAGATGCGTGACACACATGAGAAGATGCAAAATAAGAGAGTGAAGATGGCTACGAGAATCTTGGGATAACTGGTGCATGGAAGCAAAAAGATGAACACCAAGAACAAGATGTGCAACAAGTTGCTGAATCTGACTTGGTTCAAGAGATAATTAATTTCCCAGACTCAATTGAAAACCTTGACTAATGTAGGTCTGCAAATGGTATTTAAAATATTATGAGATGTACGTATGTTCATGGTACTAAAACATTTTTAATGTAGGTATAAAAAAAAAAAATTGATCTTAGTGTAAACATGTTACTGTAAGTCTGAAAACTACTTTTAGAGTTATTGACATATTATTACTTAATTTTTATTGTTATTTATCATGAATAAATGGATTATTGGTTTGTTATAGTAAAAAAATATTGCAGGTGTATAGCTAAAATGGAGATGACTTTAAAACACAGATGGATCCTTGCAACAATTTTTTTTTTTTGAGTGTCAACAACCAAAGTTGACACCAATATGTCGTGTCAACAATGGAAGTTGACACTGAAAAGATGGAATCCAGGAACATAGATTCCAAATTTTGGTGTCAACAATGGAAGTTGATCCCAAAGCCTGATGTCAACAACCAAAGTTGACACCAATATGTCGTGTCAACAATAGAAGTTGATACTGAAAAACTGGAATCCAGGAACACAGATTCCAGATTTTGGTGTCAATAATGGAAGTTGATCCCAAAGCCTGATGTCAACAACCAAAGTTAACATCAATATGTCGTGTCAACAATGAAAATTGACATTGAAAAGCTGGAAGTTGATCACAAATCCTGGAACAACAAACAAAACTGGAGCCTGTAAACTGACATACTTAGCAGAAACACACACACAAAAAAAACATTCGTAAAACTAAACTAAAATATATGTCATTAAAAACATAAAAAATCCAAAAAACAAAAGACATAAAAAATGTATGCTTTAAAGAAGTTCACAAGTTAAAAAAAAACATCAGAAGAAAGAAAAGTCTTAAAGAAGTTCAAAAGATTGTAACCAACATAAACATCAGAATAACATTTTCCTCAAGAAGTTATACATCTTGCAATTTGACTTTCTGCGAAATATTGGTGCATGAGGAGCCAATGGAGCCCTGCGACAGGTTGCACGGTTGTGATAGAAAAGCATGCCACACTGACTACATCTTTTCTTCTTTCGAACTTTCTCACGAGCACCCCTGTACCTTTTAGCATTTGGTCTCCCTGCTTGTGCTCGACCACCATTGGGAGGTAGCACGTACCCCTCTTGTGTTGCTTCAGGAGGTTTTTCATAATACGGAATTGGATAGATGGGTCGAGAATACAAACCTTTGTAGAAACTCATTAGTATAAAAAATGATGATGTGCTTGTATGGTTCATCTTCTCCAATCTGCAACATTGCTTTCATCGAATGCGTGCAAGGAAAACTATGATTCTTCCACCAATTACAAGTGTACGTTTGAGCACCTAAGTCCACCATATGCTTTCCGATTGGATAAATAACTTCAAAAACCTTCTCAGTTGATCTTCGAACTTTGTAGACACGACAGTCATTTGTCCTCTTGTTTAACCTAGCTTGCATCCGTGGAGTAAACCTCGTATTCCACTTACTAGAATCCAATTTCCTCTTGTAGTTCTACTCCATTAAATTAGCACGAACAACACCGAACAACTTAAGTGCTAGAAGCTGCTTGTCATTCCTAATCCAACTATTATATCTTTCAGCAACATTTGAGGTGTTCTCCCCATACCTTTTTCCGGGAAATGCATGTGCATCCAATTTCTTCAATATAATCTTTACCATCCAATCAATAATTGTATTCAATTTCAGATTTCTCATACTCATCGCAGCAACAAAAAATTTCTCCTTTGTTAATACATTGTAGCACTATTGGAATAACTTAATAACGGTTTCTCTACTCTTTCCGTTTGGAACAAGAATATTTACTTTCATATGGAAAAAACAGTACGAATGCGAATCATTTGGGAAGATCTTAGGGACATACTTTAAAAGACCGGTTTCACGATCTGATATGATCGTCAATTCACGATCTTCACGGAAAATTTCCTTTAATTTTCTTAAGAACCAACACCAACTCTCACCATTTTCACAAGGAAAGACTCCAAATGCAACTGGATAGATCTCTACAAAAAACCAAACACCAAAAATTTAAAAATTAAGTGATAAACAAGTTAGTTACAAATTATGGTGTCAACAACCAAAGTTGACACTGAATAACTAGTGTCAACAACAAAATAAAATAAAGTAAACTAGTGTCAACAACCTTGAGAACAGGGTTCAGGGTTCAGGCATGTGATCCATGCACTATGAAACCCTAAAACCTACACCCTTGAACCATTGAACCCTGAACCAGGGAACAAGTTAGCTACAAATTAAGGTGTCAACAACCAAAGTTGACACCAATAACTAGTGTCAACAACCAAAGTTGACAATGGATAACTAGTGTCAACAACCAAAGTTGGAACCAGTATCTAGTGTCAATAACCAAAGTTGACACTAGTACCTAGTGTCAACAACCAAAGTTGACAGCATAAAACAATGAAAATCCTAGAATAAGTTGGTTCTAAAAACTAGAATACAGTTCAAAGCATGTTAGTCCAAAAACACATGAATCCTAGTACTTTGCCTAGTATTGCTGAATAAAACATTCATGCATTGGTTACCATTTTAGGAAAAAAAGAAAAAAATAGAAATGGATACGATTAAAGAGTAAATAATTAAAAATTCATACCTTGGTTACCAGTTTTGCCGCAAGAAACCATAAGACCCCCCTTGAACTTCCCAGTGAGAAAAGTAGTATCGATAATTAGCATAGGACGTCTATGAGTATTAAAAACTAGTGATTGAAGCTTCAAAAGCAACAAAAAGCCTTTGGAACTGTCGTGTTTCACTATCATACTCAAACTTGATGATGTTTCCAGGATTGTAACGTCTAACGGCACCAAAATACCAAATAAAGTCTGAATATGACTTAATGTCATCACCCCAAAGATATTTTTTGTTGAATTGGAAACCATGGTATGCCTGACTATACATAAGTTCAACTCCGTTGGTGATCTTATATCGTCTATTAGAATATTATTCAAAAACGACTTCCTCATTCTAACCTTGGCTGGATATGACAAGATAAATCGCATGAATGTTGTGGGATACATCTCTTGCATTCAAGAACACCATTGCTTTGGAAATGAGAGACGCATGAAACCTCCAAGGATAACTATGTAATTTCTTGAACTTGCACACCACGGTGTAGCGTGTTTTGTCACTCTTAACAATATCAAATTTGTAACAACTTTGAATTGAGTACTTAAAAACAACATCACGAACTTGATCAACACCTCTTTCGAACACCTGTCCTACACCACTTAGGATATCATCCCACGCATCAACCTTTTCTGGTACCTTTTCAATCAAAGATGAATCATCGGTGACGTCTTCTGCAACAAGTACTTCATCTTTTGAAACACAACTTGATGATGACGAAGAAAGTACAGCAGATAAATCTTCAACACTATTAGTCAGTTGGATTGTAAACTTCAAGACATCAATCTGATTCGTGATGAAATAGTGAATTAAGAATCTCAAATCCAAATCTGAACGAATGATATTGGAAACTTTTTCCACATTATAACAAAACTGTATGAGCTCTTCAGGAAGATAAGGCCAATTATATTTCACGACACCTATCATCTCGCTGACAGTGGTTGATGCCGAAAGAGGAGGGGAAACACTTAAATTGTAAAAGAAAAACTCTGCAACAACCGTGTTTGGCATGCAACAAAACATAAAATACTAAAAACTCACAAAACAACCAAAGCTGACACAATAAAAAATGAATCCAGGAACAAGTTGGTTCAGATTGTGGTGTCAACAACCAAAATTGACACCATAGAATATAATCTAGGAACAAGTCAGTTCAGAATGTAGTGTCAACCACCAAAGTTGACAACATAAAAAATGAACCCAACAAGATGTTGGTTCAGATTGTAGTGTCAACAACAAAAGTTGACACCATAAAAAATGAAATCCATGAACAAGTTAATTCAGATAATGGTGTCAACAACCACAGTTGATTTCACTAGAATTCAGAAACATGTTTTTCCAAGATTATTGTCTCCATCAAAGCACAAATTTACTACAACAAAAAACCTACAAAAATAAAAGAAATACAACTAAACTAAACTAAACAAAGCAACAAATTCACTAGTGATACACTTCACTCGGGGGCTGCGCCCCCTCGTGAGAGATATTATCAGGGTAGAATCTGAAAAAAAATAATAATTACTGCAAAATCAATACTCTGCAAACTACACATATGTATACATTCATCAAAAAAAACTTAATGCATGTAAAAACTGATTCATCCAACACTGCATCCTCACACATATGTCCATATTCATAAAAAAAAACATAACTCATGTAAAAACTGATTTTGTACCATTAAAAAGTAAACTAAATTACATAATATAAGCTAAATCAAGAACATTATTAACCTAAGTTCGATTCATGACCTGACATATCCAGAAAAACAAAGAATCCAGAAAAATCAAATCAAATCCTAAAACGAAAATCAAAACGTACCTGTTTAAGAGATGAATCACGACCTCGAGATCAAATGAACCAATAAATCTAGTAGAATCAACACAAAATTATGATTTCCCAAAAAATCACGATCTCTGCAAAAAATATGATGAAAAATTAACAAAATGAATCCGTCTGAATGTAATCTCTATGAGTTAAACATGCAAATCTTAATTAAAAAATATATATCTTCAATCAGGAATTACACTCACTAATTCGAGAAAAATAATTAGATCTGTATAAACTAAAAATTCTCTGAATCTGATTTTGATGAAAAAATTGGAACTGAAATCAGAGTAGACGAAGAAGAAGATTAAGAAGCAACTATGTAATAATTTTTTGTATGAAACAAAATCAAAATTTCAACGAGATTTTTTTTCTCCATTCACACCTCTCTCTGGTGCTCTCTCTCTCTATTCTGTTTTCGGAAATATTTCTATTTTTAACAATATTATTTAGATTTCATAGGATATATATAGGAGTATAAATAAGGTATTAATGAAAATTAAAATTGGATTTCTTGAAGGTGAGAAATATATTTGTTGATGAATAAGGGTATTTGTGAAGCCCATAAAAAAGGAAGGTATATATTCAATTCCCACTTTTTCCAATACAAAGATTAATAATCAAAATTCAGCAAAATATGCTACATGTCAAAATAATTCTAGTATATCAAAAAGACTCAACTACCCTTTTTGACCCAACGGTTAAATGTGGGTTCAATCCGAAACTCTGATTTCATTCTTTTGAAATACATTAGTCCTTTTTTTAACCAATCCACATTCCAGCGTGAGTTATGTAATGACCCGACTTAACACCGATATTGTCCCTATTTAGCCATTGCGATCATCTGATAATGTGAATTTGTTAACAGGTATCACTGCGGTCATCCAACAACAGAAGATTATCCATCTCTAGATTATTCCTGTCCTAACACGCTTAGCTGTAAAGTCTTTTACCTACTTTAAAATCTATTGTATTAAAAATACCTTGGTGTTAGAAAATTACAAATCACTACTTATATTCTATTCGGTGATCACGTAAAAATCGAATGACGTGTAAAAACCACTTTGTTTTATAAATTATTATAAAATATCCAACAATCATAAGCTGTTTTATACTATGTAACCATCAAAAATAAAAATCAACAAATGTATTTGCCATTAGAAAATGAAAAGAATGTAAGACACGGAGCTTTAATGGCACAAAAGATTCTTCTAGGCCATATTTACTTGTAGGGTTTGTTCATAGATGACTCTTTGTGTGGGATCATTGGATCATTTGTTAATTGCTGAAAAAACAAAATAATTGTACCAATGTGCATGACATATTTCCCTCTTTATTTAGTTATGGTTTACTCATATTATACTTCAAATGATTATTTTTATTTTTTTAACATTCCAAAGTTGAAACTTGAAATATTCTTTTCTTTTCTCTAATTTATACAGTATTATTTTTCTACATAGTCAAATGTTAAAATCTGAGAATGGCACATTTGAAAAATCAGTTTGGCCTTTGGAATTTATGTTTTTCTTTTTTATAAGCACTTGCAATTGATGTTGGTAGTTATGTTATATAGTTCTATATTAGAAGGGTCAAATTTACATTTTTATAGTTCGGTAATCATTACTGTTTTTTCTGTCCACTCAGGAGTGTAATGTAGCGGTGATGTTTAGTAATGAAGCTTGATATAGGGGCTCCAAAATCTTGGAGGGGTTCCTATAATAAGACGAAATAGAGACATTTTGAAGTAAAACTTAAAAACCCTTTATCCATAATATTTTTATAATGTCTAAACCACCCCTGATTAGTTAATCTTAGTTACACTAATTAATTAATAAATTAAGCTAATCATGATTAGTTTAACATAATCTTGTATTTAGAAAAGTGAATTCAATTTTTTTTTTGAATTTGTGTTTTGTGGGAAGAAAAACTAGATGAAATTTAAGAAAATTTTGTTGTTTTTTTTAAACCCTAGATTTTGATTCAATCAACCATAGTATCATTGAGTATACCTCTAGCTTAAACTCTTGATCTTTTTATCGCTCAAATTTGATGAAATCACGACTTGAAAGATGAATTTTTTGTTATTCAGAGAAATTTATGGTTGAGTTTCATGTCGAACCCAACCGTAACCCTAAGACCACCGAAGAACACCATTTTTGCCCATATTTACTGTTGGGTTTTCAACCAAACCCAACCGTAACTTGAAGAACAATGATGAACACCATTTTTGCCCAAATTTACGGTTAGGTTTTCAACCAAACCCAACCGTAACAAATCTTTAAACCCCAATCGTAAAATTAGATAAATATATTTTAAGATTTTTTAATTTCTATCTTGTAGAGAATTGAAAGACGAAGCTAACCCAAAAAAATGAGGTCAATCGGACATGTATGAAGGAGTTATGATCAAAACGGTGAAATCTATTTGTATCCAGGAATAGTTACGGTTGGGTTCGCCAATAAACCGAACCGTAAATCTGAGATTTTTGGGCTTCATTGAGCCAAATTTACGGTTAGGTTTATTGGCGAACCCAACCGTAAATATTCCTGAATACAAATAGATTTTACCGTTTTGATCATAACTCCTTCATACGATGTCCGATTGACCTCATTTTTTTTGGGTTAGCTTCGTCTTTCAATTATCTACAAGATAGAAATGAAAAATCTTAAAATCTATTTATCTAATTTTACGATTGAGGTTTAAAGATTAGTTACGGTTGGGTTTGGTTGAAAACCTAACCATAAATCTTAGTTGAATCTTCATCTCCTACATTTGAAGTTACGGTTGGGTTTGTTTAATAACCCAACCGTAATATGAAGAACAAACCAGTTACGGTTGGGTTTCCATTCGAACCCAACCGTAAATTCAATCTGTAACCCTAAATCTTCATTGATTTGTTTAGTTTTATCCGGATTGTCATCACTACTACTCTCTACACATTTATTAGTATTCTTCATCAAGAAATTGAGAGTTTAATCGACGACAAAATTTTTATTCGATGGAGAAATTTGATTAAAATGGAGAAGGAAAAGATATGGATGAGAGGTAAAGATTTTAATTAGAGGACAATTTTTTTTTATTGGGTAAAAGGTAAAATGGACATTTAACTTTACCCCTAGAACATCCCTTAACGGAAAATTGGATCAAGCCTCCTAGAGGAGCCCCTCCAGGATATTAGAACCCCTATATCAAACTTCTTAGTAATACCATAAATTATGTAGCCACCTTACCTATATACTAAACCGAAACAAGACTTCACATCACAAACATTTAGAGATTTCTTCGGATAATTCGACAACAAACAGGCTACAACAGAAATTGTAAAAATGTAAAATGTAGATGACATGTAAAATATTAAAATAATTCTTTTAAATTATGTATTGTGTTCTTTTACCGTTGTACTTGTACATAATGTCCCTTTGCATCCGTGAAAACCATATTTTACTGTTTTTCATAAAAATTGTAGTGTCGCAAAAATGAGAATGGTAGGTGAGTGTCGCTATAACCATTAAAATTTCAAGTTCTCAACTTCCTCTAGGAAATTGAACTCAAGCACTAAAGCCAATTAGAATGTAATTAAAGGTTGGAATATTCTTTGGCGCCATTATGAACAGTTCCAACTTGGGATGGTCTTCAGAGAATGAGGCAAAGCACCAAACGATGAACTGATTTGCCTGTATCTGGAGACTTTAGTGATTTAAAAGTTACTTCTCAAACTATTTAAGTAAATCTTAGCAAGCTCAATAAACAGAGATTTGCTGAGATTTGATGGCAAATCTAGTATTTCTGTTTTCTTTTTGTACATCACTTGTTCGTGTTGGTGTCCATATCGTTAATATCAAAAAATACAATACTTTCTATTAAAATATAATCCCTTTGTTTTAAAAATAGGTTAATTTTATAAATATCTTATACATAAAATAAGTTTATTTTTTTAAAACGGATAAAATAAATATCAATGAAAAATAACACGTCATAAAAAAACTTGTTAAAATAATGAACTCCCTAAAACTTGAGATTTGCATATAGCGAAAAAGGAACCACGTTGCGACCGCCTTTTGAAACGCTGTCGTGCTCAAATCCTCATTTGAATCCACGGCTGTAGCACTACCATGGTTTGTAGTATGGTTATATTATACTCTTGTCACTAACACATATTCTTTTTGTCCCATATATATAGACAGAATAGGTGAAATCTCTTGGACTAAGATTTTTTTTTTTTTATTTCATAATTATCCTTTATCTTTTTTGTTTTACCTTTTGTAATATTCTCAATATTAGAGATATTAACTTAATTGTGACGATACAATGCTCTTTAGAAAAAGGTATATGTGGTAAAATTCTTTTTGAAATTTTATTTCCGTCTATCTAACTGGAGAAGAGAAATCCAAAACTCCACCTTTATATATGGGATAGAGAGACTAGTGTATAATTCTGTAGTATTGCTGATATTGACAGAAAGTAAAAATATTTTTCCGAATTAAGATATCGTCTTCCATTACACTAAATTTGTATATGTTAATATATACATATGTTAATATTTACATAAAATTTCATGTATAACAAATAAGTTAAATAAAACTAATTGAATTATCAAATCCCAAAATCATCTTATTCAAATAAATTATTATATTATTAATATTAACTAAATATATACTGTAAAAAAATATTAAAGTTTTTTTTTTTTTAAACATTTAAGTAATTATTAGATGAATGATTTTTCTTTTTTAGTTGATATTCTTTTTGTAGTGGACATGTGGAATAATCAAGCGTTGCGGAAACTTGTATAAGCTCTAATATTGATGGGATTTTTAATTATGCACCTCAAGAGCACGGCTGTTGATGAGGCAGTATGCAAGCACGGTTCGTTCCACAAGGATTTCAGAGTTGTAATTTCTAACTTTTAATTAATTGATGTGCTAATAAAAATTTGTTATGTGATTTTATTCTAAATTAAAAATGCTTAAACTACTAAAACTGATTTACAAATGAAAGAATACCTAGGACTCGAGATTTTATCACAACTATGCAAACTAGATGTTTGTAACTATTCTCAATAATTTTCTCAAAATAATACTCAAGAAGATTTCAGACAATTATATTTACGTCTTGGAAAATATAGAATTTTAATCAATTATTTTTTTCTCAAAAAATTAATAATTTTCTCCACTATAATATGCTTATCTCTGGAAAAAAAATGTTTAAAACAATTATTTAAGCATTTAAGGACACATGAAGAAATTATTATCATTTTAATCAAGAAATAGGACAAAGAGAAATTATTATAAAAAATAATTATAACATGCTAGCAAACACAATATGATTTCATCTCTAGTCCTAGGTGAGGATGTTAGCCACTCATGGCAAAAGAAACACAAGAAAGTAGAGAAAACCCATTAATTTCATTAATTTAGAAGAATTTACAAAGAAGAACTGACTCACAGTGTCGCAAAAAGATGAAAATCTTTTATTGAATCAACGACAGACTTCAGGCTAGTGAATAAAGAACGCTTCAGTTGACTTCAACTATGTCGCATGAACTGTTGCTAAAAATGTTGAATACAAGAGATTATGTAATAATTTTTAACAACAGTTACCCTTTTGGCAACAGTTTCTTCTTCTTCTTCACGAGCGGAATTTCTGATTTTTTTCTTCTCTCAATCTGGCCTCTGCCAGCCTCCACAATTGTTCCTAAAGGTTTTTTTTAATTATATTAGAACCTCCCCATCTCATCAAATCCTTCCATTCAATGAGTTTATTCTCGACAGATCGAGAAGTAAATGATAATTTTCTTTCGAACATTTTTCTTTCCTGATCGAGAAGAGATCTTTGATGTTGTTTCCTTGTTTATCTCAAACTGCCTGTATTTGATTGATTCAATCTTATAGATAATATCTCTTTTATTACAAACAATTCTTATCCAAGTAATGGCCGAAAATAAATACAACCTTCCTGATTTTGAGAATCAAATAATTACGTGAGATTTTGTTGGATTTTCACGTTTCCAAACATGTAGAAATTCCTCTTATTGGGACAAAAGTATATTCTTGCCTTAAAGTTCCTCAAATCTTTTCAAAATTCGTTATCAATTTCACGCGGTTGATGAACCAAAATTCCCGCCAAAAACTTGAATTTTTTGAATTTAAAAAAGGAAGAGGTGCCCTTATCCAATGCATGGGCGCCTTTATCACTTTTCTTAGCCAATTTTTTCACAAATATTTATTTTCCAAAAATACCTACAAACACATAAAATAACACAATAAGTACCAAATTGAGCACTAACTAGATAGATAATTGAGAACAATTTAGATACAAAAATATGTCTATCAAACATTCATATAAAGAAGAATTGGGTGGAAATTGGTGTGGAAATGAACCAGATTGTTACTATTAAAAGAAAAATTAATCATGAATGTTGGAAGAACGTGACAATCCATATTATTTCCAAATTGGTACAAAAATTTATGCAAGCTTAACACTCGTATGGCTTTTCTTCTCTATATCGGCTCGTATATGAGTGATACACGCTGATTCAGGGTTGTATCTACCTATACTAACATGGTATAAAACTAATACAAAGAATCTTGCATTAGTCTCAACTATATATATCCGAGTAACAAGAACATTATGAAGAATAAGATGAATAATATCCACGTGAACCTTAATCTACATGCATTCTTTAAACGTGCACTTGTATTAGCAAAATTAATGAAGAAGATGATAATCGATGATCCATATACACCACTACGTGAAATGTTAACATATACATACACCCTCACGTAGATGTTGTTTACTAATCCTTAATGTATATTGTTAACTAAATTATTTCATAAGATGGTTAAAGATTTTATTACTTAATTTATTTTGAAAATTATAATATTATCTAAATTAGTTTGTGAATGAATATGTGAGTCTAAGAAATATGGTGTCATGGATTATCATGTTTTACCGAAGTTATTTTTCATGATAATTCACTACCTAACTCATTATACGAGAATGAAGGTGCACAAACATTGAGCGTAATCTTCATTAGTTTTTCCCATACGTAAGCATGTACATGGAATGTATGTGCCCGGATACTTATGTGGATCTTATTCATATTCTTCTTCACTGATTGAATGGATTCTTTTGATGAATTTCATTGTCGGATGCTTTTAACTGTTTGTAGTTGAATTTGAATACATATATTATGAGAAATTAGTGTTGGTGATGGACAAATAAATGTAAAACCAAACCAAATAAGATTTTTTTTTTCAATCGCATTTACACCATGTACAGAAAGTACATAATTCAATTCCAAATTTCTCCAACACTCTTACCATATTAGTAAATTACGATTACGATTACGAATACAAATACAAATGTAACTTTTTCTTCCTTTAGTAAAAGATAACCGAATTCATCGGGTGATTTAGGAACATCAAAAGGGATGAAATACTTACATTTTGATGTAATGATTTCAGTAAACTTTGAATTATTTTGGGGTAGAAGAAGTGGTTTGTAGATAGAAGAACAAAATGATGTGAAAAATAAGTAGTTATGGTTCTAAAATTGAATGATTTTAGTAAACTTTAAGATGGATTTCTGATCTACTACAAAGTTGGTTGTAGAGCTGGTCAGTAACATAAGGGAAGGATAGCAAAATATAAGTTTCCATAGGTTCAGTTTTTTGTTATTTCTTTGTTTTTTTAATACAATTTAACGGATATTTCAACACCTAAAAATATCCCTACCCAACGTAAAAAATACCCCACACCTTCTAGAAACCTTATCCCTAAAAAAATATATTACTGAAATACCCTCCCATATATAGTCATTCTCTTCTTTATCATACATAACATCCATTTTCATTCCAAAATACAAACCCACTTCTCTATTTCCTTACCACTATTACCCCCTCCTTCCACCACTACCAAAAACATATGCAACACTTCACCATAATCACCACCATCATTACAACTCTATCATTGCACTACCGCCTCCACTACCAGCACCCCTACCATAATAGATAGATTACTCCACCACTATCACCACATCCACCACTACCATCACAAACTGATCTACTATTCCACCATAGACACCACTCCTACTTCCTCCACCACCACCAGATTTATCACTCCATCACCAATGCCATCTCTACCATTACCACCACGAATAGATCTGTCATTCCAGCACCACCAGTCGCACCAGAAATAGATCTCATTCAAGCACCACCGCCATCACCATCACCATAACAGATCTAACATTACACCACCGTCATCATCACCACTACCACTATAAACAGATCTATTACTCCACCTTCGCCACTACCACAAAAACCATATTTATCACTCTATACAATCAGGTGGAGTCAACTTGCTGAAGTTGCTTCCAGAACAAAAGTGGAGTCAACTTGCTTAAGTTACCTCCAAGATCAGAAGTGGAGTCAACTTGCTTAAGTTGCCTCCAAGACTAGAAGTAGAGTCAACTTGGTTAAGTTGGTTCCACGGGTGGAGAAAACATGATGAAGTTGTCTCGAGACCATAAGTAGAGCCAACATGCTTAAGTTGGTTCCGCGGGTGGAGCCAACTAACATAAGTTGTCTCCACATATGGGGTTAACTTGTTTAAGTTGGTTCCACGGGTGGAGCCAACTAACATAAGTTGTCTCCACATATGGGGTTAACTTGTTTAAGTTGGTTCCACATGTGGAGCCAACTAGCTTAAATTGTCTCCATATGTGGGGTCAACTTGATGAAGTTGGTTCCATCGGTGGTGATAACTTGATGAAGTTGGTTCCACGGGTGGAGACAATTATCATAAGTTGGTTCCACGGGTGAAGAAAACTTGATGGGTGAAAACAATTTGTCGAAGTTGCCTCCAGACCAGAAGTAGAGCCATATAACTTAAGTTATCTAGCACAAGTTGTGTCCACGGGCGAAGCCAACTAGCATAAGTTTTTCCATAGGTGAAGACAACTAGATCAAGTTGGTTCCACGTATGAAGACAATTGCTGAAGTTGTCTCCACCTGTGAAATCAACTTGGTGAAGTTGCCTCCAGACCAGAAGTGGAACCAACTAGCAAATAAGTTGCCTCTGCATGTTCTTCTTCTTCATTTTTTTTTCTCTATATCACCTCACCACCACCACCACCAATAGAAACTGAACCTCATCAAATTCGACTCAAAATTGCAACGAAAGAACTTAGAAACATCAATTATCCTCTAACCTAACCACCACAACACCACCAACATTCCTAAAACACAAAAGTAAAAGCCTAAAAATCATCACCACCACCATTGTCATCAACTAATTTAACAAAGATCTGATATTGATCCACCCCCACTACCACTGCCACTACCACCACCACTATTATTATCGGATTGAGATTGATTTCCATATTCACCACCATCATTATCATCAGTTTCAGATTGATCTTCATCTTCTTCATCAAATTCATCACCAAAAACCTTTGAACATCAACATCAAAGACTGAAATGATTTCATCGTGAGTTTGTTGCAGCTCTCTCGCTCGGTTTCGTCGCACAGAAAAAGAAGAAAAAAACGAATGAGTTGAAGATAGAAGAAAAACTATAAAAGAAAAATGAGTTGCTCGTGAAAAGAAAAAGAAAAGAAATAAAGGTAGGAAAGAGATTATAAAAAATGAGCTTTTGTCAACAACTTATTTTTTATCTCAGGAATATCTTTGCAAGGTCAATTGAAATAGAGACTATTTATAACATTCCCATTTTTAGAAATCTATCATCCTCGAATCCGCCAAGAGGCGAATTGGGTGTCCGCGCACCAATTACGGGTAGGACGAAATCCACGGATTCAGGTGTCGGGTGTTTTAGTCAGCCCTATTGCAAAGTCCAAACGGGTTGGTTATCTTATGGATGTAGGCCTAGGGTCTCCATTGTGTTGCCTGTACGGTATATGCCTGCGGCAAATAACTGTTCTTAATACACCCAAATTCAGGTATTAACTGATTCAAAATGCATTGACCTAAAAATGACATTCTGATACTTTAAAACCTAACTACCACTATTTTGACCTAGTTTTAACACGTCCAACTCCAATCATGGAGGGAGGGAGAGAGAGAGAGTTGGAGACAGGCTTTTCTTACAGGAAGACATGTTGGTTTGAGCCTGCAGCATTCCAAAGTGGGGGCGTTCCCTTAATTAATCATCCCCTTAACAAATGAATTAATCCCACTAAGTAATTTACTAATTATCTCTGTTTAGTTTTCGTTTAAACAAAAATAAAATAAAAAATGAGGTCATTTCATTTTCCTCCATTGAAACTACTACTGTATTCTCCTTTTCTTTCTCCCTTTCTCCTCCTCTTTCCTTTTCACCTCTGTTAGACCCAAGAAGGAATTTGATCAGAATTTCAAAATAACGTCAAATTCTAACTTGAGTCTCAGAGATTTCCTTGTTCTTTTCTTTCCCATAAATAATCTCTATCTTTTCAAATTAAGGTGTTTTTTTGTTTGTTCAGATAGTATTTTTCCTTTTTAGTTTCTTGATAATTCTTTTGGAATTGGTGTTCTATTGTGAGATTCTTGTATGGGTTGCTGTTGTTTCACTCACTAAAAGATTTCATGTTCCATTTGAGCAATTTTTGATATGGGAAATATAAAAGTGTTTAGTATGAATTTTTTTTCATATGGTTGTGTTCTGTGTATATGATGAGATTTTTAAGTTTAATGGGAAATTCTTTTGGATGCTCGGCTTCTGGGGAACGTTTAGTTTCAGCTGCAAGAGATGGTGATGTTATGGAAGCTAAAGCTTTATTAGAATATAATCCACGTCTTGCTAGGTATTCTACTTTTGGTGTTAGAAATTCTCCTCTTCATTATTCTGCTTCCCAAGGTCATAATGAGGTAATTTTTCAATTCCAATTCTATTAATTTCACTTGCTGTAATTGGTTTATTGTATCTATGTGTCTTGGTTATCATATCCATTTAGATTGTAATGAATTCAAGGGAAATACAACTCATATAAACAATGGATTCTCGATATCCATTTGGATTGTATTGAACTAATAGGTATTAGTACGTTTCGCATAAACAATGGGCTTGCGAATATCGATTTGGATTGTCTTGAATTCAGTGGTTTTACAATTCATGTAGAGCAATTAGTCTTTTTTGCTTTTATGTCATTAGCTTATGAGAAAGAATTTTTACTAGCTTTGACCATTTCAAAATTTGATGTGAGTCGTTTTTGTTTTTAGATTGTCTACCTTTTGGTCGAATCAGGAGTTGATATTAACGTCAGGAACTACCGTGGACAGGTAATGATTCCTTAAAACACATAAGGTAATTTCAAAGGTTAACCTGGCAGTTTTTGCGATATTGATTCCTTTTATAAATTGTTGATTTCATTGAGGTGAACAGACTGCTTTGATGCAAGCATGTCAACATGGTCACTGGGAGGTTGTTCAAACCCTAATGCTATTCAGAGCCAATGTAAAATTCTTCTTCTTTGTTTTTTCCTCTTTATAATTTCACGTTATTGTAATATCTGAAGAAACACAAAATTGGTGTGTTTTAGATTCATAGAGTGGATTATTTGAATGGGGGTACAGCACTGCATTTTGCTGCACTGAACGGGCATTCACGATGCATACGTCTCATTCTTGCCGATTACATTCCCAGCATCCCCAACTTTTGGAGTATCATGAGAAAAAGATGTAGTAAAGAACTTGCAATAGACTTTGATGAAGGGTAAAATCAAACTTTATGGAATTTTTTGTTTTTCCTTCTCTATTTCATTTTTCATTTGATTTATTTGGTTTCCTTTTTTTGTTTTTACAGTGCTCTTCATGAAATAATTAATACACCCGCAGATGGGGGTATTACTGCCCTCCATATGGCAGTACTGAATGGGCATGTTGTGACCGTCCAATTACTGTTGGACTTGGGAGCTCGTGTTTCTGAGGTTACTGTGGAAGACGGAACAACGATTGACCTAATTGGTACCCCCCCATCCTTTTTACTTCTTACCATTTTTTCACTGTGTTGACAAATTGAAACATGCATCTCAACACAGTGCTTATATTTCCTCGGCCTTCTTTTTGTTATTTTATAAATATTTTGGTAAAACAAATAATGGCAAGTAACTTATAGTGCAGGCTTTGAATGTTGATTTCTTAATGATGGCCACTTAAGCAAATGTAGTGGATACCACTGGTCACCTGCCTTGAGTGGGGCCTACACCGCCTCTTGAACCAAATAAAGGATCTAAAATCTTGATTCATTATAATTTAATTCTCTCACTCTCAGTGGATTTACTTTATTGTATCTGTTGCATCCTTGCAGGTGCAGGAAGCACACCACTTCATTATGCTGCATGTGGTGGAAATGCACAATGTTGTCAAGTATGTTGAATTTTTGTGATAATTTACTGACACACAATGGAAATATCATGATGAGAATGAGCCTTGACTTATCTTATTTGGAATTCAGCTTTTGATTGCAAGAGGTGCTGACCTGAATGCTGAAAATGCCACTGGGTATGTATTTACTCAAATTTTCACAGCACTAAGCAGTTTGATTTTGTAAAATGTTTGTGTTTCCTTAGAGAAACATGCTGTCGAAAGATACTTAGCATTAACCAATTTGAAACTTCTTATGTACTTATGTGATTAGCTGTTTATGTGTTGAAGATGGCATTGAGTTATAATTTCTGCTTTTGGTTAAGTGTTTTCCAATTTCTTATTGTTTTATTGTTAATCATTACTTAGGTGGACGCCTTTGATGGTTGCTCGTTCGTGGCATAGAGTGGGTCTTGATGAACTTCTGAGTAAACATCCAGAAGAGCGACTTCAAATTCCTCCTTCATCGTATCTCTCTCTCCCCCTTATGAGCATTATCAAGATTGCTAGGTGAGTGAGGTTTTCAATGTGGATACTTATTGATGTACATGACATTGCATCAAAAATTTGGTACAGTTACTAAATTGTAAATCACGAAACTGAAAAATGCTTTGGTAGTATGACAGATGCTTTTATGACAAATCACAATTAGAGCCTCCCCAGTGCTCAAGTGTTTAGTATAGAAGCGTTGTGCCACATCAGAAGCAGACACGTTCTCCTTTAAATTCCTTCTCTAATCCAAACTTCTTCAACCAATGTTAGAATGGCATGAAAAGTTGTGGGAAGACATCCTCTTACCCAGTTACCTTCAATTTATGATTCAACCAATCTGATGCAAGGTGGAGAAGGAGGAAATTTGCTATAAGATAACTTAATAAACTTCGATGATAACTTGGAGTACTAAACATAAAAAAGTTGGCGAAAAAGAGAACCCAATTTTATTTACCTGGTATAGTTAATTGGGCGATAAATATGGCGTGGTTAACATACATCAGAATTTTGTTACAAATCAAGGAGTTTCTAGAAGGTTAGAAGGGTAGAGCACTAACTTTGCTCATGGAGAATGGTGAAAAGCAAAAATGATAACTGAAATTTATCTAGGGAATATACCATGGAAATTTCATGTTGAAATATCATTTTTCCTGACATATTTTTAACTTCTTCTGGAGATTCTCAAAAAATCAGTCTTTGTTCCAGTTTCCATCATTTCCTTATTATTAGCTCATCCATGGTTTCTCAATTTGGTGGTATCTTTTCACGTCTAGTGGAACTGGACCTAGTTTAAATCATATTTCTCTGTATTCTGAAGTTTTGATGTGAATTGGAACATTTTATGTCTTTGACAATCACTCTTACTTTTGCAGAGAATGTGGATGGAAGAACAACGATACACAAGCCACAACCATTGATCCATGTGTTGTTTGTTTGGAGAGAGAATGCACAGTGGCTGCAGAAGGTAATCTCCCTTACAAAACCTAATATAGGGAGTTATCGTTCTCATTTCTCGTTTTACTGAAAATAATTAAGCTGAAGTGGAAATGATTTCTGAAACTAACCCTGATTTTGCATATCGCAACATCAGTACTTTCAGATGTTAACCTTTTCTCTTTCTTGATATGATTGATATCCAACCGCTTGGGGATTCTGATACTTCTAACCTGCTGCAGGTTGTGATCATGAGTTCTGCACACAATGTGCATTATATCTATGTTCTACCAACAGCAACTCGACCATTCCACACAGCCCTCCAGGCTCAATCGCATGCCCTCTTTGTCGTCATGGGATAGTTTCTTTTGTTAAACTTCCTGGTACAGCTCCAATTAATAAAGAGTTTCCAAGGACAAGTTTGTCTTTAACTCTTTGTGCATGTTCAGGTGAAGCATCCGACCGTACTTCAATGTTAGCCCCATATTCCAAACCTGACAATCATTGCAGCCGGATATCACCTCTTTGTGCATCATCTTCTTTCCGCAATCTCAGCTGTCAGAGATTCTCATCAATGAAAATAAACTCATCTACTTTTTGTATGGGAGCACCAGATACTAGTCCTTCATTAGTTCATTGTGCTACTGACAGAAGATTAAGAGATCAGTTGGGCAGGTGTTCAAGGTCAAATCTACAAAGATCCGCATCTCAAAGTGAGAGTCGGAGATCATGGTTCTCTTCTTTGCTGGTGGCTGAATGAAAAACAAAAGAGAAACAGCGTGATATATTGAAAATTTCTAATTATCCATTTTTTTTGTGTACGATTTGTTATGTCCTTCCATTATTTGATATATTGAAATTTGCACAGAAAAAGAAGGATCGGTCGATTATTTTGGTGGTTGTTCACTGTTGTGAGTTTGTAAATATAGTGCCAAGTGAAACATCATCCCGCAGCTTTTATGTATCAAGGATCTGCTTCCACGGGGGTCATTTAAGTTGTTGAATTCCAACAACCTGATGCTTGTTGATTTGCCATTCATTGTATACAGATTCCTGAAATTGTTTTCTGCTGCAAAACTAGTACGTATAGAGCTTCAATGTACTCTGAGTATGAGCATTGTTACGGTACCGTGTATTTATCGGGGGCAAACAGAAAGAACCAATATTTATATGGATAAAAGGAATATACAACTTCATGATCAATTTTAAGTTTGTTCTTTCTTTTTCAAGCTTTTTAATATCTGCTTCTGTGTAAGTCTCACTATTCTACTCTAACTAATTACTATAGATATTGGTTACTAGATAAATATTAATGCATAACATATAGTGGACAAGTAGAAAGAAATTGGAAGAATAAGATTTTGTATTAATACTTCTTGGTGTAGTTGCAAATGAACTAAGTACAAGGTATTTAGTGATGGATGCATGTATCACTTTGAGCTAGAGAGACAAGTGCCTTTATTGCATGTGAAGTAAATGGCTAAGTGCCTAGCTTGCATGAGAGGTGGAGGGCCAAATGCCTAACTTGCATGAGAGGTGGAGAGACAAGTTCCTAGCTTGTATGTGATATGAGCCAAGTGTTTAGCTTGCTCCTTTGGACACACACTTGTCCTACAATATTCCCCCTTGTGTGATCAAAGGGGACTTCAAAAGTAATACCTCACTAACAACTTGGACAAGGAAAAACACAATGGAACAAAACCTTGACATACTTCTTCACATGTATTGCTTCACATGTTGTGTCTCTATTGTAATGTCTTACATGTAGTTCATCACATGTATCTAAATTAATTGCTTCATTAAAACCTTATCAGGAAAACCCAGAGGGACAAAACCTGAACTAAGGAAAAATAGTACAATATTTAGAAAACTTAAGATAGAGTTGGCCTCGCATATGTTGTAGAAATCGCATCATCAGATGCTTCCCCTGATGTCGACATCTTCCTTGCTTGCATTTCTGGTGTTATAGTTGCCTCATTAAAAACCTTTTCGAGTAACAAAACCCTATGGGGAAAAATAACCTTGGTGAAGGAAAAAAGAATTCAACCCACTAATAGATGCTCCCCTTGATATCAAACAATTTCTTCAGTCCTATGCATTCATGGGGGTTCAGACAATTTGTTTAGTCTTATGCAATCACGGGAGTTTGGACAATTTCCTTAGTTTTATACTTTTCACGTGTTCTTCAAACATGAACTAGGTAATGACTTAGTTAATAAGTCTGCCACATTTTCGCCAGACTTTACTTTACTGACCTGAATGTTTAGAAGACATTGTTGTTGATGATTGTAAAAAAACTCCGGTGATATATGTTTCGTATTATCACCCTTGATATATCCTTGCTTCATCTGTTCGATGCAAGCTGCATCATCTTCGTAAATGCAAGTCATCTCTTCAGTGGTAGAACTCAAACCACATGTCCCTCGAATATGTATAATGATAGACCTTAACCATATACACTCACGAACCTCCTCATGGAGGGCAATGATTTCATAGTGGTTCGTGGAGGTAGCCACAAGGGTTTGCTTGGTCAATCTCCAGAATATTGCAGTATTTCCTACGGTAAACACACATCCAGTTTAGGACCGACCTTTGTGTGGGTATGAGAGGTACCCAGGATCAACAAAACCAACCAAGTTATTATTTGGGGTTTTAGTGTAAGGGGTTGCAATTACATTAGAAGTTCTCCTTACGTCTTCATAGGGATAAAACAAACCCAATTCAATGGTCCCTTTTAGGAATCTAAAGATATTCTTTATATCATTCCAATGACGTTGCGTTGGTGCTGAGCTAAATCTAGCTAACAAGTTCACTGAGAACGAGATATCTGGTCGAGTATATTGTGCTAAGTAAAATAATGCACATATTGCACTTAGATAGGGATACTCAGCTCCCAATACATCTTCGTCATCTTCCTTTGGACGAAATAGATCTTTATGTACATCTAAAGTTCGACCAACCATGAGAGTGCTACCAGAGTGTATTTTGTCCATATTAAATTGTCCGAGTATCTTTTGGACATATGCAGACTGGTGGGTTAATATTCCACAAGCTCGGTGTTCTAGTTCAAGTACTAGACACATCCGAGTTTTCCCAAGATCTTTCATCTCAAATTCGGATTTCAAATAACATGTGGTTTCTCTTATTTCATCAAGAGTACCCACTATGTTCATATCATCAACATACACAGCTATAATTGCAAATCCGAAATTTGTTTTCTTTATGAACACATAGGAGCACAATTCATTGTTTGTATATCCCTTCCCAATCAAATAGTCACTTAGACGGGTATACCACATCCGTCAAGATTGCTTTAATCCGTAAAGTGAACGTTTCAACTGAATTGCAAACGCACTCCGTGGTTTAGGATTACTTGATTTGGGAAATAGAAGGTCATATGACACTTTGATGAATATCTATGTATCAAGATCCCCATAGAGATATGCGGTAACCACATCCATAAGATGCATTTCAAGTCCTTCTGAAACTACCAAGCTAACTAAGTAGCGGAACGTTATGACGCCTATTACAGGAGAGTATATTTCTTCGTAATCAATACCATGGCGTTGCGAGAAACCTTACGCCACAAGGCGATCCTTATATCTCAAGACTTCGTTCTTCTCGTTATGTTTTCTAACAAACACCCATTTATATCATACATGATTTACACTTGATGGGGTTAGCACTACCGTATCAAATACCCGTCTTTTTTCCAGTGAATCTAGTTTAGCCTGGATTGCATCTCTCTATTGAGTCCAATATGCTCTCTTTTGGAATTCGACAATAGAGCGTGGTTCAATATCATCGTGTTCTATAATCTCTCTAGCAACACTATATGCAAATATATCATCAATATGTGTGGAGGATATTTCCATCAACACGTATGCACTTTCACAATCCATAGAGATTTCAATCAATATGCGGTAACCACATCCATAAGCTGCATTTCAAGTCCTTCTGAAACTACCAAGCTAACTAAGTAGCGGAACGTTATTACGTCCACCACAGGAGAGTATGTTTCTTCGTAATCAATACCAGGACGTTGTGAGAAACCTTGCACCACAAGGAGAGCCTTATACCTCAAGACACCGTTCTTCTCATTACGCTTTTAGACAAATACCCATTTATATCCTACAATATTTACACTTGGTGGGGGTCAGCACTACCACACCAAAAACCCATCTTTTTGCTAGTGAATCTAGTTCAACATGAATTGCATCTCTCCGTTAAGGCCAATCTGCTCTCTTTTGGCATTGTGCAATAGAGCGTGGTTCGATATCATCGTGTTCTATAATCTCTCTAGTAACATTATATGCAAATATATCATCAATATGCATAGAGGATATTTCCATCAACACGTATGCACTTTCACAGTCCCTAGAGATTTCTTTGTTCTCTGGAATCAATTTGAACATCGGGGGGTCCACTAGTAATGATTCATGGACATAACTGTAATCAGAGACAATCTCATGAGATGGATTATCTGTATTGATGATATATGGATCGGCTTGTGCCTTACTTTCCCTTTTTTTCCTTAGATGAGTATCGATCGAACCCAGTGGCTTCCTCCTGTTCCTTTTGGGGGCCAAGACCATAACTTCACTTCCAACAAGTGTAGCCTTGGTACCTCTATCTAATGTGCTTCGTTCCTTATCAGGGATTTCCAACCTTGCAGGCACGTTTACAACTGGTATGTGTGATCCCGTCACTTTAGCGATATCAGTAAATGCATCAGGTATTGAATCTGCCACATTATGAAGATCAATAATTCTTTGCACTTTACTTTCACTTCGTGAAGTGCGGGGATCTTTATGAGACAATGTGAGTACACACCACGAAAATTCCTGTCGTTCCCTTAGGAAATCCTTTTCCATACCTCCCTGATAAGCGCATAATTTATACATTTTTGTCACCTTATTTATATCTGTTAGTCATCATTGTTGTACTAATTTACTATTTGATTACTTTAGTAGGTGGTTCGTATAAAATCGAAGCTTTAAACTAAACACGTCTAAAAGGGATTAAATTGCATCGAAGTACGAAACCCAACATCTCTGGAAGTTGCTTGGGCTAAAAAATATAGAGGTGGCCGGGTCTGTACAATGTTTTCTTTGTATTGTAAGATTTTGATTTACTAGTAAATAATCTTACATGTACTGAGGAAGGGACTGTGTTGGGAGCATAAGGGAAAAGAGGCTGTGTTAGATTTACTTGGAGTTTCACGTGGCAAAAGAGAGTGAAAAGTTCTGAGAGATAACTCGGTTGGGAATGAGAACTAATTATTTGTATCTGGTGGAGTTTTGGCTGCAGAAATGGTCGGTGAAAGTGAACAGACTAGCAAAGAAGTAAGAAGTAGGAACAGGGACGAGCCTAGCAAGGGGATAAACTAAGTTATAGCCCGTCCCTGTTATCTCCCAACAAGATTTTTGATGTGGAAATTTAAAAAATAAATAAATTAGCCCACCTAACTTGCAGTTTCTCTTATTTCATTAAGAGTACCCACTATGTCCATATCATCAACATAGAAAACTATATTTGCAAATCCGGAACTTGTTTTATTTATGAACACGCAGGGGCATAATTCATTATTTGTATATCCCGTCCCAATCAGATAGTCATTTAGACGGGCATACCGCATCCGCCCGGATTGCTTTAATCCATAAAGTGAACGTTTCAGCTGAATTGAAAACGCACTCCGTGGTTTAAAGTCACTTCATTCAGAAAATGGAAGGCCATCTGGCACTTTCATGAATATCTCTGTATGAAGATCCCCGTAGAGATATGCTACAACCACATCCATAAGATGCATTTCAAGTCTTTCAGAAACTACCAAGCCAACTAAGTAGCGGAACGTTATGACGTCCATTATAGGAGAGTATATTTCTTCATAATCAATCCCAGGGCGTTGTGAGAAACCTTATGCTATAAGGAGAGCCTTATACCTCAAGACTTCGTTCTTCTCGTTACACTTTCTGACAAATACGCATTTATGTCCTAGAGGTTTTACACTTGGTGGGGTTAAAACTATAATACCAAATACCTGTCTTTTTGCCAGTGAATCTAGTTCAACCTGGATTGCACCCCTCCATTGAGGCCAATCTGCTCTCTTTTGGCATTCTTTAATAGAGCGTGGTTTGATATCGTCGTGCTCTATATCTCTCGAGCAACACTATATGCAAATATATCGTCAATATGCGTGGAGAATCTTTCCATCAACATGTATACATTTTTATAATCCATAGAGATTTCTTTGTTTTATGGAGTCAATTTAAATTTCTGGGCAGCCCCTAGTAATGATTCATGAAAATAACTGTAATCAGAGACAATCTCATGAGATGTATTGTTTGCATTGATGATATATGGATTAGTTTGTTCCTTACTCACTCTTTTCTTCCTTGGATAAGTATCGATAGAACTAAGTGGTGTCCCCTTCTTCTTTTCGGGGGCACAACCTCAGCTACACTTCTACCAAGTGTAGTCTTGGAACCTTTATCTAAGGTTCCTTGTCCCTTATTAGGGATTTCCAAATTTACAAGTACGTTTGCAGCTGGTATATGTGATCTCGTCACTTTAATTAGCGATGTCAGTAAATGAATTAAGCATTGAATCTGCTATATTATGAAGATCGATAATTCATTTCACTTTAATTCTTTTCACTTCACTTTTATATTGTGAAGTGTGGGGATCCAAATGAGACAATATGGGAACACACCACGACAACTCTTGTCGTTCTCTTAGGAAATCCCTTTTCATACCTCCCCCTAAAGACGGGAAGGTTGTATCATCAAAGTGACAATCCGCAAATCTAGCGGTAAAGAGATCGACTGTCAAAGGTTCTAAGTAGCGGATAATTGTTGGGGATTTATATCCAACATAAATACCTACCCGTCATTGTGGACCCATAATAGTACGTTGTGGGGTGTAATAGGCACATATGCGACACACCAAATATGCATAAATGTGAAATATCAGGGTCATATCCAGTTACCAACTGGTACGCAGAAAATGGTTGGTTATAAGTGGGTATAAATCGAATAAGTAATGATGCATGTAATATGGCGTACTCCCAGGAAGTATTAGGAATGTTGGAATGTATAACCAATGCCCTAGATATCACCTGTAACCTTTTGATGGTAGCTTCTGCGAGACCATTTTGAGTGTGTACATGGGGTACATGATGCTCTATGTCAATTCCATTAGACATATAAAAATCATCAAATCATTTAGATGTTAATTCTCCAACATTATCAAGTCTGATAGAATTGATTGGATGATTAGGGTGGTGAGCCCTTAGTGGAATGCAACGTGTGACCAACGGGTCGAAGCATCAACCAGAACCATAAAATACCTGAATGGTCTGGATTCTTGATGTATAGGTCCACAAATATCACCTTGTATTATTTATAAAAATAAAATATTTTATTTGGTATCTTTAGCATAGGATGGTCTCGATCCCTTCTTTGCTAAAGTACAAGTTTTGCAAAATGAGTGACGTGCCTCAACAAGGAAAACGAAGAAGAATGAGATATAGAGTTTTCTTCAATTACTTTGGAAGATGAGGGTTGAGTTTCTCTTACTTTAGAAGGTAAAGATTGTGCATCAATCACTTTAGAAAGCACATTGTTACTCTACATTCTAACAACCTTTTGTCTCATTTTCTTTTTCATTAGAAAGAAGGGATGTCCGTGTGAGTTCTTTAAAACATGGATCATCATATCACGACCTGGTTGCCCTAGTCGATCGTGTAAAAGCTTGTCTAAGTCACAGGAGAACAACTCATCATTGGTAATAACATGGGATTTGATAATCCTAATAGTGGTAATGTACAATCCACTAGAGTGACTCATTAGTTTCTCTAAGATGTGTTTCCTTCTGCATTCACTAGAGGTCACGTATATGTACTCAATTACATTCTCATAGTGAGTTTCCTAGTGATAACCATTTGCATGGATATCCTTGAAACTTAACAAAGTATGGTTGGCTCTTGGTGCATATAGAGCTTCTGTGACTTTAATCATTGTGCCATTTGACAACCAAAGTTGAGCAGTACCTCGCTCAATTATTACTTTTGATGATCCAATCATCGTAGTCACAGATGTATTAGAAGGAGTGAAATCAACAAATAATTGTCTATTTCTTAGGATAGTGTGGGTGGTTGCACTATCATCTAAACATTCAATTTCTCCTTGAGACATTTTTACAAGTACATTAGGAAGGAATGTTATAAGAACGAACAATTTATCTTATTTCCTTTAGAGAATCTTGTTTTACTAGAATGACGTCCTTTCCATTCTAATATACATGTAAAAAAATACATTATCATAAGCAAAGTATAATTCTATAGAGCATAATAAAAATAAGTACTTATAGGTAATCCATACGTATAACATAAAGCTAGTAAGATCATGTTTAGCAACAGTAACACGAAGTCATACCATTAAAACAAACAGTAATCCAATATAACATAAAATACTTCAAAACATCTAACAACCTATTTAAAAACAAAGTCTAGTAAGCCATAAAATAATAAACTGGAAGTTTAGGCCCACGCAAAGTCAGGGGCATCCATTGATGGGCCAAAGCCCTCGTTTCCTAGGAAGTGTGATATTGCTAGGTTGACGTCAGGGTTAAGATCGTTTTGTTCCATATAGCGAGCCTCTTGTTCGAGAGTTTCCCGGTACTTTTTGTAGGTCGCAACTACATTTACACTAGCCTTACATTGCTTGTACCAATGTCCTGGGAATCCATACCTAAAACAAGGCGTATTTTCATCTGCGTCCCTTTTATTAGCGGGATTCTTAGGCGCTTTCTCGAACTTAGAGTCACTACCATTTTGGAAAGAAGTTCCTTCTATGTGTCGAATATTAGAATGACCTTTACGCTCTAGGCCTCGATTATATTCCTTATCTCCTCTTCCACGAGAGGTATTATCTCCATGTGAGTATGGATCACGGGGATTAGAATCAGAATGTCGAACCCTCTTTCCTTTGGGGTTCTTTCCTCTATGAACCTTTCTATATTTATCTTCGGGAACTTTATTTTTCCCGAAAACTCTGGCATTGCTATTGACAAGAATCTCATTGTGCCTCTCAGCTACTTGCAGTAAGTTTAT
>JAJJMC010010030.1:1757394-1812414 GCA_023531435.1 Papaver californicum | reverse complement strand
ATGGGGTTTTCTAAATCATTTCCTCATCTGTGAGTTTCTTTCCACATAAATCAAGATGTGCCTGAAGTTGTAGCATATCTTTTTGGAAATCATTCACTTTTAGATAATCGAGAAAACGAATTCCATTCTATTGGACGGTTAATTATGGTAGCAAGGAATCATGAATGTTCCCAAAACGGGTCTCGAGTGCATCTCATAGATCTTTTGGTGTCTTCAAGTGGTGGTAACCCCAACGTAGGTTAGGATCGATATTCCTTTTGAGAAAAATTAGAGCATAATCTTTGTCTTTCTCAATTGCTGGAACGACAACGGTAGATGGATTGATAGTGGAGGTGTAGTCCTTTACCATGAAGTTAGTTTCCGCATCAACTACCCAATGATGGTAGTCAAGTCCTGCTGAGTCCAAAAGTTTGAATTCTGGTCGAATTGGGTCCATCTACATAAGACAAAGTAAGGGACATTAATATGGTGCTCAAGTCCTTCTGAGTCCATAAATACGACAAATCCGTTACCATTTTCCGTGACCAAATTTCTTTATGGCCGTGACGGATACCAAAAACAAATTTCTTTATGGCTTTGTGGGTAACACTGGTAAGTCATAGTCCAACTTCTGATCATAACCCATTCAACAAAATTAATTAACCAAATTTCTTTTTGGTTTAAAATTTGAAAAAACAAAAAATTGGTAATAAGGTTGTCAAAATAGTCAACTGAAAACATGCTTATTAAAAAAAAACTACAGGCATATTTATCATTTAAATGCGCATAATTTTTTAGGAAGTAAGTAGCATTCCTTTTTCCGGTTTAGATACAACCGGTTACATAATAAATATTTGACAAATTATTTTTGGACTAATATTATCAACATGCTTTAATAATTTTTAAATAATAAACGTAAATTATATTCTTATATATATATATATTATGCATGATAAATTATTTAAGCGATAATCATGATATTTTGGGGGAAATAACATATATATATATATATATATATATATATATATATATATCTGCATAATTAGTAGTACAAAATTCTAGTAGTTATATTTTTCAAAAGTAAAATAAATTGTACAAAAAATAAATAAATAGTACAATATCACATGATAAAATTTCAAACAAATTAAATCATATGGATTTTTAACTTTTGGTCTAAATAAAATAAACTAAACTATTTATGTCACTTTCAAGGAGAGTAGAAGAATGTGATATGGAAAAGCACAAACTATTATTTTCATATGAATTAATAAATTGAAAATTAATATCATGTCATGTTATAAATTAGACAAATATATCATTTTCAAAGAAAATACCAACATGCATGCTCATAAAATGGTTCAAGTATACCTTCTTTAGTAGTTGTACTTGATTAAGTAAAGAGAACTAACAAAAAAAAAATTGTATGTGAAGGATCAATACTCAGTTGGTTAGAACAAGATGCTGATAACGTGTTCAAGTCTCACTATTCTTCTTTAGGTTACCAACTAATTACTATAGATATTGGTTAGTAGATAAATAGTAATGCATAAGCTATATAACCTACAATGGATACGTTGAGAGAAATTGGGAGAAGAAGATATAAATAACGTGCTGATAACGTTATCTATAGATATAGATATTGGATAAGCTATAGATATTCGTGTTGATAAAGTGTTCAAGTCTCACTATCCCCCCTTTAACTAATTATTATAGATATTGGTTACTAGATAAATATTAATGCATAACATATAGTGGACAAGTAGAGAAATTGGGAGAAGAAGATATTCTATTAATGCTTCTTGATGTAGTTACAAATGAATTAAGTACAATGTATATATATTGATGAATGCATGTATCACTTTGAGCTAGAGAGACAAGTGCCCTTATTACATGTGAAGTAGAAGGCCAAGTGCCTAGCTTGCATGAGAGGTGGAGAGACAAGTGCCTAGCTTGTATGTGACATGAGCCAAGTGTTTAGCTTGCTCCTTTGGACACACATTTGTCCTACAACAACTTCAGTTTTTTTTTTGTATTTTATGCAAAAATATGAGAGTGTGGAGTCAAATTATTTCAAGGGTTTTTGAAGTGACTATATCCTACAGGGCACAACCGCTTAGTATTTACGTGGAAACGTGTCATTTATGACTGTTGGGAGAGTTTGAGAATTCATATTGGGGCTGTTTGATAACCATTATTATAATGAATTATGATCCCAATCTATCCCATAATCCATTATATGAGTGTGCTAAATTTATAATAACTGATTATTTTAATCATAATTGAAAAAATCCATTATTTTTATAAATATAAGAAAATGTTGTAGGGCTTTGGGCCCGTGTATGTGCAACTCATTTAACTAGCTAGGTTTTTCCCTTTTGGTTGTATATAAAGGATCACTTAACTATGTAATGTTGCTGCTCGATCTATTAATACGAAACCTTCTCTTTCTCTCCACCTTTTTCATCCAT
The DNA here is from genome assembly GCA_023531435.1 of Papaver californicum. Classification (NCBI taxonomy): domain Eukaryota; kingdom Viridiplantae; phylum Streptophyta; class Magnoliopsida; order Ranunculales; family Papaveraceae; genus Papaver; species Papaver californicum. The sequence continues at coordinate 1,809,967 of JAJJMC010010030.1, read as the reverse complement.
ACTTTTACTTTAACACGTTATCAGTACGAAGCTAAATTATGAAACTAATGTCACCTATGTCAGATTCATTGATTTTTTTTATTCTTTGGTTCTAGAAACATTTAACCTACCAAAAACAAATGACACTTTCAGAACTAAATACACTTTCAGCTAACAATTGGATTCAAGTCGGAAAAGAAACGCATCAGGGATTGATGGATTGATTTTTCAAACCTAATTTAATTCCTCCTTTAACGACTAAGTTGAATTCGATTGGAAATGCAAACCTAAATCAAGTATCAACAACATTTGTATTTTAAGATTCACGAGAAATTGAAGGGAAAAAGATGAGATTCAACATCAACAATTGAATATGAAAATTCAATGATAAAAAATGAATGGAAGATAAATTTTATATATTCTTTTCATCATACTTCAATCTCGATTGTTAATCTTTTTGATCTGGAAACAAAATTTTCATTTAATGTTACCAAATTTTTCTAAGGTTCTTAATTGATTTCGTAATTATAAATCTATCTTTAATCTTGATTGAAATTCTGTTTTCATATTCGTAATCACTGAATCTGTATAACTATTACCCATAAATCTATTTTGATTTTTGAACTGATTTGAATTCATCTCAAATGTTATCGGTTGCTGACATATTGTTGTAAGTTCAATCTTTATTTATTTGGTTTAGTTGTTTAAGACATAACAATAGATGTGATATTTCATAGATAATTTGATAACATGATTTGAGTTATACAACTAATCAAAATCTCTTTTTATTTCATTCTCAGTTCATATCATCCACAGAGCATTAAGTATTAGTGAATATTGTTGGATCAAAATGAAGCCAGAATTGAACTCTCTAAGTGCAACAATAAATATCAGAAACATCTTTGAACAAATGTTCAAAGCAAAGCAAGAATACATAGCTTTAAATAATTGTTTTCCTACGAGTAGCACAAACAAATAAGTGCTAACCTCTACTTGTTTAAATTTACTTGAGTACAACCATTTAAAAAATAATGAGCTGCAAATTTTAAGCTTATGAATGCTTTAATTACTGTGAAAAGTATATATTTTATAAACAGTTGCAATCACAACTGATAATGCATCATTTGGTCTTATTAAAAGACTTGATCTCATAAATTAAAAGTCCAAAAGCGACTAACTAAGACTTACCTGCTAATCTTACTTGCAATTCATCCTAAATTAGGCTCTGAATTATTATAGAGCATGCTTTATTTTCCATTTGTGTATAAACTAATCTTGTTGTCATGAGCATCTAAAAGAAATGGAGCAGCTAAAACTCAAACTTCGACAGAATTTTGAGAAAGTTACTTAAACTAAATTTTTTAATCTGCATTTAAATGTTAATTTTAAATTGATTACATGAAATGCACATTACTATGCTAGTGCAGCTTTAATACAACACAAAATCACACTTGAATGCATGCTTGAACACAAATTACTAATTGAATATTATATCTTGTATTAGAGCATTTCATCTCAAAATATTGTCATTAGCTCTTGAAGCTAAGAGATGACATATTAGAATTGCAGTCTTAATGAAAGAACGGGCTACTATGATATGCAAAGGGGAATTTAATCCGAATATATTTTGAACTGCAGCATCACAAACAACTAAGTTTAAATGCATATGATCCATTATACATGATCTAAAATTGCTTATATTCTTTGAGATTTTTATAACAACCTTAACACCTGTCTTTCTAAAAGAAAAAATCAATTCCAGCTAGACTCTTAAGTCACGTCTCAGCTTTGTTACAAAAACTAAGCTTTATCATCTCTTGAAGCTTATTGTGTTTCAATTACCAGTTATAGCGATATCTGCAATCGCAAATCTATATAATTGAATTATCCAAATTAATGTTTGTTCATGTAAGTAACATGTACTAATAGAGTAAGTCATTAGCTCTCTTGAGGAGTAAGTCATTTGATGACAAGAGAACAACCTCAGTAAACGCTCCAAATTAAAGATGAAAAGTGAAGCTAGGCCTTGAGTAGCGCTAAGTATCACTAATTTTTCAATATTACAAGTTAAATTTAGATTAAAAAATGTATCGTATCTGAAACATGCATGAGCATAACCTAATATACAAGCTCAATATAGATTGCTTAATGATCTAATAAGAAATGCATGGAGTAACATTAACTTTACAGTAAATGTAATTACATATAGTATGGCTATCAACCTATCAGCATCAACTCTTGAAATTAACTGATATCATCTGTAGTTCAGTTTGATAAGATCAATAAATGCGGTAGTCTATTGGGAATGAATTCCCACTGCATCTAGAAAAACTTTGCCCTGCAGGACAACCTAAGTATCTTTATAAGTCATAAACTTAATTTTTGACTGAATTTTCTAAAAGAAATAGCTAAGCAAAAGATGGCAAAAATGCTACAGTAGCTCTTTATGATTGCTTTAAGTCCAGTTAACTTATATAACTACATATTTTCATATATATGTATGAAGACAATACATCTTCAGATAAATATACTAATAGTAAAAAAAATAAAATATTTCCTAAGTTATATATACACACTTGATGTATGATTGAATGAGATATAATCATAATTTTACGAGTTACAGGTACGTACAACTGTATCAATAGCTCTAACATGGAGCTAGCTACATGATGGCAATTCAGAAGTCTTCAAAAGCTACATGATGGCGACTCACTAGTCTTCAAAGCACCAGAAAAGGTGACATACATATAGTAAGTCTCTATAAAGGGTACCAGTACCTGCAACAAAGATGGACATAGAACCACAGTTAGATGAATAAAATATCCCTGAGAGCATGATATACGATAGCTGCTCGAGAGCATAAAACAAATCTCTTTAAGAGCAAAATTTGTACTTCTAAAAGCTCCTTGAGACCATGATTTATAACATCTCCTTGAGAGCGTTATTTGTATCAGCTCCATGAGAGCATTATTCTAAAATGGAATTGAATATGTAAATGTTATCTCTAATAACTATGGAAGAAAACATATTTTAGAGAAACTAATAAGTCAATCTAGTGGGTTGTACCTTACTACTATTCGGATTATTGAACCTCATGTTGTTATCAACAATGAGTTGTTGAATAGTGATTCATACAGGCTTTGACACGACCACTTAGGGCACCCAGGTCGTGATATGATGATCCGTGTTTTGAATAACTCACACGGACATCCTATTTTTAGAAAAAAAAGAAGATAAAAGACAGTTATAGTACAAAGCAACCAGCCACTAACTGGTCAAAGTATTATTCTAAAGCAACATTTGCTTTCTCAAGAAAGTGATGTGCAACATATTTCTCATTCTGTTTTGTTGACTATATCAAAAGCACATCATTTATTTTGCAAAGCCTATTCTTTAGCAAAAACAGGATCGAGACCATCCTATGTTAAAGAAACCAAAAAAAACACCTCATTTTTATAGAAGATACAAAATGATATTTATGGACATATATGCCAGAGTACGGACCATTCAAGTGCTTTATAGTTCTTGTAGATTTTTTGACCTGTTGGTCACACGTTGCATTATTGTCCACAAGAAATGATGCATTTGGAAAGCTCCTAACACAAGTTATACATTTAAGATATCACCACCCTAATTACCTAATCAAGTCTATAAGACTTGACAATGCTAGAGAATTCACATCAAAAGGATTCGATGATTATTGTATGTCTAATGAAATAGACGTTGAACATCTCGTGCCCCATATTCACACTCGAAATGGTCTCGCAGAAGCTAACATCAAAAGATTATGGATGATAGTTAGAGCGGTGATTATGCATACCAACCTGCCTATTACTGCTTGGGGATACGCCATATTGCATGCATCTTAACTTATTCATTTTAGAACCCTTTATTGGTCAACCACTTTTGCGTACCATTTGGTAACTGGACATAAGCCTGACATTTGTATTCTTACGTATTTTTGGTTGTACTGTATATGTGCCATTACAAACCCACATTGTAATATGATGGGTTATAAAAAAGTTTAAGTAGTTATGTTGGATATGGATTCCCGACAATTATTCGCACTTTGAAACCTTTGGCAGGTGATCTCTCAACTGCTAAAATTACGGGTTTTCACTTGATGTGATAATCTTCCCTTCATTAGGGGGATATATAAAAAGGAATTTATAAGGGAACGACAAGAATTATCGTGGTATGTTTCCACTCTGTATCATATTGATTCTAGTACCCCATAAATGTAAACGTGAAGTAAGAAAGAATAGTCAATTTTCAGAATGTGCACTGATATCGCTAAAGTGACAAGATCACACATACAAGCTGTAAATATTCTTATAAGGTTAGTAATCCCAAATAAGGGATATACACTAAGGTATTGCAACCACACTTGGTTGAAGTGTAGTTGAGGTCGTGGATCCATAAAAAAGGAACATGAAAAGTCCATCAGGTTCGATCAATGCTTACCTAGAAGGGAAGTAACCGTAAGGAACAACTTAATTTATATCATCAATGAAATCATATCATTAGATTGTCTATGATTATGTCCATGAATCAAAATAGGAGGACGCTCCGAAGTTTAATGATTCCAGAGAATAATGAAATCCCTATGATTTATGAGAATGTGCACAAGTCAATGGAAAAACCATGTGAGCATATTGATGCTTATTATTTTCATACACAATTGCTCAACGAAAAGAGCACGATAAGATCAAACCATGCTTCTTGTTGCTTCATATCAATAGGAACATATTTATCCTACACAATCTAGGTAGAACTTGGTTTTTTGACAAATTCTTAGTACCTAAAAATTGTTTCTAGGAAAAACAATGTACTGTAGAAGTCCTTTCTTTAGATTCGGAAATCAAAATCGTACATAGCAAGCCTAAACCACAATAGTAGCCGTTCTTCCCTACTTCGGTCACACGGAGAGAAAATTGGTTAATATTAGGAGAGGAAAGCAAAGAAAGTTGAAGGAATTTGTATGTTGAATTTGTGTGTAGAGACATAAAACTATTGAGAAAATCACAGATCTTGAGAGAATGCTAAGCTTGTTATGTTTTTGAAATAGGCTAAGTAGCCTATTTATAGTAGTTGATATCATACTATTTTCCTTGTAAAGTAGTGAGGTAGTGAAGAGATAGAGTAATGGGGATTATGGGGGTAATGGTGTAACCGCCCATTATCCTTAGAAGTTTCTGGAAAAACCATGATTCCATTATCTCCTTAACTTTTAAAACCGTCACCACTATTTTGTAACTTTCAGATCGTGGGGTGTTACCATGCCACATGTTGCTGTAACCTCTAGACCAAAACTCCATGAATAATTCTCCCATGTTATTGTTTTGATTTCTCGTAGGAGCTAGTGGATTCATGGACTCAAATCACGTGAGTAATTTGTGAGTTTGTCGTAAGATAATGCTAGTTTGTGCCAATTATGTCAAGAGCATGTTTGTAGCATGTAAATTATGCTAGCACGAGCATAGGTGAAAATTTCCACAAAAAAGGTAAAGGAAAAGGAGTGCTAGCGCTAGCATTGGTCAGGCCAGCGTTGTTGCAGACGCCAGCGCTAGCATTGGTGTTGGCCAGCGCTGGCGCTAGTGTTAGCACCATTGCTAACTAGCAATGTTTTTGGCACGTAGGTATGTTGGCTTTGTTAACTTTTGGCACATATGTGTGCTACTTATTAGTATTGGAAGTATGGATAAGGATATCACTTGCTAGTGCCATGGTTATTGCCTATGCGCCGCTAGCTTTGGCATTCATTAATGCGGTGACCATAATTATAGCCTATTTAGGGTTTCTCAGTCTTATGAGATTTAATTGTTAGCATTTATGCTTAACTTTTATGCAATGCATAAAAAACATTTTCAAGAGATTCAGCTGTGGAAGTTTGCAACTTGAGACAATACTTGATGCAACTATGCAATTAGATGGTATGCATTTAATTAGCGTTTTCATTTAGATATGGCACCTCTATTCTGAATGTTTGCAATTTTGTATAATCAATACATTATGTTTTATACAAATAGTCATCATGGATGCACATGAAATAACGAGGATTTAATTGAGTATAGCTCTGAAATTTCTATAGCGCACATATATGCAAAAGAACTACATGGCTAATTTAGCCAGGAGCTGAATATCCCTTTTTTCGATTTTCTTGCAGAATGTAGGATAGGAGTATGTATTCATATTTTGATGTCTTATGCATATTTATTTTTTGCTACTGCAGCTAGGCGAGAAACAATATTACAATTTTCTCCCTTGTCAAAAATCCACCATCAACATTAAGTCCTCTGCTTATCGCGGAAAACTAATGTTTCGCGGAAAGCACTAGATGGTGGTATCAATACTGAGGTGCTAGTGGTAGTAGCTACACGCGGTTTTTGATAGAGCAATGAGAATCATCTATATGAACAAAACAAATAGGGGGTCAAGACATCAAATCTTGTTGTGCTGAAGGCGTGGATGAGCTGCACCTGCATGTGCTGAGCCGGTCACTGGGTGAAGCCTGTCACCTCCCTCTTGATAATGGTCGGTCTTGGAACTTTGGACAACAATCATGTTCAGATCCATTCTCCTCGGGATAAATTCCAAAAAATTCCACTTATTTGAATTTTAGGGTTTCCCACATTTATCTATTTAAGCAAGTGGATGACTCTAGCCATTTTCACTTTCAATCTTCTCTAGAGCTTGAATATCATCACCTCATCACTGCAACTTGTATGATAACAATGATAGCTCGAACTAAGGTAGATCTTATATCAAGCGTACTACTTGGATTGCAAGTCCGGCAAGTTTCTCTTCACTCCCAAGCTTTCATATGTGTATGATGATTACTGTGAAAGCCTGAACATGATTCAATTGTTGTTTTTCCTAGGTTTCTCGGGTTAAGAAGGTATCAAAAAGACATATGAGCATTAGGAACTTCAAGGCAATGGTAATCAACTTTCTTCCCCCCCTTTTTTTGAAGCCGCCCATTTATTTATTTTTAAACGTATTATTGCTCGTAGACATATGAGCACTGAATGATGGGACTTTAATCTCTGCAGGTAGAATTGCATCGGCCCCATATACAACCGAATATGATGAGGTCTTTGTAGAGCCCTTCAAAGATGTTATGTATGCCCACAAAGCCATAGGAAACTGTTCGTGCCATGTTCTTGGATGGTCATAAACAATACGACTTAGGATTCTGATGAGAGTTTTTTTGGTGCTTTCGACTTGTCCATTTCCTTGATGCCATAAATTTTGAGTAATTTTCACAAACATTTATTTGGAAATGGAGTAACATTGTCTGTTACATGTGCTTTGGTTCCCCAAATCTACATATAATGTGTTCTTTGTTGAAGCCACTATTGTTGCTCCAGTCGTGCTTCTGAGGGGTACAACTTCGACACATTTGGTGAAGTATTCCGTTGCAGTAAGTATTTACTCGTGTTGCTTTGATGAGGATTGATTGATTTTACCAATGAGATCCATTCCCCAGCTAAAAAATGGCCGAGGGATGCTTACCGAGTGATGATGAAGGCAAGGTGTTTGGATGAGGTTTTCGTGGATTTGACATCGGTGATATTTCAGAACAAATGAAGCTGCATCGTCCTTCATAGTCAGCTAGTAATATTTCTCATACACTTGGAGAAATATTTTTATCTTGCTTTGGTGTTCTCCTTCGTGCGCTTCTTTTAGGATAATATGGACGTCTTCTTCTGTAAAACATTGCAACAAATCTCTTTCGGTAGAGTATTCCTTCATGAAAGAAAAATCTTTTGGATTTTAGGATTAAGCGTGCCGCTTCCCTCTTTTCCTGAGGTAGGATATTATCTCAAAGGTATTTGATATATGGGTCCTGCCAGTTCCCAACATTGTGTATAGTCAGTATCTCTGATTGCTGTGACGGGATTTGACAATTGGAGCAAGATCTCTGCAGTAATCGGGATTGGGCCTCTGTTGTGGGACAGAAATACCCAATACGTTGGAGGCGTCTATACAAGGTTACCACTAGCGTCTGACCGCACATCTCACGGTGTACTTGACTAAGTTTCCCTGTGCCTCATCATCCCTCAGACATATCGACAGAGATCCATCTGAGTTTCTATGATATAATACTCCATGTAATAGAAAAAAATGCTTTAACTCTTTAAGACCGACCTTCCCTTGGATATGTGAATTGCTAAACTCTTGGATAATAGGCGTCCTCTAGTCATTGACTTATTCTTTTCTAGGTTTGTTCATCCATGTCGACGGAATGGTACGTCTTTGTACAGTGAGGGTTGCCTCCGAGTATTTGAATTGTAGTTTCGAGGCTAGAGTTGCCAAGAAATCAGCGTGTCTATTGTTGGTGCGCCCCATATGTACGATTGTCGCATCAGCAAAGTGAGTTAAAAGCTTCTGTGCCCAGCCTTATACGGGGCTAGCGTTTCTTCCTTGAGAGAATATACACCATTCATCTGGTTTACTAGTAACTTCGAGTCTCCCCTTATTTCGAGACGTGTCCCTCCATCTTGCTTGGATAGCGATATTCCCAATAGATAGGCTTCATACTCAACAGAGTTATTGGTGCATTTTTAGTTCAGCTTGAACGAATATGAGAACACTTCGCGGTCGCTGAAACTAGTACGACACCGGCGGCTCCTCCTGTATTATTGCTTGGGTAGCAGAGCCATCAAAGTACAATAAACATGTTTCTTCTTCAGCGAATGAGATGTCTGGGAATTCTCCGGGTATGTCTTCATGAGTCGTAGTATCATCTTCCCCTGGAAAAAGCTGCAAGTAAGTCTACGACTGCTTGTCCCTTTATCGCTTTTGGTGATACACATGTTATGTCGAACTCTGACATCTATAATAACTATTTTTCCGCTCTTCCTATGAGAGCATGTTTTGATAGTAGAAATTTTATGGGATCATCCTTAGCCATCAACAATACTCTATTTTCTAGTAGATAATGTTGAAACTTCTGAACAACATGCACCAAGGATAGGCATGCTCTTTCAACTTTGGGGTATCTCAACTCTGCATCTCTTAATGTACGAATAAGATAGTAGATGGGACATTCAGTCCCTATGTCGTCTTCTTGAGCCAATAGGGCTCCTATAGCCACTTCACTGAAGGCCGTGTAGAGAAGTAGTGGTTTTCCCGAAGTTAGAGATTCCATAACGGTTGGTGATAACATCAGTTGTAGAATTTGATGAAATACCTTTTGTTGTGTAGATGACCAGACAAAACTTGCCTCTTTCTTTAACAAGGGTGTAAATAAAGCAACAAATTGAGCTAGTCCAGGGATAAAACGTCGAATATATGATACCTTTTCCATGAGGATTTTAATTTCCCTTAGGATGCGTGGTGGCGGCATAGTGGTGATTGCCTGTATTTTGGTCGGGTCCACCTTGATCCCTTCTGCTGTTACTAGAAACCCCAGAAACTTCTCGAAGGATACACCAAAGGCACACTTTAGAGGGTTCATCTTCAGATATTATTCACGACATCTCTCAAAGACGTGGCGTAGGACGTCTGTCTGTGACGCTCTTGTTTTGGATTTTACTACCACGTCGTCGACATAATCTTCTACTTGCTTGTGCATCATGTCGTGAAAGATTGCTGTCATGGCTTTTTGGTAAGTAGCGCCAACATTCTTCAATCCAAAGCATCACTGTGTAATAGAAGTTGCCGATAGGAGTTCGGAATGCATTATTCTCAACATCGTACTCGTACATCTTTATTTGATTGTAGCCACTATAGATATCTATGAATCAAAACATGCCATGTCCACTGGTAGCATCCACGACCATATCGATATTTGGGAGAGGAAATTCATCCTTGGGACATGATTTGTTCAGGTTCCTGAAGTCCACAGAGCATCTTATTTGTCTATTCTTTTTCTTGACAGGGATGACGTTAGCCAACCATGAGGGGTGTGGGATAGGTTTGATGAAACCCACTGCTAGTAATTTTTTAATTTCGATCTTGATTTTTTACTCGACTTCGTGTCTGAAATGTTGCTTGACTGGTTTGGCGTTAGGAGCAACATGTAAATGATGTGTGACTAGTTTATAATCCAATCCTGGCATTTCTTCGTAGGTCCAGGCAAAGACATCTTGATATTCCTTGAGTAGATTGACAAGCCCTACCTTTTCTTCTGGTGACAAGGCTGAACTGATTGAAACTGGTCGTGGAATTTTCTTTTGTTCCCAGATTAATGGTTTCAAGTACGTCAGCTGTATCATCTGTACCGTCTTGTAATTGTCGCGACGTGTCTTGGACTTCTTCATGGTATTGTGGTCGGTTGTCATCCAAGAAAAATTAATTCAATTTATTACTTCACTAATATAGATTAGAGTATAGTAATAAGAACAAATTCGTTCCCACAGAGAGGCAGGTGATTGTTAATTACTTTCAATTACTTATGTAAACATGGGGGGTTTTGGTTATGATTATAACTAAATTACACTAAAACAAAAACATTAAAACGAATATCAGAGATAAAGAACACTGGTTAGAGAGTTCATATTCCATCTTCCAACATGTTATCAACTAAATCATACTCAACATTCATGCACTCTCAATATCAATAACCCTAAAACATCTCATCGCAGGCTTACTACGGTAAAACTCTTATTATCATTAAAGGCGCAAGAGCCACTCTTTGAATCCTTTTCACGAATAACTTGCAGCAAGAGCCACTCAAGTTTAACCCAATGAAAGCAATGGTCTTTGTGAGTTGTGGTTATTCTAAGCAATCCGGCGTAAAAGCCACACAAATTTAACCTAGGTCACGCTTCTATACATAATTGCATGGTAACATCCCGTCATTAACAATATGTTATGCTACTTGTAACAAGGATCTTTCGATAATTCCGGACCTCAAACCCTAGTTTAGATATAGATGTCAATGCATGCTCATCTAATTCGTGACTTAAACAAACAAGCAATCGATCATACAAGGCATTATGAACGGTAGAACATAAGCTATATTGAAGAGATTATGAACATATGAGAATGAATACTTCAATTAATAAACATGTTTTCCAACTTTGGACTACATCTCTAACCAATAAGAAAGGTTTAGTTCATCATAGGTTTCTCAAAATCCATGAAAAATAATCAAGAAAGCAAGTAAAGCAAACCCTAAAAATCGTGATGTTCAATTGCAACTCCAAGCCCTAGCTTCTTGTTCCCCTTGTGTTTTCAAGTGTAAAAGGTGTCTCCTTAGGGTTATAAAAATCTTCTTATATAGTCATAATTATATCTAGGTGTTAGACTCCTAATAGGACCATGTTCCTTGATTTAGAAGTCAAAAACGTGTCTTAGAAGTGGCTCCCGTCGAGCCATAATTGGTAGTATCAATCCTCCTCTTTCTACCGATTTTTAATGTCCAAAAACAAGAGTTTTATGATTCCAAAATCATCCATAATCGTTAGTCACGAAACCCTCCTTATCTACCGATTGTAAGAGCTCAAAATATGATTTTTCCTGAGTCCAAAACTTGCCATAATCGGTAGACTCGATTTCCATTTTATCTACCGATTGTTAAAAACGAAGTTTTTCTTTACCCGAAAATGCCTATAATCGGTGGATAAATTTCCATGTTATCTCCCGATTATTTTGCTGAGTGTTTCGTTATTTTCTTTCGACTGTTTTGTTCATAACTTCCTCATACGAACTCGGAATGACCTCATTCTTTTTTGATGGCTTCGTACTTCAATTACCTTCAAGATAATGATAAAAAAATCTGAATTTGATTGAGTTGAACTTGGTATTTGGTTCTTCTTCACTTATACAACTCAATTTCCTTGTTCATTCCATATCGCAATGAACTCCTTTCTTCTTGTTTGGCCTTGGGGAACTTGAATAATTATAGTACTTCACTTCTTATCCCTTTTGTAATCACTTTCACTCTTATTAGGATGATTCACCTAACAGAAACAGATAAAATAAAACAAGAGTAGTAACAAGTAATATGCACGAATTATAGCAAATATTAATATGGATTTGACACTAAAATCATGTGAATTATACACTTATCATATTGCTTCTCACTATAGATCCATATTTGTGGGCGGGGAGACTCCTCGTGGGACTCCCTTGTTAATTGCTAACAGCGGCTTCGGAGATAGACCACTTTTCCATCACCATCAGAACTAGTCACGAAACTATGACTTCTCTTAGCGGGATGAGGATTTGTGATGCTGGAAATACCATGGTGGTATCCAGAAGGTCTGGAAGATGCTCGTGATGATCCGACTTTTATGGCAAGGGTTAGGGGTTCGTTTGCTATCGAAGCCCAGTTATGTAACGGTGTGTTGTAGACTTTGTTGGACGGTTTGATGGCATCATCCTCTGGTTTAAAGAACTCAACATAATATATTGGAGTTTAGGGTGATGACGACGATGTTATGCGTATGATCTTCCTATTTAGTACTTCTTTCACGCATTGATGGTATATGGAGGGAACAACCTTGTTATCATGCAGCATGGACGCCCCAATATCATATAGTATTCGGGATCTTTTGCAATGACGTGGAACTTCACCTTGGATACTATATAACCAACTTGTAAATTTAAATAAACATGTCCATAGGAATTAATGCGGTTACCTTTAAAATCATTCATCACTATGGGGTGTTATATGATCTGGTTCTGAGGGACCTGGGCAACTTTGAGCGTTCTGAGTGTAATGACATTGGCAGCTTCTCCTGTGTCGATAAGAGTTCTTTTAAATTTGGTTTCCTTGATATGAGCGGTGACATACAAGGATCGATTGTGCCATTCTTCATCCATCATGTCTTCCTCGGTAAAGGTGACGCTTTTTATAGCTGGGTTGTCTGATATGGTTGTCTCTATTTCCATAGAAGACGGAATCAGGTGTGTGTTCACGACTATGCGTTTGAGAGTAGCAAAGGTGTCGACATGTTGATCCTTGGAAAAGTGAAGAATCTCTCACATGTTTTCAATTAGAATTATGTCTTCCTGGTTCACTGGTTTTTCTGTATTGGTGAAGCTCCCAATATTGTGAGATGAAAAATTACCAGTAGAGAAATCTATCACTGGTTCTGTGGAGCCTAGACCTCGTTCGAAAGCGCTAAAACATCATACTTCTTCTATTAATTTGACAAGTGAAGAGAACAGAGCACCTACCACATCTTCTAGTTTTGCCAGAATTCTTGCTTGAGATTCCTGTCTTTGCATCAACTCATCCAAAGTGATTGGGGTTTTGACCACTTCGGTAGCACCATTGGTGAGACGTGGGTTGGTGGTGCCATTGACTACTGAAGAGGGATTGTGAGCTTCTCCATTGATAATAACAGGGGAAATGTTAGGATTGGTGGTAATTTAATCAGACCTAAGACCAACAATTTTTTTAGATAGTTGAAGAGTTGGATTCATGACCGAGATATTGATCTCCCATTGTGGTCGCCAATTTTTAGTACCTAAAAATTAATTCTAGGAAAAACAATATAGTGTAGAAGTACTTTCTTTAGATTTAGAAATAAAAATCGTATAGAGCAAGCCTAAACCACGATAGTAGCCGTTCCGCCCTACTTCGGTCATAATGAGAGAAAATGGGTTGATCTTAGGGGAGGGAAGCAAAGAAAGTTGAAGGAATTTGTGTTTTGAATTGTGTGTAGAGATATAAAACTATTGAGAAAATAACAGAGCTTGAGAGAATGCTAAGCTTGTTGTGTTTCTGAAATGGGTTAAGTAGCCTATTTATAGTAGTTGATATCACACTCTTTTCCTTGTAAAGTAGTGGAGGTAGTGAAGAGATTAAGTAATGTGGATTATGGGGGTAATGGTGTAACCGTCCATTATCCTTGGAAGTTTATGGAAAAACCATGATTCCGTTATCTCCTTAACTTCTACAATCATCACCACTATTTTATAACTTTCAAATCATAGGGTGTCACCACGCCACATGTTGCTGTAACCGCCAGACTAAAACTCCATGAATAATCCCCCATGTAATAGTTTTGATTTTTCGTAGGAGTTAGTGGAGTCATGGACTCAAATCACGTGAGTGATTTGTGAGTTTGTCATCAGATAATGCTAGTTTGTGACAATTATTCCAAGAGCATATTTGGAACATGTAAATTATGCTAGCACGAGCATAGGTGAAAAAGCATACAAAAAAGGTAAAGAAAAAGGAGTGCCAGCGCTAGAATTGGCCAAGCCGGCGTTGGTGTTGGCCAGCGCTGCTGCAGACGCTAACGCTAGCACTAGTGTTAGTACCATTGCCAGCTAGCACTGCTTTTGGCCCGTGAGCATGTTGGCTTTTGGCACATATATGTGCTAATTATTAGTGTTGAGAGTGTGGTTAAGGATAACACTTGCTAGTGTCATGCTTATTGCCTGTGCGTCCTTAGCTTTGGCATTCATTAATTTCATGACCATAATTATGGCCTATTTAGGGTTTCTCAGTCTTGTGAGGTTTAATTGTTAGCATTTATGCTTATACTGAACATTTTCAAGAGATTCAGTTGTGAAATTTTGCAACTTGTGACAATGTTGATGCGATTCTGTAATTAGATGGTATGCATCTAATTAGTGTTTTTATTCAGATATGGCATAGCCTCTATTCTGAATATTCACAATTTTTGTATAATAATTACATTCTGTTTTATACAAATAGTTTGCATGCGTGCATATGAAATCACGAGGATTTAATTGAAAGCTCTGAAATTTCTATAGTGCACATATATGCAAAAGAGCTACATGGCTAATTTATCCTAGACCTGAATACCCTTTTTCTCGATTTTCTTGCAGAATGTAGGATATGAGCATGTATTCATAATTCTGATGTCGGGTCAGGAAATTATGCATATAGTGCTTCTGCAGCTAGGGGAGAAGCAATATTATAATTTTCTCTTTTGTCAAAAATCCACTATTAACACAAATATTCAGGTATTTGGTTTGGTAGTGTTATCCAACCTAATGTAAAACTTGTGGGACATATATGATTATTTATAACAAAGCATATTAATAAGAATGATGTCTCAAAGTATAAAGATTCTCCTTGTGGCGCGAGGTTTCTCACAAAACCATAAAATTATTTACTTTCTGGTAATGAGCGTTAGAGCGTTCTGCTACTTAGTTAGCTTGGCAGTTTCAAAATGGCTTGAAATGCAACATATGTGTGTGGTTAATTATTACATATATCTATAAGGATTAAGGGATAAAGATATTTACTAAAGTGTCTGATAGACTTTTGTTCCCCAAATCAAATGACTCTAAACCACGGAGTGGGTTTGCAATTAGGGTGGAACTCTCACTTATAGACCGAAACAATTAGGAAAATTTGGTATACATGTATAAGTGATTATTTGATTGGGAAAGGATAAACAAGTAAGGTATTGTTTCCTATGTACTCACAGAGAAAAGTTCCTGATTTCAAATTGTAGCTATTTATGTCGATGGTATGAACATTATATGTACTCTTGATGAAATAATAGATTTTACAAGTTGCTTGAAATCCGAATTTGAAATGAAAAATCCAGGAAAACTCGATCGAACACCGAGTTTGTGGTAATTTATTCCACCAGTTTGCATATGTCCAAAGTTTTCAGGAAATTAAACAATGACATGCATCCTGCTAGCACTCCCATGATTAGTTGAGGTTCAAATATAAGTACATGTCCATTTCGTCTAAAGGAAGATGACGAAGATGTATTGGGAGGTAAAATTCCCCTAAATAAATGCACTAGACGAATTGTTGTACTTAGCATAATATACTTGACCAAATATTTCATCATCGGTGAACTTGTTAGCTATATATAGCTCAACGCCGATGCAATATCATTGGAATGGTATAATGAATGTAATCATATACTTAAAAAGCACCATTGACATGATTTTTTTTTATCCCAACAAATAAATAAAGGAGGCTTATTTACTAAGTCATTAATTATATTCACTTTCAAAAAGCACATGGCTAAAGGAACTGTCTAGAAACTCCCCGAAATGGAATCAAGGGGAGATGCCGACATCAGGGGGAGGATCTAAGGATATGATGTCTACATATTTTACTTTGAAATGTGAAGGTGTGTTGTACTCTTTTTCCCTTCGATCAAGTTTAATTTTCCCGCAGGGTTTTTGTTACTCGACAAGGTTTTTAGCGAGACAACAACAACTATACTAGGTATATGCTGAATGCTAAAGACCTGGAGACCGTGTTGATATTACTGAACAATATCGGAATCAAAGAAATGAATCACGATAATATGAAAAGTGAAACAACTTTCAGAAAGGAGCAAGAATTATATCGCAACATTTTTCAGCACAAGTCAACTAGCAGTAGTGGTACTACTATTGCGTTTCAATATTAGGTTTTAGTTAATCACTCATTTAACATAGAAAGGATATCATGTATGGTTATTCAACAAAGGCATCATTCTGGACTTATCGCATTATACTCTTTGTCCCTCCATCAAGGTTTTATCCCATTGGGTTTTTACTTTGTCAAGGTTTTGACTAGGCAACATATGCGAGTATGAATATGTTTTATATTTTCTTAATATTGTACTATTTTTCCTTAGTTCAGATTTTTTCACTCTGGATTTTCCTGGCGAGGTTTTAATGAGCCAATTGACTTAGCCACATTGGTCATCGAGAAGAAAACTAAATTTGAAGCAGTATATATGGAGGACTACACATGAAGGCAGTATTGTTGGACCACACAAGGGGGAGTGTTGTAGGGATTTAGGCCTGTGTATGTGCGTCCCAATTAGCTAGTAAGGTCTTCCACTTTTGGTTGTATATAAAGGATATCACTAAACTATGTAATGTTGTTGCTCGATCTATTAATAAGAAACCTTATATTTCTCTCCGCCTCATTCATCCATACTTTTACTTTAACAAAAAGTTGTTTTTAAAAATTATCATAACTAATTATTTTTTTAACAAAATTAAATTGAATTTTTTTTTCTTATTTTCTCTAAACTATCGAGAGAGTGACAAAAAAACGATAACGGACCAAAAAGAAATTTTAGATCATCATTCTTTCCTATTCTTTTTTAGAACATTTTTCTAAGATAATTAATTATTTAAAAAAAATGTTTGTAAAAATTTATTAGAAAAATGATCATTTCAAAATCACTTATCACTTTATAATTATCTATAATCGTAAATAGATAATCATAAATTTTACCAAAAATGATGATCCAGAAACTGCGGTACATATCCTCCTTTATTATTGGACTGCTGTAACAACTTGGAATAAATGTCTTGCCCATCTCTTTAATCAACCAAATATCACCAACATTCATACCCCTATCTTTAACCCTCAAAGAACAATCTCCCAAATTTTATAAGCAAAAGTCTTTACTACCATTACCACCACATTTTGTTTCTTATTCTGGTCCTTATGGTTAGCAAGGAATGAGCATATATATCCACAGAAGCAGCAAAACCCGGAAAACATTCTACAAATGGCTCTCAAACTTCAAAAAGAGTTCACATGGGCACAGAGGATCCTACCTCTTGTATTACTGGGTATGACACCTACGGTAAACCCATCCATCAACACGCATTCCACAACAACTATCTCAGTTGGTTGGGTTCCCCCTAATCTAGGATGGATTAAAATCAACACAGATGGAGCGGTTAGAGGGCATCCTGGACTATAGGGTGCAGGTTTTATTTGCAGGGACTCAATGGTAACAACTCTAGTAGCATCTGCAATACCTTTGGCATCACCACCGTACTAAATGCAGAGAGATGGACCATGCTAATGGTTCACGAACAACAACAGATATGCAATGGGAAAAAGTACAATTTGAAACGGATTCTGAGAACCTGCTTCGTTTCATTAAATCTGATATTAAACCACTGTGGTATATAGATGTGATTAT
The DNA here is from genome assembly GCA_023531435.1 of Papaver californicum. NCBI lineage: Eukaryota > Viridiplantae > Streptophyta > Magnoliopsida > Ranunculales > Papaveraceae > Papaver > Papaver californicum. Next base: position 1,792,145 of record JAJJMC010010030.1, on the reverse strand, counting down.
AGAAAACAAGCAGAAACTACGAAAAATCCCACAATGCACTATCCACCATATCTACAGGGAAGGAAACCAAGTGGTGGATGGGCTAGCAAATTATGCGACACATGGAAGTTAATCAGAAACCTTTTCAACTACAGTATAAAACCATGCAATCCCATCTTTCCTAACACAAATTGTATTAAACGACTCCACGGGTACCACATACCCTCGTGTAACTACCTTCTAATCTAATAAAATCATTTCATGCTTCAAAAAAAATAAAAAAAATAACCAAACAAGGCCATTGTAGATGTAGATGATTGGTTGCATCTTGGATGGTATTCCAGTAACCTACTTGGAATTATTTTACCAGGCGAACATGTATGGTGGGAAAGTTTGGTGCAGGCCGGCAGTCAGCTATGAAAAACCAATAGGGATTTGTAATAGGAACAAGGAAGTTTCTTTGTGTAGGAGTTCGCTTGTTTATATATAAGGGTATTTGGATACACTTTGAGGAGTTGCTTTTCGACTTCTAGAAGAAAAAATGTCATAAGTTAGGTTGAAAACCAAATTTCAGAATCACTTCTAGAAGGAAAAAAATCTAACCTTTGTGCAGAAAAATATTTTTACTTTTTATTTATGGGATTGACTTCTGCTTCCGGAGAAGCAAAAACATTTCTACGTTTAGTATCCAAATACGCTCTTAACATACTGTTGAAAGTGCAGGAAAAAAAAAACTCACGAAGCTTGTTTGAATTACTTGGGGGAAGAAAGTGTAGATCGTAAGGACAAAAGCATGAGGGTTTTGTCGTTATGGTAAATGTGAATGATAGATATCAAATTGACTAAATATTTTATATTCTTTCTACAATAACGAGTAAAGTAGCAAATATGGATCGTTCCCATATAGAGAAGAGAATTATTGTTTGTTGTCAAATTCTTAACTCATTAGGGGTTTTCTTGAGTTATTAAGCTAAATTACACCAAACTAAAACATAAAATATCACAGAAAACAAAAATAAGGAAATACTAGTTAAAGGCTTTATCTTCTGCATCAAATATGTTCATCAATCAATTAAAATTAATAGTCAATCTCTCTTATACCAAGAGCCCTAGAGTACCTCAACACGAGTATACTCCAGTAATTTTCTTGTGACATCATATACCATAACCATGTATATACGAATTTTACGCAGAGAATAAACCAACACATCACGCAATCAGATTCAATTCTCTAAGCATTATGATATATGAAATAAGCTAATCTAAACAACCTGGTGCAAGAGCGAATCAAGTTCAACTTAGGTCATGTAGTGACCCGAACCTGCACTGATACTGTCCCCACTTAGCCACCGCGGTCATCCGACAGTGTGGGATTTTCAAAGGGCACCGCTGCGGTCATCCAGGAGCAGCTTCCCGGGAGGTCATCCATCCCTTGATTACTCCCACCCGAGCACGCTTAATTGCAAAGCTTTTTGTCAACTCTAGATTCAACTGTGCTGACAAGGCCTCGGTGTTAGGAAAGGACAAACCATTACCTATATTCCATTCGGCGAACCTTACATGCCGAATGGGGGTATTACAAAACCACCACCTTAAATTAAAGACGTCATAGGCTCCGGAATATATTAAAAGCCCAGATCTCCGACGTTCCTTGTCACTTATAAGACTAGTACCTGACCCAACCCGTTCAGTGTACTCGCTCACCCTCGATAGGTGACCCGTCGTCGGCTCTGATACCATTTATAATGACCCGATCCTGCACCGATATTGTCCCCACTTAGCCACTACAGTCATCCGATAGTGTGGGTTTTTAACGGGGCACCGCTGAAGTCATCAATCAGTATTTTTTCGGAAGGTCACCCATCCATGGATTACTCCCATCCGAGCACCCTTAACTGCAAAGCCTTTTGCCAACTCTGGAGCCAAATGTGTTGAAAATGCCTTGGTGTTAGGAAATGAAAAGCCATTACCTATATTCCATTCGGTGAATCCTACCTACTGAATCGGGGTATTACAGGTCAAGCTTCTACATGCAATTGCGTGAAGATGTAGTCATAATGAATAATTACACTATGCTATTTGTTATCAGGAATTGTCAACTTTTCTGTATTAACAATACTACTTTAGCTCTAGATATGAACATAAATTCACCTAGTTCCAGACTTAAATAAACAAACATTCAATCATATTATAATACGTCAATCATACAATGGTCATGTCCTGTAGAACATGAACGATAAATACGATAATAAACGTTAAAACTAATTAGGAAGATTAATTACGTGTTTAGGATTTCGGACTATATTCTTAACCTATAAAAAAAATTTACTGACTCACGGATTAACTAACCAACAAGATAAATAAAAACCTTCAGATGAGAAATTCATTAACTATTAGAGAGTTACTACTAACGCTCCATTAATTATTCAATCATTCATAAACATCAGTGTAAATATTTATGATCAAAACAATACAAAGATGATCACCATGATTCAATTATCAATAACCACTTTCACGAATGTCAAATATTAATTCAACCTCAAACTTATTTTTATGAGTATGAGTAAACATGAATAACCAACAAGCTCAGATACCACAAGTTAGACAATTCCAATAATAATATAAATCAATTCATAACATGATGTAGGATGCAAGATATTTATAGTTTACTAAATAATTGGTCATGAACTTCATTAAGTTGAATATTACTTACCTGTCGATAAAGCAACCACTAGTGCTAATATCCTGGCCTTCTTTCCTTTCTTCATTTCACTTTAAACAATATTAATTGAGTTGCTAAAGATAAGAAACTATATTCCTTTCACCAACGCTTACTGGATACGAGCTGTATGATGATATTAGTAGCACGATAGACTCATTTATATATGTGTCTTATTTGATCTCATATTTATATTAATAGTTTTTAATTTTTGTATAAATATTATTATTTTTTATGTTTTAGATATTTTTGAAAAATAAACTTTTGCGGAAAAATTGACTTAAAAAGTGTTAAAAACACCCATATGTTGGATACGGCACCCACCTTCTTTCATTTCAAATTGAATATTGGCTGGAATTTTCAATCATCTCATCTGTGTGAATTGGTAATAGATTTTTAGAAACACTTGAGTTTAAATACAAGAATAATACTCTTGCCTTAATTAAAGGAGATATATATAGGTTGGAAATGTACATGAAAGAAAATCTCATGATTATCATAAACATTGTTGGCTACGTTTGAAAAAGGAAAGATATTCTCGGGATCAATTTAGGAAGTTAATATCTCAACCAGATTTGGAAATAACATCACTCGGTCTCGAGTTCTACGAACTAAAACAAAATCAAAGAATAGTCGGGAGTTAATTGTCGTGAAGAGAAGAAAGATATTCGATGATTGATAAATAAAATCATCATGATCTGCCGAGAAGATTTTTTTTGGATGAAAGAATATTTGGGAGATTTGGAATAGGATTTTTGTTCTAGTATAATATGAGTCGATGGGTACATCACGGGGGAGGCTGGATGAGGCCAGAAATATGAGAAGAAAAAAATTCAGAAAAAGTTGTTGCAAGTTCAAGCGAGATGAAGAAGAAGAAACCCTTGCCAAAGAGGAGAAATGTCATTGGAAACCGTGGTTGTTTCCCATCTTCAACGATAGTTTTTATTAATTGTTCCATCAATAGTTCTTGGTTTAAGTTATATTAAAGCTGTCGCAAATTCATTAAAAAATTCTATCATTTTAACGACATTGTGAGTCCGTTTTTTATTGTACTTCTTTAATAACATTATAAATAAAATAACTTTTTTTTCTATTCTTTTTTCTATGAATAGCTAAATGTCTTTCCTAGGATTAACGATGAAGTACTACTACGTATTCTAGCATGTTGTGATCATTTTTATATAACAATTCTCTTAGTCCTATTTTCTTTTTTAAATCACGATAATAATTTCTTTACGTTCCCTAATGTTTTATTTAATGTGACACATTTTCTTTTAAGAGAATAACATATTATAGTAGAGAAAATTATTAACCTTTTAAGAAATATCAATTGATTAAAACTTTATATTTTCCGAAACGCGTTTAATTTGTCCTAAGTCGTCTTGTGTACTTTATTAGAGAATATTATAGAAAACAATTACACCAATCTAATTTGCATAGTTGTGATGAAATCTTGAGTCCTAGGTTTTTTTTCATTTGTATATAATTTTTATTATTTTAAGTAGGGGTGAGACTTGGCCAGACTAGACCCATGCTAGAAATGTGTTGGCCGGATTGCCCATTCAACCCGTGGAACCCATGGAACTCTTTCTCATGGACGGACCACGATGTATCTCGGGTTACTCGGGTTGGCCGATGAAACAACAATTAAGCATCAGTAAAAAAACAACTGATAATCAGCAATTAAGTAGGTTTCGGTGCTTTTGCTGTTAAGGAAACCACTTTTTCATGGAGCCGCTGTTGTATTTGCTTGATCACCAGTTCTATCTGATTTGCTGAGAGGCTTTAAGTGGATATGCCAAACACTTTTTTCTTTCCTACATATAAATTTAAGAAGACAACAAGTGATAAGTAATTTGTTAACACAATAAGCTAAACACCGCAAAGATTATATTATTTCACCCACATCTAACACTGACAAGGAGGACTTACCAACTAACTGCTAATTACTAAAATTAAATAATTTAAATATTATATTTTTATTTTTTAGATTTGATTTGATGATAAAGTAAACTAATATTATAATACTTGATTTATATTATTTTCTAGATACTTTTGAAATTATTTACAATAATATAAGAATTTTCATGTTTAAAACTTAGTATTATTAATGAAAAAAATATAATATAGTTTATTTTTATTTTATTAATAAAGAATCACAGTTAAAATTATTCTAAATAAATGATAATACCATACATAAAAAAAAAATATTACAGTTCTACGGGTTGGGCGAGTTGCTCGGATTAGTAAAATTTATGCCCATGCCGCCCAAGTTACCTCGAGTTGGTAATATTTGTGTCCATGCCTTCACAACATTTGGAATTACGTTACCCATGTCTGCCCAACATTCGGGTTGGGCACGGGTTGGACGGATTACCCAACCCAAATCCCACCCCTAACTTTAAGCATTTTTAGAATTTGAAAATATAATAAAATAAATAATTTTTTTAATTAGCACATTAATTAATTAAAAGTTAGGAATAACATATCTTAAAATCCATGTGAAACGAACCGTACTTGCATATTGTCTCATCGACAGTCGTGCTCTTACGGTCTACGATAAGTAAAAATCTCCATCATAGTAACTCCTTAATAGGTAAGTAATAACTCTGCCCATTTAAAACGGCTATTTATAGCGGAGGATTTCTTACCATCAAAATATATATCCTTTAACCAACTTGATAGATAACTATTACCAGTAACTGTTGTTCTCGATTCCTCGTGTATGAGATATGGTAATGGATAGTTTTGTAGGTTCAAGCCCAATTGGTGTTAGTCTTGGGTCAGTGTGCCACAAAAATCCAACATGAAAGACTTCAATTAGAATTGAGATAGATAAATTACCAAGTGTACGTGCTTTGCACGTATGCAGACACTAGTTTTTCATTTTGTCCTCAAAGTTTGTTGAAGTTTTTGAGGGGGAAATTCGGTACTCTTGTTTATGCTCGTTCTGCAGATAATTTCAAGGGACTTCCGAATATATAAAGTTTACTAAAATCTGATATATAGTTCAAAAGATGTGACATTTTTAAATTTTCATCTTAATTGTAATAAAAAATATTTTTTTTGTAAATACGAGAAAATTAATCCAACCGCTAACTTTAAAAAAATCTAACAAACGTAGTCAATAGTTCACACAGAAATACTAATTTTTTATTCAACGATGAATTTTGATCTTATAAAATCTAATGGTTAAATTTCATAAGTAATAAAAATTAGTAAGTGTTTTTGATTTATTTTGTTCTCATTAAAATGGAAAAGATAAAAACATATCTAATACTATAAAGGAACATAAATACTTAAAGTTGGATAATTTTTTTTAGTTTTGCCCCTGTTCCTATATGTGTTGCGTTATGTAGGAAATAATACAAGGATATAAATAATAGTAAATTTTCTAGTTACAATATCTATTTTTAATTTTACCCCCGTTTTATATTTCTATTAGAACATTGCTTAAATAATTGGTGGAAACATATAAATAATTTAGTTACGTGGTTAAACCCGTTTTATATTTCTATTAGAACATTGCTTAAATAATTGGTGGAAACATATAAATAATTTAGTTACGTGGTTAAACTTGAAACCTTGTTGGGATAACACATTTACGTTATAACCACTGGACTTTGTTTTTCAAATTTTCTCCTGATTTTTTATATTCTAATAATTACATTTCTTTTTTTACATCCAATATATATAGAAATTAGTTATAAAAGTAATTCCCTATATAAGAACGATATGTCTAGGTTACTAATATTTATTTATTGTGATGCCCCTATATTTATCCCTGTAAATAGAGGCTAATTTATGGTTTGTTTTTTTATTCTACACATTGAATATGAATTCTTCTTATTCTTCTTCTTTACTTTTCCGTTTCCTTATTTTCATAATACGTTATCATGCTATTGATAGTGGGTTTTTGGCGCAGGGTAAAATTGTCTCTGGTCCCATATCAGAAACATATAGTCTGTATATGATCTTGATTCAGTAAAGAATTGAGACTCTAGACTCAACCAATGACAATGAGTGCTTAGCACTGATCCCTAGAGCCTTCCCACGCATATTTACATTTTAGAGCTTAACTTAGCTGAACTCACATTATATAAATATTATATATTTATTATAATACTAGATGTCTATATATTCGTACTGTATGACTCAGTACCTACTTCTGCACTGAACCTACTTCCACAGCTGAATTCCTTGAATTTGTTCTATATTGTATACCAATATTTAGAATCCCATTGAGCAATATTGATTCATTATTGTTCTCACAGTATTGCATAAGCTTTCAATATTTGAATTCTATTCTCTAATTATATATCCATCTGCTTGAATGAATTACCGAACTTATTCATTGTCATTCTCATCCGAGTTCTATGAATCTATTCTAACATTGTTCCTAATTCAGGATTTAATATATTTACGTACTCGTCTCTTAAATTACGTACGAAATATGTTAAGACTCACAAGAATAGCCTGCGGCTAAAGTTGACGCTAAAAATCAGATTGTTGTAGGCATGTTCATGGAAACCACTCAGAGAGCTAAGTGCAAACAAAACACCATCTTCAAAATTCAAGGTTGACGTGTCTTGCGCCAACACCAACTTTTATGGCGCTGGAAATAGCAAGTTCCAGCTGCTATTACTATCGCTGGCGTCCTTTGGCACCAACACCATCTTCCCACGGTGCTTGCATTAGCCAGCGTTATCCCCTCCTTTGTTGTAGCTGGCACTAGATGATACAAGCATAATTTATACATTTTTACCGCCTAATTCATATTTTCTAGTACTTATAATTATATTAATTTTAATATTTTTATATATTTATAGGTGGCATATATAAAATCCGAATTTATGAGAAAACTTGGCTAAATGAGAGCTAAAATGGCATTTGCGGATAAAATTGATAATTGCTATTGTGGAACCAAAGATACAGGCTTAATTGATCATGGGTTGCCTTGTTATTTGCTTATGTTGGTCGCCCCACCTAAGCTACTAACTCACAACACAAAACAGATAAAAGGTTAATCATGGGCGGCCATATTAATCTTCTTGTCAACTCCCAAGTTATAACATAAGGTCAGAAGATTATGGGGTATTATCACAAAGAATGTCATTTGTTTGGTTAAGCACGTGAAGGTTTAAAAGTGAAGGACGGTTGCCTAAAAGAGAAGATTGGCTAGGTATTTTATGGTGAAAACAAATATACTGCAAAATGGTACTTTCAAGTAGGTTCGAGAGATCAAGCTCGAACAGGACGATCCTAAACCAAGAAATGACCGTTCACGTCCTGCTTCGATTACAAAGATGGAAAGGATTTGGGAAGGTCTTAGGGAAAGGAAGCAAAAAAGGTTGAGAAAATATCAGTGTGATAAGTAGTGTGTGAACAAGAAAGGATTCTCTGAGATGAATCGTTATTTTTGTATGTTTTTATTTCTCCATACTGATTGTCTTGTTTGTTCTGTTTCGAATAGATGAGAATCATCTATCTATAGTTCAAAGGAGACACACTAATTTCCCGTAAGTCAGGGAAGTTACAGAGAGGTGGAAAAGTTATGATTATTGAGATTGTAGTGGGGTGGTGTCCGGAAAATAAGGAAGACCTATCAGACTATTAATCCTCATCCTCTCAACTACTCTGTAACCGTCCACTACTTGTTACCTTTTTGTCCGTGGATGTGTTGCCACAACGCACGATTACCGTAGACCGCCAGACAAATACCCCAATGAGAATCCCCTCATGTGTTGTATTTGATATCTCGTGGAAATAGTGGAGTCATAAGCCATTGTTGTTTTGATTAAGTCAAGTCAAGTTAAATGACTTGCTAATTCAGTGAGGCAAGTTGCAAAACTCACTAAATTGATGATCAGACTGATTAATGTCAAGTCTGGTAAGTTCATTGATCATGTACTAGCTTAGGAGTAACATGGCATATTTTAACGACTAAGTATTAGCTCAGAAGTAACTTAGCATAAACGAAAGGCATTTGAGGCCAAATATTATAAAGGGATTCTTCAGCAAAAAGGCCTGTTAGAAATCTATGTAAGATTTGGTATTATACCAATATTGAAAATAAGGGCGTAATTATGAGGGAAGTAACTAGAAAGGCTAGCACTTGCACCCAAAGTCAAGGAGGGCCCTATCCCAAAGTCAAGGAGGTACTTGCGCCAAAGTCAAGGAGGGACCTGCTCCAATGTCGAAGAGGGACCTTTTCCAAAGTCAAGGAAGCTAGGTAAGACAAGAAATCTAGTTCCAAGATGTTAGTTAGCTGAGACGCTTGCCCGAGGATGCTTGCTTGAGGACGCATAGGATCAGGGACGCCCTTGCCCGAGGACGTTGTGGCTCATGGACGCCCTTTCTCGAAGACGTGCTAGAGCTGGAGAGCCAAGGTACGCATTGGATCTGGAGAGCCAAGGGACGTGTTGGACTTGGCTAGAGAAGCTAGGGAAGCATAGGAGCTAGGGTGTCAAGGAGCTAGGACGCGCTAGCTTGACAGGGAGGCATTTGTATTAGTAGAGAAGCGCTAGTTACTAGGGACGTACTAGCATGGCTTGGGACGCACTGGCCTTGGAGACACATTGGATAAGTTAGGGGTGTATTGGCCTTGGACGCGTATAATCCTCGGACGTGCTGGAAAAGCTAGAGACGCGCTAGCCACTATGAGGAGACGCGCTAGGATTTAGCTAGGGCATATTAGCTACTAGTAGAGATGTTCTAGCCACTAGGGACGTACTAGCATGGATTGGGGCACGCTAGAGCCAAATAAGCACATTAATTAGGCACTTGGACGAGGGAAGTTGGAACTTTGGCGCCAAGGTTAGGGTTAGCACTTTTAGTGCTAAAATTGAGGTGCCAAGTTGGTGATGTGCTAGCTAAGGCCTCATTAGGCCAAGACGTGCTAGATAAGACTATTTTAGGTTAGTTGGCGCTTCTCAGGTGCTAGGGTTAGCACCAGGGAATTTAGCGCTTGTGTGGTTAACTGGTGCTAATGTGGTACTAAGCCAAATAGCTAGTGCTAACTTGGCGTGAATATGAGAAAAGGCTAGGGTTAGCCTAACTCAGAGGTTTAACGCGTACAAAGCGTTAAGCTAAAGTGTTGTTTAGAGGTTTAAGCATTCGTTATTCCCAAATTTGGTAGATATTACCAGAACATCAATGCGCACTCGAGGCAAGTTCAAGGAATTCAGTCGTGGAATCTATGCGACTTGAGACTAGCCCGATGTGACATAAATGTTGTGAGTATTGGGGAATCTACGAGGCCAGTTTATAATGTTTGTAGGTGTTTAGAGAAGACTCAAGTTGCTCTACAATGGGTAACCCATCTAGGAGCTTTGAGGTTTATCATGTAGAGATTATAGACTACAAGATCAGCATAGAATACCTGTAGCCTTTTATAGATACTGCATTCTCAATTCTCCTGTAGAATATTAGGAGGAATACAATATTTTTTGTTTTGATGTGAAGTCAGAAGTATGCGCACAAGTATGTGAGGGTACTTCTATGTTCCTGTAACTAGGCAGAAATTGCAATTTTACAATTCTGACTCTTGTTAAAAACTCATCATCTACACTCGCTTAAATAAGGCCAGAGAGACAAGAAAAATAAAAGTGGGAGACAAGGTCAGGATGAAGTTGGTGGACGTAGCACAAAGTAGTGGGTCTAGGCAGTTGTCTGGATAGGAAAAGGTGGAGCCCATTTTCTAGCGCAAGAGTATAAAAAGCCATAGAAAAGAAGAAACAAGGAGGTCTTCGGTGGAGACTGGAGAGTTCTCTGTTCGGTCTGGGAGGTTGGTGGCGGCTGTTAGAGTGGAGTTTTCTTGGGATTAGTGGTTAGGTGGGGGTAATCCTAGAAGGAGAGAAAGAGAGTTGAGACTTGAGAGACGTAGCAGGGGAACTGATTAGAAGAGAAAAGTAGAAGTTAGACTGTACATATAGAGAAAAGACGACTGGGTTGATTTTGGCTAGTCTGTTTTTCTTCTCCCTGTGACAACCATCAGAGACGGTGAAACGATTTATTCTTCTCTATTTTTGTTATTTATTTTAATGGGTTTTGAGAAATCCATTGTCATGTTTCTCTAATTTTGTAGCTAGGTTTTTAGGTGCACACTAATTTGATTATACGGCATTTATAAATGGTTTAAATGTTTAGTAATTTATCTTCATTATTTGCTTGATTAATTATTGCATAAATAGTGGAATTGACCATACCTGCATTCTGTTTGATATATCGTACTCGGATTAGATTCTTTGACGGTATATGCTTATAAATTGATATTTGATTCTTTGAAACTATATATTGGTTAGATAGTATTACTGATTTTTTATGCTTTTAAATTGATATGTCATGCTTAGTAACATTTGATGGAATATACTTTTCGACCGATAAGCAATTCTTTAGAAATGTCAACTTGGAAGCGAAGGAAATTACAGTGATAAAACGATTTTATTTTAGAGATTGGATGTGAAGTCTGTATATTAAATTAGTGAAAACAGAAAATCCTAGTGCCCTCTCTACTTGATCACATTGTATATTTTGCTAGTTTATTTATTATCTCCTTATTCATTTGTATTTCGGAAAATACAAAAATATATCATCCTTGGTTAGTCGATTAGGAAAACTGATTACAGTATTTCCACCGCTCCCTGTGGATTCGAACCATACTTATTGTTGTCTGCATTGTAGACATCGTGCGGTTGCGGTTTGTTTATATAGGTATTTCTAAATCCTATCAATTTTTGGCGCCGCTGCTGGGGAGTGGTTGTGAAATATTGTAATTAATATTTTTTATTTTTTAATCGTAGTTTAGGTTCTATTTTATTTATTTATTATTTTGTATAATATTTTTATTTATTTTTTATTTTATGATTTCTTTTTCCTTTTTACTTGTTTTTTGTTTTAGTATTTCTTTTCAAGTACTTTTCTTAGGATGATGACTCCTTCTTAGGAGACGTCATCTAAGATGAAACTTGGAGAAATTATGTATGGGCCACGGTATAAGAAAGTTCTTGCTTATAATCGTCTCAGATATGGAAGTTCAATTCCACGTCATTTCGATATGGGTAGTTATTCAGATGAGAATCAACCCCAATACCGTGAGATTGATTTTTCACATATGGTAAGTCAAGAATCACATAAAACAATATATGAAAAAGTATTATAAACACATACCGCCTAGTTTGGATCAAAGATTGAGAGTTCTGGAATGCCAGAGATTATATATGCTTATGATGATCAGTTTTTTAGTGACTCTCTATTCCAGACAAAATATATAGATGACCTTGTGGATGATTTGCCGAATTCCATAGATGAATCTATTTCACAAGATCATTCACCCGACTTAGAGGTTGTTTCTAGACCCCTAGACTTCCAAAAGTTACCTAATTGTGTGCTTTAAAATTTTTGTTGGATTACTTTGCATCCAAGTACCCAGAGGACTTGCATGTTCCTAACACCGTGCATGAACCAATTGGTACTTCCCCAATCCCAATATTATCTCCATATTATGTTCTTAACGCACTTCCTTGTGTAGTAAAAACTGGGTTTGGGGGTAGTCCTCTGTTTTTGATAGTTTCAGTGTCTCGCATTATCATAACATAAGTGTGAAGCTTTCATTTGTAAATATTGTATTTTGGGTTGATCCCCAAATTTTCAGGTTTTTAATATATGGGGATCCTTTTTGTACATATCCAGTCGGTAGATTCTTATCTTGTTTTTATTTTATTTTTAGGCTTTTTGTTTATTTTTATTTTCAGCGTTCTTGTTATTACTATCGTTTGATGTGTGTTGCATAGAATACTACTTTTATTGTGTCAATCAGGTGAAATCTTCCAATCCATTCTCTTTGATTTATATTTGTTTCTCATATATATTTTTATTGCATACCATTTTAGGTTGGATAGTTTGAAACATTGAGGACAATGTTAGATTTAGGTTTGGGGGTAGAGTTTCCAAAAATTGATGCCAATAAGAAACTACAAAATCTAGAAACTTGTGAACTATTCAGGATGACACTAACCATTCTAGGTAGATGGAAACAAAATTCTTGTCTATAGGAGTTGGTGTGCCTAGCTAAATAGTCTATTCATATCTCAATACTTAACTCAGGTGTTAGAAATAACATGATAATCATTGAACAAGCATATCTCGGAATCATCATAACCATATCACTTTCTATTTTTATTTTTGCAATTTTGTGTTTTCTAAGTCAAAAAATTGATGGGATTTTAATTTATACCGCAAGAGCATGACTGTCAATGAGACAGTATGCAAGCATTGTTCGTTCCATAGGGATTTCAGAACTGTAATTTCTAGTTTTTAATGAACTTATGTGCTAAAAAAAAATTGATTTTGATGATCTAATTCTAAAATAAAAAATATAAAATAATTATACAAACTAGTCAGCTAGGAGGAGAAAAATCTAGGGATTCAGATTCCACTATTTATGATGTTTGTAAAATTAACAATCTATTATCTCAAACAATTACTCTTAAATTACTCAAAATATTTTCGAACCCAATCTCATGTTTTAAAAAATACAACGTTTAAAACTATTTATGCGACTTTCGTCGTTGCACAAAAATATAACCTCCTTCTCTTATAAAAGATCAACGGTTTTAAATCCATTCAGATCAATTAAAATAAAACATTTTAGAAGAGAAATTATTAGTCACGAATAACACAAATATTAGAGTTGACATGTTAAAGAAATTAAATATTAAAATTACACATCAAAAATAGCTTTGTTCTACACCCTAGATAAGAAGATTAGCTACTCATAGAGGCAAGAATAAAAGAAAATTGATTTAACATTTAAATTTATTAAATAAGAAATCTTATAAAAAACATTAATTCTTTTTCGTTAGGCGTAGTACAAAGAACTGACCTGTGGCGTTGCTGGATGAATAAAAAGATATTGAATTGATTAATGAATCAACAACGCCTTGTATTATCTTTAAACCCCAGAAAGGTCGCAAGAACTGTTTAGAAAACCGTTGCTACAACTATTGAATACAAATGCATAGGCAACATTTTTCTACGACTGTTCAGGGACGTGGTTTTTTTCTACTTCTCTTCGCTGAGTTGCAGCAATGGCACTATTTCTTACTAACTTTGATTTTTTCGATTTCTGGCGGAAGCCAGCCTCCCTTTCTTCTCTATTCGACCCCTATTTATATTAAACACTAATCAATCCTATATCCTCTCTCAAATCTTCTCTTGATTCTTTTCTTTTAATGAAGATAATCTCGATGATTAGATACAACCCAGGATATATTTTTTTGTCCAAAAACAACTCTTGGCGGTGATGTAACCGAATCTTGCACTGCACCCAATCAATGACTTTGGAACATTTATATGCGTTGCTTTGAATTTAAGAGACACATATAAGTGTCTCAAATCGTGCGTTGGCTTTGAGATGCATTAACCGACGCTTACAAACGTCACTTAATAACTTAAGAAACGCTTAGTAGACGTTTAATTAATTAGCGACTTGTGTACGTGAACTCAATTTAATTTTCTGGTTAATTAAAGCGATGTACAAATAAATTGAGCGACGTCTTCAAGTCCTTTCTTATCTGCAACACTTATTATCCGTCTCAATATTTTTTCTACGTATACATTTTTATTTGCTACGCTTATATCGTGTCAAATTGAAATTAGATTATAAAAAAAATCTAATTTTACAGTTGGGAATATTCCCAAAATCAAATTTTCCAGCACCTGCAGATTTTCTACACTTACATTTAAGTTTGCATTCACCATCATATATGAATCGATTTAACATCACAATGAATCAATCAATTACAAATATAATATACTTGAATGAAAAATTGTAACAAAAAAAATACCATATTTCCTACAACAGACTTCACAGTAACCACAAATTGACATCAAAGTTGAGCATACACAGTTTTAAGATTCAATAAAAACTGAAACTTACTAAAGAACAATGGAGTTGAGCAACTTGTCAGGTTCGAGACTTCATACGCTTCACATAAGCATCAAACTTAGCAAGGTTCCTGAACATAGCAAGGAAAATTATGTCAAAATAGGAAGCAGAGATGGAGAAATCGAACTGTAATTAACTCCCAAGAAGTCTATAAGTCACAGAAAGAACTAATACCGCATATTTTAATACAACTGTTTCAGCATTCGGACCATCAGATCTTGCAGACAGCGTATTTAGGTCATTTACCTGTGAAAGGTAAAAAAAGTATTAGCACCTTCACATGTGCATCAACAGAAAAGAACTCCTACAATTAACTTACAACAGTATGACGTTCGTTTGCTGCTAGAATGTAAGTGAAAATCATGCATCCCATACATGAAAATGATCAATGGTAATATGAGTCTTGTAAATTAGAAGTAGAACTCTAGAAGTTAACATCTGATATTGATGGTGAGCTCAAATCCTCTGAATTGCATACAATAACCTCATACCACTCTGCAAATGCTTAATTACATATTGCAAATGGAACCTACAATCATTTCGAAAGGAACTTAATTCAAGAATCAAGTTTGAGAAATAGTTACCTAAAAGGTTAAACAATCTGACAATATAAGCTTTAAGTAGTGCATCTGGATGGAAGTACAAAAGAAAGAAGAAAGTTTGTTACCTGTGGCGTCGTTATGCCAGCCTTTTGGACCTCTATTAACTCTTGGTGTGGATACCTCTGTCTTCATTGATGAACCCTGATACAATATTAGTTCTAGTTAGATACAAATCATACAAAAAAGTACCGCAGACAAGGCTAAATAGTTCATACGTAAAAGTATTATTCGATCCTTCTCCCTCCTTCACCCGGGCTTGGGACCGGCTACCCAAGCATTGGCTGAGTTGAAAGGTTATGAAATAAAAGAAACGTTATTAGTTTTCGCATGTATGACTACGGTGCATGTATTGACAGAGAATGTGGTTTAAACATTCTGGGAAAATTTTAGGAGTTTCGTTTGTTCAGTAAAACGAATATGTAAATCTAGCATGTTATATGTAATCACAATAAGAAGAACAGTAGCAGATGGAGTTTTATTGTTCTTTTACCCTCACGATGAAAAATGTAAGATTGTGGTCGTAACCTTGAGTGTACCTGAAACAGGCAAATGGAAAGGGTTGATCTTATGAGAATGAAGACTTCATTTGCATGGCAAATAATCAATATGAGTTTGGAAACTTTATGTGTTTTTTGCTTGTTTATTGAACTTCAAGAAATAGGCTTGACAGTTAACAAATGTATACACCTAGGTAATAGAAGATAGATGAGTAGAAACTGGTATTAACAAACCCAGCAACTTGATTGTTGAAAAACCAAGGCCTCCCCTCATCGACGATTTTATATCCAAGAGACCTTGTCCATGCTTCACTCCCGGTAAATGGGACACACATATCATGATCACCGCTGCATTTCAAAATTCGAGTTGTGAGTGGTGCGACATTCCAAATTATATACAGTTATGAACAAAAATAATTTATTGCAATAAAATATATATTATATCTAATACTTTACACTCATAGCAAACTAAAGTCGTGGAACAAACCTCAGTATTTAAGATATTGTTAGAGGAACAAACCTCAGTATTTTAAGATATTGTTAGAGGAAACAACCGAAGCCATCGTTCCTGAATTGAACAACCCTAAAACCAATCTGATGGATCTTAATATGGGTAATACGGAACTTTCCCCAGCATTTTCAAGGCTACAATTCATTTAGTCATAAATAAATCAAACAAGAAACATCAGAGCATTTAAAAGTGCTTTATCATAAAACAAGTTTGCTCGCAAATGGTGCAACTCGAATAAAATTAAATGACGACAAAGATAATGCAACATCTTGATTATATTCTTCCTTACCTCTCAACAAGACCAATGAAAATACTCTTTATAGCCGAACCAGAAAAGAATGTTGTAGTTCCTTCTGTATGAACTCCATTTTCAGGGACAAAAAATGGAATGGACAACAGTGAGACCTGACAAAGCCACCAAACCAAGAAAAATAAATTAGTTAATAAAGCTTAACAAAAAAAAATTACACAAGTTGAAACATTTTAAGTGCCAAGAGCGAGGATGCACTTGGTACCACCAACAAAAGTTACATATTGAGAACCTCCACAAAGAAAATGTCTTTTTCTATTAAGAAAAATTTGTAACTGGCTCCAAACCACACGCAAATTTGACAATTGAAACCCACTACAAAAATCTAAAAATCATATTCACATAATGCCAAGCATGACTAGTTTTGGATTCTTTATCATACTAATTACCTTCAAATTCACTAAAACTGCACGTCGACTTCGGGTTAGAGCCCCAACTGAGATAACATCATTGATGTTCGGAAGAAAACTAAGAACAAAAGAATCTAGAAAATGTTTTACTTCTACTTTTGGTAGCGCTTGGTCGTTGGCCAATATCAAGTCCAAAACAAGTGGAGATCTAGCAGAATTCATTGCTCTCAAGATAGGAGCCAGTGCTTCATAAGCCGCTAGACGAACTTCTGCTCCAGCCTTCTCTGTGTCCCTCTTAAGTAAGTCAATCATAAAAGCTTGAGATGAACAGTAAAATACTTCACATATTTATAGTTAAATCCAATTACATGTGTGTCAAAAGTGGGAGATAAGATAACCTTCCAAGAGAAACTCCACAAGTTGCAAATGTTAAATCAAGCATGTTATCATCTTTAAACTGTTCATACCAGGATGAGATAGATGCTATAGTTCTCATCGATAGTATATGTTCCATCACATGAGAAAAAAAATATTTGAGAGCTACTAATAAAATAAGCTTCGGTACAACTTATATTAGTCTCTATCGATGATGCACAGAAAAATCATACAAGGTCAAATTCATTCAAATGGTATTCGCGGGTATGGACAGAAGAGTACATATATGAATATGCACTCTACCACCATTCGCCAATTCCACCTACCACCATAATCAGTAAATTCCCTTGGAAATTTAGCAGTGAAGTGCATAAGAGTTTCAACAGGCACGTCTAAGGTACACATCACAGAAGAGGAAGCTTTAGCCTTCTCACAAACTGAGATACCACAAACCAAAATAAACTTAATTAAGTCTGGGAAAATCAATTGCTGAACAGTGATACATATTAATGAAAGATTACTGAAATGTAAAATATTCACAAGTTACAAACCTTGAAGACGATAATTCTGATTGAAATGTTGTTTGCTGCTCTCAATGACAAGTCTCAGAATATCCAATAATAATGCTTTGTCATTGTCTAAGGACCTCCCGTCAGCAGATAGTGATGAATCCATATCATCTGCAGGTAATACAAGATCATGACATCAATAATTCTAGATTTTAGATTAAAGACAATTAAAAATTAGAATAATGCATAAATATAACTCAAAAGTTGAAAATAGAAAAGGTCAAATTAGATGGTAAACATTATCGCTTGTTTGGCTAAAATTCTGAAGCGCCTAACTGAGCTCTCACTGCATAAGCTGGACCATTCTACTGAAAAGAATGTACTTAATCTCAAACATTTATATATATTTTTCAGGAATCAACTCTTAATTTGTCAACCATTTGATCATTTTACTTTAGAAAAACATATAGAACACATCTTCAACCATTTGATCATTTTAAAAATAGCTTTTTCAAAGCAACATGAATCATACATGTTAAACTACACAAATATCAGTACAATCTGCATTACACACATGACCTTTTTCTCGAGCCATATTATTTCTTACAATCAACTCGAAATATTCCTAGTTAATTAGATCCTTACATATCTTCTCATAAAGCTCAACTACTTAACCTATACCAATTGCATACCAATCACATTATGTTGGATCAAAAATGTTATCACAATCAACAAAATTGACAGATCAACAATCATTAGTAAAACAAATGAATCAATAAACAAATATAGAAATCTCATTATCACATTTAATGAACTAAAAACAGAGTGCACAACCCAAAATCAGAGTTCACAAACCCAGAATTAGTAAAAAAAAAACAAAATCACGCACAAATTACACTAGAGTAAAATCATTAGCTACATGTATACAACCATTTTCAGTTGAAACAAAAGCTAAAATCAAAATAAAAAACTCAAATCCTAAAATCGAAACACCATAAAATTGAAATCACATATATACCCATGCTTTAGAACCATGGATCAATTAAACAAAACACAACCATTGCAAAATATATAGAAAAATTACCATACAGATGAAGATTCAAAACCAAAAAAAGTAATAATAAGGTTAGAGTTTATACTTGAATCTTCAAGGATTTGTACTTTAATATTCTATAATTTTCACTTCAATCTTCTTCTGCGAGTTTCAAACACAAGATTAGAAATTAAATTTCTAGGGTTTAAAAATCAAAGATACTTTTGATTTCTGTAAAAGGGGTTTTTCACACCGAGCTTAGAGATATTCTAGGGTTTTTACTTCAACAACTTCAATCTTCTTCTGAGAGTTTTAAGCTAAGAGTAAAAATCAATTTCTAGGTTTACAAAATCAAAGATTTTGATTTCTGTATATAGGGTTTTCATACCACTTTTTAGGTTTCCAAAATCAAAAGCAGTTAAAAGACTTTAGGTACTTCTGTAAGTGGCCGGATTCTGTAAGAAGGTTAGAGAAAGAAGAGACCACTTTCTAGCTTTGATCTCTGTTTTTTTTTTGTTTTTTTTTTTTGAAGCATAGTTTTTTTCTTCTTTTTGTCGGTTGAGAAGGTTAGAGAAAGAAAAGAAAAAAAAAAAGAGGAAAAAAAAGAGTTAAATGATCAGTATATGTTTTTTATTTGGTATACTTAGGTTACATATATGGAAATAATGTTGGGCACAAAAATTAAATGGGAAACCTAAAATAAATGGTGGGAAGTAAATGTTAATTATATGAATTCAATTTTAAATAATTTGATGTGAGATAAAGATGTGGGGGGGAATTTGGGGAAATAACGTGAGAGAGATTTAGAAAATTGGAAAGTAAAGGAATTTTTGGGGGAAACTTTGGGATTTTTAGGGGGAAATAAAATTGAAATTAAAAATGAATAAATTATAAACCAAATATATAAAGTCTTGTAATTGAAGTTACTAAAAGGTCTTGTAAGTATGTTATAATTTAAGACTCTTTAAATGTAGTTTAATTAATTCAGAAAAATTATAATTAAAGTAACTCATATTTTCGATTTGAGACACTTATATGTGTGGAAGAAGTAAAGACATTTATATGTGTCTCAAACCAAAAAAATTATATTCTCAAATCAGGCCATATGGTGTAGCGTTGGTGATATTGTTTCCTAGTCTTCTCAATCAATAAGGACTTCAGATAGAAGCAAAATTGGAAACTGAATCTCGTAATATTTGGTTCTCGGGAAAGAACATGGGTGAATATATCTCACGTGAATGTGAGATTTTTTTTCCTATTTCAAGTCTTTGAATCGTGTAAAACTTCTCTTCTTTATGGTAAGAAAATAAACTTGTCTTGAAGCCTTTTTAATCTCCAAAATAATCTCCAAATCTTGTTTGCAAATCACGTTGTATGAAAGGAATTTTTCCCGCCAACACAAAATTGTTTGAAGATGAGGAGTGAGTGCCTTTATAAATTTCATGGGTGCCTTTATCAATTCTCCATGGGGTGCCTTTAACACTTTTTGAGGTGCTTTTATCAACTTTCTTGCTAATTTTCCGCAACTATTTATTCTTCAAAAATACCTACAAATATAAATAAAATAACATTATTAATAGAAAAATTGAGTAATAACAATATAAATATGAACTCAAATAAGACTCAACAATAGTAGCATGGTGATGTCCGTGCATCACTGCGACTCTCAGGCGCCAACTTCAAGCTATTATGAACGCCATTGTCTCCACACTCCTTCACGCATACTCATCACCTTGTACTGATGCCATAAAAGTGTTATACTGACATCGGGTTCCCGACTTACTCAAGTGCTAACATATGGTATCAATCACTAGCAGTGGCATCACCGTGCCAACAAACACCCGGGACTGGCATATTAGAGCTCAACGATCATTAGCATTGTTAGTCGACATTACTCGACTTATCAAGTCACCAAGTCTCTATGAGACTCACTAGTTTTATTAGACTCATTGCTTAGTCTGATCAATTCATTCTCATATAAAGTCTTGGCTCAACCACTTGACCATGTACTCTCTCACAGACTACTTAATCGACTCAACATTAGCGTAACATAGCTCTACTGTTAATTTATAAAGAGAAATCAAATATACTACATGAGGGGATATTCACTAGGGGTTTGGTGTGGCGGTCTATAATATGTGCAGTGTAATAATACACTCACAATAGGAAAATAACTAAGGACATGACTTCACCATGTTCTCCACAATCTCCACTCTTCTAAAAAATTCCACTTCTTACGAGGTTAGTATGTTCTACTACTACTTTAAATAGGTTACTCAACCTATACACAAATCAGTCTTACATCGATTTCAAGTTTCCTCTCAGTCTTACACTAAGAATTCTTAACATATATATAGTAGTTTTGAAAAACACTTTAAAAACTACATACAATACTTCAACGACACCACACTGCAACACATTACATAGTGATCTCTTATTCTTTATATGCTCCCTCCCTAAGATCAACCCTTCTCCTCCTTTATGACCGAAGAAATACTTGAATGACAATTTTTTGGTTTAGGCGAGTCTTGTACGATTTTGATCTCTTGTACTCATACACACACTCCTCACTTTTCATTTTATTGTTTTTACCCTAAAACACACGCACATAGCTCTACCGACTAGGAAAAAAATGTCAAATCTCTCAAAGTTAGACTTTACATCCCTCAACATATCTAAAAGAATTAGTTGATGTGGATTCTAGATGTCGAAGAGCACCTTAGTGTTAAATCCTTGGGAATCACTGTCAGCTTCAAATGTTCAGAGACACCAACATTTTCGCTGAAATATAAGATATGTATAGCTCTGATTTGATTAGAGCATCTCCGAGGGAATATGAGTATCTAAAAAATAAATGACACCTAGGATTTTAGTAACTATTATATATATAAAAAACATCTCCAATAGTTATTGTATGGTTAAATTTTAATCTGATTTTGGATTTGAGTTTGGATGAGAAATATCTATTTTTAGATATTCCCATCTATATCACGTCATCAAATTTTTTTGTTTTAAATTTTATTTTAACTCTATTATAAATTTTGTATCCTACCACTAAATGGCAACTGTATCAAAATTAATATTGATATAACTAAGAATTATCAAAATAAAACTTTATTTGTACTCTATATTAACAAAATAGTTTTTTTAGGTATCCATGTAGAATATATATCCAAATACCATTAGAAATAAATGTCACTTGCCGAACATAAATTTACATGTCAAGATAAATATCTCAAACAACAACCAATCCTCCAAATCCCTCATATTATTCTATCTTCTTCCAGCTCACAATGGAGGCATTTAGCCTCGCTCATATCCACCATCCAAAATCTTATTTTCCACCATGTGGAAAACAGGCTAACAACCCCCATCCAGGCTAATTGGATTCCATATTTTCCCAACCTAGACCCTATACAATGCCGTCCTATCCAAACAGTGGTGGATATCATCGATCCTACAACCCCCAATTGGATACATGATAAGCTCAAAACCCTTCCGCCACTAGCAAAACAAAACATTATTAACATCCACCTCCCCCAAGAGAACACTCAGGATAAGATCATATGGCCACATTCAAAAACGTCTCCAAATTCCTGTGGACTTTACCTTGTCTACCAAAAATACAACTTTTCTTGTGGAAAGCAATCAATGAGGGCTTACCAACCTTCTTCATCCTATCTCGCATACAAATCATCAACTCCAACCTTTGTACCCAGTGCAACTTTCAAACAGAGACGACCGAAAACTTGCTCATTCGATGCCCAATAGCAAGTACAGCCTGGAACATCCTCCTACCTCGCCTCTCAAATAATCATCCAGATAACAATACCCTCCCGACTTCTATACCCCCTCAAACAACGATCACCCAACTTTTAAAATAATTTGCCCCCTTCAACCATATTTGTTCTCTGTTTTCTCCTCTGGTCTCTCTGGTTGACCAGAAATGAACGTATATTCCGCCAATCCCAACCAACATTGGGCGGTATTGTTTTGCGAGCTTTCACCCTACAACAGGAGTTTTCCTAGGCACTGACATCTCGTCCGACGGTTATTCCTGGCGCTTATTCGACTACAAACCCACCTAATGCCATCAGAAGAACAACAACAATCTCGGTGGGATGGGCCAGCCCTATATTGGAATGGATTAAGATCAATACAGATGTTGCTGCCAGAGGACACCCGGGTTTAGCAGGAGCATGATTCATTTGCAAGAACTCAGAGACAAGAACAATTTTAGCGCTAGCACAACCGCTCGGAATCACAACTTCCTTATCAGCTGAAACATGGGCTATGCTTCTGTCTTCAAGAGCTGCAACAGAAAGACAGTGGCCGAAGGTTATCTTCGAATCGGACTCGGAAAACCTCATGACATTTCTTACATCTCCCACAGAACCACCTTGGTATATCTTAGGCATGATCAAGGAGATAAAGCTTAGAATGTGTCAAATACCTCATTGCGCCATACAACATAATTATAGAGAGAGCAACCAATCAGCTGATGGACTCGCTAACTACGTAGCTGATGGAATTCAATCGGGAAATTTATCAATAAAAATATAGAATCAGACAATCTTTTTTTTATTAATCAAATTGCACTGAATGATTCTATGGATACTACTTACCCATATGTAATCTCTCTGCGAAACTAATAAATCCGTACGTCTGTGCTTTAAGAAAATAAAAATAAATAAGATGTACATGTCAGTAATCTTACCGCCAAAAAGGAAAAAACAGTGAAAGTAGTTTGGGTAAATACGTGTACTCTATGAATATGAATGTTTAGAGGAGGAGAATATTTTAAACATCCAAGTAAAGGATAGAAAAATAAATTCAATGGCGATTCTAACTTCTTCTTCTTGTTCATCGATTTTTCTTCCCAATTCAATTTCGAGACCAAATCACTGTAATTCTAGAAAAATTTGCCCTATTTTAAGAAACCCTAGAATCAGCAAATCAAATGTACTTCTCTTTTCTAAAACCAAATTCCAATCCCTTACTTATAGTCAACTCTGTACGAATGATAAAACCTTGACTTTAGATACCTCTGCTTTAGATATTTCAGTTGCTGTTGCTGAAGATGAAATTTGGGCTTCTGCTTGCCTTCGAGTTCGATCCTTTTATGATTTCAAACAAGCTTTTGGTATCGAAGTGAGTAATGGATTGATAATCCAATGTTTTTAGATATTTCTCTTATTTTGAGTAATATTCTTATTATTTTTCAAAAATTTGTGATGCTCGGCGTAACTTCTTTTGTGTAAAAATATCGAAAATGGTAAAATGAACTTGAGTTCCACGCTAACTACTCGCGTCAACTTGGCGCCCTGATAAGCCTCGGAATATGGCATTTGCACCAAAGGGTTTACCATCTCAAGGATTAGGGCATCCGGAAGGGCGCCATATCTAAAGCCAGCTCACCACGCGAGCAAGTAGCGCGGAACTTACCAGTGTAAAAATATCTAATCATGGTGATTTTTGAATTTATAGAGTGCCTAGTTAATATCCCCATTTTATATATTTACCAACGTCTCTGAGCTTAAACAGTGGCTCGTCAATTTGCCCTACTCATGTGCTAGTGCATTGCACTTAGGGGACTAAACTTGTGGCCGGCACAGTTTGAATGCATTAAAGCTATTTGTAACTTTACGTAGTATTTATTATGACTCTGTAAGATTCACTCTACGTAATGCAGTGTATTTTATTCATTCAAATAGGAAAAAATAATGTATAGTTTACCTTTGTTGGTCCTGAAGGTATGTATTTCTTGTTAAGTTGTATTAGGATCACAAGAAGTACTTGGCTGAGCTTGAATTTGAAGCGTTAAAAGAACGCATCGCTGGGACAAGGGAAGGATTTAAAAGGGTGTGTTGCGTAAATGTCACTATTCCAATGTCACGGATGTCGAGCTCTTCGGATGAACTATGTTCAGCTTGCAAGGTATGGCAAACTCAATCCCATAATGCACAGATATGGTTAAGACTAAATTAGAAATGTCTTCAGTGTTAAACACATATTCATACAAAGAAGTGTGCACCCATACTATTTATTTGAATGAAATGCAGTCATTCATGTTTCACATTTTTTGTTAACTTGTTTTTTGTAGTGAAAAAAAAAGGTTTTAACTTGGTATTTTGATGATTATCTTTTGTAGTATTTTGCTAATGGAGAAGACCGTGTAGTCATTGGAACTCTAGACATAAACCAGTGTGTGAGACTTCCGGATGAAATAACAGGGAAGAGGCCACAGGTATTGATTCAATATAATTTCATACATTATCAAAGTTACATTTTTCTGGAATTGTATCAGTCAATGGCATATATAATCTCTGCGTGAGGAAAGACCTTTATATATTTAATCTGCTTAATAACATGGAAAATCTAATTTAATCTGAGAAAAAGGCACAATAGTTGCTTCTGTACTGCCTTGACGTTATCTCGTCAAAGAGCTCTTTCAATTTGTATTAACATCTGGAAGAAATGAACTCTAGATTGTTCATTTTTCGTTGAATGATCTGTTTCATCCTGAAAGAAGTCAATTGGTAATATATAGCTGTTCCATAATAACGTGATCACAAGATCTGACAACATACTGAAAACAAGAAAAGCAAAAATATAATGAGGTATAGCCCATGTGATCTGACTGTATTTCTTTGTTATAAGATATTTTAGTACTCTTTCAGATATCAAATACACCCAGTTGAGTGAGAAATTTGTTTTTGTTTAGAGTTTTCCTATGACGATATCTACTAGAAGAGAGAGAGAGAGAGCGAGAATGTGCAGGATTTTAAAGTTAAGAGTTGTTACTCATCATAGCATAATTTATATGAGCTAGAGCATGATATTTTTCGATTTGCCAACCCTGGCTACCATTGAGTCCACCAGACTTGTATTGAAAACCTTCTCAAGTTGAATAATAATGTGTCAGAATTGATAAGAAAGATGCTAATTCCATGTGTAGGGCAAGTATTCAACCTCAAAATTATTGTGATTTGTCTTTGAGGAACTTTTAACCATCTCTTTCTGGTACTCAGACCTCAGTTTTGAACTGTCAGTTTAGTTATTTAATTTAGCTCATACAGTTCTGGCATTCTCTAAATGATCTGTCCTTGCACACTTTAACAGGGCAGTGGTGCTGATGTTTCAAGGGCATATTTGAGCAATGTATGTGTAGCCAAGGAGCTGCAAAGAAAAAGTCTCGGTTATTTATTGGTATCCAAGTCAAAAAAAGTTGCTCAAGAATGGGGTAACAAATCTCTTTCTGTTAGAAACGTTGAATAGTTACTGTTAAGTATATCTGCATTCTGCCCATGCTTAAAATGTTATATATGCTTGAAAAATTCGCTGATAAAAAAAAAGTAAACCTATAGAAAGACCAAATGGTTCACTGATTTAGGGTATCCTAATTTAAGATGATAATGGCAGCAGTTTCATAAGCTATATGTGTCTGTGTTTTGTGTTTTGGGATGTTTGAAAATCTGAAAAGATGATATATTTAGTTGGAAATGTTGATGTTGTTAAGAAAGAAGGTATAATTTCAAAATCTTAATAGCTGCCTTTGAATATTCAAAAGTCTTTTTGTAGTCCTTGTTTTCTCTCCTACTTCTACATTTTACATTCCAGTTTTGTGAAGTTTGAGGCCTCAAACTGATTTCTTGGTTATAGTGATAAAGGTAGCAAGATGTGTTTTTTGTTTTTGCTTTATGAGAAATAAGTAGGTAGTGTCTGGTATAAGTCTAGCTAGATTTTGAACGTGGAACTCTAGTGTGATAAGTTATTTCCATCTTGAATTCATATTTGTTTGGGTTTTGTTTTCAGGCATAACTGATCTATACGTCCATGTAGCTTTTGAGAATGAACCAGCGAGAAAGTTGTATGAAAAGAGTGGTTTTGTATATGAAAGTGATGAGCCAGCTTGGCAAGCTAGGTATCTTGATCGACCAAGACGGATTCTTCTATGGTCTGATCTGGCTCGCACTCACAACTCTTAGTATAACATATAATGTGTTGTTGTTCCTATTATGTTTTGTTATAATTACACTAGTAGTCTGCTTTCAATATGATATAAATTTTCTCATCTCTCATTTCACCTTTCCCATCAGCTAATGTTCACAGTAACAGTTTTTGGTAGTTCAATGCGACTTAGTCCAGTAATTGTGGCTTGTGGGAGGAGAAACTGTGAGGTCAGTTGGTTAAGAGGTTGTTAAGAGTTTGAGTTTGGAAAAAATCAAACTTAGTCGGTGAGTTTGGGGTTTGAGATAACCCTAGCTTAGACGGTAATTAATTGAGATTAGGATTAAGAGTTTTGGGTGGTGTTTGACACCATGATAGGCAAGAGTATCGTAGTTGGTGTACAAATTCCTTTTTTGTATATTGGTAGAACTAAGGATGGAAATATTAGCATGTCAAAGTCTCATTATTGTTCTAAACCAAGGGGAACAATTTGGTTATCGATCGTCATCAGTTGAATCATGTTGCTAATTTTCTTTAACTTGAATTTGAAGAATATGAAGATGAATTCATACTCGTTCTGCCTTAGTTGTTCGTTACAATAAGGATTTGGTAAGATCTTGTAGTGGGTTTCGTTTTGGAAGTGTTGATCGTTGTCCTGGGTTCGATAACGTTCTAGATGTGAAGAGTTTAATTTCAGTTGGATTGTTTGTAGCATGTACGCTACAAATAAGTTGCAGGACATTGATCGTTTGATGAGATGTGATATTGGTTATGGTGGAGCTATGACTTCTTATATTCTTATATGAGAAGCAGTTTATCGACACAATTTTTAAGGTTTGTTTGTCTATGTTGAATTTGACATTGTGTCGTTGATGAACAATGTTTTGGAGTTTCTCTTGTATTATTTTCGATGGAGGAGCTAAATAGTTTATGATATTTTTCGTTGTCGATGATTTTTGTCGAATAGTTGTTTGGCGGTACACCATTTGAAGTCATCGGAGC
This sequence comes from Papaver californicum, assembly GCA_023531435.1. Lineage (NCBI taxonomy): Eukaryota > Viridiplantae > Streptophyta > Magnoliopsida > Ranunculales > Papaveraceae > Papaver > Papaver californicum. Next base: position 1,764,361 of record JAJJMC010010030.1, on the reverse strand, counting down.
TGGTTGAAGTGCAAGACCATTTTGGAGAAATATGTTGGTTTTTTGTGTTGTGGATACATTCCTATTTTGGAAAAGACCTATTGTATGGAACAAGGTATCAGTTGGACACTTCAAGAGTTTAAATAATAAAGATACAATACTACAATGTGTGCGGTGGTGTGGCTATGAGAGCACATCTGACGTGGAAAAAAACATGGTGCATGAATTTGAGAGGGCTATAATTTTGGCGTGTTTTTCCAATAACCTTTATTATCTACTGGCTATTTGGTTTTTTTGAGAATTTCTGATCAATGTGTGACTTTCTCTTGGAAAGAGTTACATTATAATAGTGACAATATTAGGGAGTTTGCTCGACTACTACGTATATTGAGATTATGATTTCAATAGTTACAGAGCATGTAGAAGATGAAGGTAGAGATTTTGTTTGAAAAATTTGTTCAGTAACAAATATTTTTCCGTCATTTATTTTCTCTACATAGCATGAGAAGATAAACATATCCGCGCCTTCAATTGCTTGGAGCTTGAGAAGTCTCCAAAAGCTTTTAGAAGATGGTCGGATGTGATTGGGTCTTTGTGTAAAGATGGATTATATGAATTTGAAACGTTGGTGTACGATTGGAGCAAGATTAAGAAAGGGATATGCACAAGATAGAATGTGTGACATTACCAGTTGTTACAAAAGTGACAATATGAAACCTTCGACGTTAGTCACAATTCTACCCAAGTCTGAATTGTGTTGTGGTTTGACTTTCGCGAAGTCGAAACTACATGTTTACTCAGATATTGGTAAAAGACTAGATTGATAATATTGTTAAAGCCTGTAAAAGAACATTGTTGTCAATGCCCGTTGAGGCTGTTGAAGTGGTGTAGAAAAATGGTGTGTCAGCTGGGGAAGTCTCTCTGAAGCTGGACAGTTTGGTTGTGAAATATATATGCAATAGTTCAAGGTATGATGAGCTTTTAGGAGGAGTAAAACTCAAGGTGATATTTGGTCATAGAATCACGATCCTTGTAAGATAGACTCAGATAAAAGAAGACTCAAAGAGATGAGCTTCAGTTGAAGTCATGCTCGCTACGCATTGGTACATACATGACGGTTAGTTTTTTGGAAGCTAACAATGAAGGTTAGTTTAATGAGTATAAACTAACATGAAATATCTCGCTAAATCGCTTTGGTGGACATGCTCATGGAAAAGAGCAAGTGTGCAATTAGTTATTTGAAGAAGTAATTGGTTTTGTTGGAGTTTAGGGATTGCGCTTTTGATTCTGCTAAGAGAACGCTTAGGCAGACATTTGGAGGTTATTGTGGTAGTTTCATTTATTGATCGAGTAGTTGTGAACACAAAGGAGCTAGGTATATCTCAAAATGTTGTGTAATAGGAGATCATATGATTATGGTTTGTGAGATAGTTTTGGACTCGCCAAGGTGGAGATTTGTTGACTTAAGGAAATTTTGCACTGAGGTGGAGAATTGTATAATCACCGAGAGGTTGGATTGTTAAGTCTTGGGTTAGTGATGTTTTGATTTGGTCTCTTCTGGTGGAGGTTTTGCTGAACAATATGGATGATTATATTCGGTTCGATTCCTTGCAGTAAGGATACGTAGGAAGCATTTAGTGCAATCTATTTACTGGAAGATGGAAGTGCTTTCATGATTGATCGTCTCATGCACAAATGCATGATCCGAGATGGAGAATTGTGGGGTCAGTTGGTTAAGAGTTTGATTTTGGAAAAACTCCAACTTAGTCGGTGAGTTTTGGGTTTGAGATAACCCTAGCTTATCCAGTAATTAATTAAGATTATGATTAAAAATATTGGGATAAGTTTTAATTATTTACTTGATTCTAAATTTTAGGAACTTATAGATAAGTTAAGGAAACCCTATTCTTGGAGTATAAGTAATGTGACTCCTATAAAAGGATGTCTAGGCTATGAATTTAGCTATGAGTTCTCAGTGGAATTCTCAATAGAGATGTGAGGAATTCATCCCACCTCTTGGGGTGGATGTGAGAGATCATTATGGTGGAACAAGTACATCATTATGGGTTTATGGAGTGCTTATCGATGTTGGAAGATATGTCGTTATGGAGTATTCGTATGGAGATGTTGGTAAGACATCGTGTTTAAGGAGAAGATCATCTAGGTGGTGCTGGAGTAAATTATTGTTGTTGAGCAAAATGCGTCCATGATAATTTATGTCAGAGTGTGCAGAGAAGATCATCTCGTTGTGAGAGAGAATATGGTAAACGGAATCTCGTTTGGGTGAAGACACCACTTTAGAGTTATAGAGCGTTTGTGAGAGTTTCTTGTGTTCGGTCACATTGTGATGAGTCGGTATATTAATTAGTCAATCATATATGTAATTCTCAGTTGATGGTTCTATAATAAAGAAAGAGATTGTAGTCGTTTAGTGGATGTAGACAATATATACACATTGTATATATTGTTGAACCACATTAAATTTGTGAGTACTTACTTATTGCTTTTGTTTATGATTTGTATCTGTGTGGTTATCTTTCTATTTTTCTCATCTCATATCGTAATAAAGAGGTTCATGAGCAATCCGAAAAATCTAATATTTCTTGTCGGCTAGTTTATTTCTGCAAGTTTATTTCTTGTTTGAGATTCTTAAAAATGTTAATTAATTACCGGCTAAGCTAAGTAAATTTAAAAGTTATCCCAAAACTCTTAATCTTAATAATAATTAATTAAGAGTTTGAGTTTGGAACAATTATTGTGTTCTATTGCCTAGTACAGTGGATAACACACACCCTTTCGTCCATAATGCGGGCTAGAGGTAGGGAGATCGATTTCCACTAGGGAGAGTGAGATCCCCTATTTTCTCCATTTTCTTAGTATGTGAATCATGTTGTGCTAAAACAAAACATATTTATTTTTTTTAATTAATTACCAGCTAAGCTAAGGGTATCTGAAACCCAAAACTCACCGACTAAGTTTAAGTGGAAAAACTCAAACTCTTAACCAACTGAATCCGCCGAAACCTGGTCAAAAATCTAAAGGAAATTGCACGAATAAAGATGGAAGACATTTACCATGTACAACCATAAAGACCATAAAATTCACTTAAAATCGAGAATCTTTTAAACTTATTGCATTTTTTTGGTATAAAGAATCGCATTACATGGTAAAATAATCGGTTGATACACATCAAGTGCTGGTGATCCTGTAGTTGTGGGAATTCCTACAACTACACCCAATCATCCGAACTAACACATAAACAAGCAAAAGATAAGTGAAAATCACACAAGAGATTTACGTAGTTCGACGTTAAAACCTACATCCACGGGAGGGTTACACTATGAGTGTTAAGTTACAGATATGCTCCATTAGAGTGGAGATACTCAAATGAGCTAGAAAGTTTTCAGAGTGGACGGAGAGGAAGAAGAAGAAGAAGAACCCCCTCTAAAACCTAATGCATTTCCTTTTTATAGGTGATATATGAAAATTACGTATTTATCCTTAGCTTACAAACTAAGATAATAAAACTAGATGTGGTGTAGACAACTTTACAAGGGCTAAGTTACTTCGGCTTTAATCTCGCACCACATGTCGAGTAGGATTTATTCCCTCATATTTTGCCTCTTTTTATTTGAGTATTGTTCGAAGAAAAATCCTTAAGAAAAATCCCTCTTGGTGTGGTTTTTGGTGCGAGACGTGTGGCGGTGGAATGACTTCGATTTGGACTTGGATTTTGATTTGGTGTTGTTCGGGTATAAAAATACATGGCTCCACTCGGATATGTACTACCAATGTGTAAGAACTTTGAAACTCTGATGGGATGACTCATTATTAAACAAACTTTGCTGGGCTTAAGCAAGTTGGGCCTCTATTGGTCATAGGCAATGATACTTCGGTTATCCAGATCATATGCTTCTTGACTGCTGATTATAGAGATGAGATAATTTGTTTGATCCTTGCGAATTAGAATTGGCGAAGTGGATTTTGCTTTGCATCATCAACTTCGGGGGGACTGTGATGGCTCGGGAATGCCTTGGTTTGTATATTTGCCTCAGATGTGGCACCCTTTTCGCAATGGTGTTGTAGCCTATATGTGCGACATTCCCGTGCATTTTGCCTCAATTCTTCTCTGAAATATCTTCTCCGAAGTATCGAGGCGTCTGCTCTCACTACATGATATCCTTTCTTGTATATATGGATGTCCCCTTTTGCTTATGAAAGTGGAGGAAATGAGACTTTCGAAAGCAAAAGCATTGTTAAGAATTGAAAAATGAAGTATTAAGACTTTCGTAGCTGCAACTACTAAACAGAAGAATACCATCTACTTGAAAAGTATTAGAAATCCGAAGTATAAGAAATATCAAGCCTTGAAGAAATATTCTTTATAAGAAGCATGAACTATATGAACTAAGAAGTATCGTCCTCGAAGTATAAGAAATATTCATTCTTGAATAAGAATCCTTGAAGCGATATAAATCTCAATATTAAATATATTTTCTTGGATACCTACAACTTATAAAGACAAGCCACAATCGCCAAAACCTTAAGAAATAAACATTTATAAAGATAAGCTATTGACTATATGGATTTACTGTAGAATCATGAAGGGAGATAATAAATTTAATAAAATATATTGTTAAAATAAACGATACTTAGATTGTATTCGTATGGAGTAGCATTATGACTTCGCGAGGCTTAAATGCAATCTCTGTTCTTTCATCATGCTCCGAAGTGCTTATAAGGTTGTATCCGTTGTTTAACATGACCCACAAAAGAATATTAGAAATTCAAACTTTCCTAGCAATAACTAGGTCATCGTTTTTCCCTCAATAAGATCTCATTTCTTCATTTTTCCTTTGTGAGGTCTTATTTTTCATTCTTCATTTTGCCTTCGTGAGGTCTTATTTTTGTCTTTATACGAAGTGGTGCATTCTTGATGGCCATTTGCTTCGTCGGCGAAGTAAGCGAGCCTAAATACTCACGTGAGCAATAGTCTCTCAAACCTCACCTTATCTGGCTACTTCAGCTCCCTAGAGGAGGGTGCCATCCCTTTATGTTCCCTCTGGCTTCCCGTTCAAGGAGGCTTACTTCTGGAGGGGTTAGCCCTAGCTCCTCCCATCCAGTTATGCAACAACCAGTTTGTTTTCGTGGACACCTTATTCTTTCGCCTATTTGGCTTAGGGTACGAGGTCCACACTCTAGGAGGGGTGTCTTGGGGACCAGGCATAAACCGTCAAGGACTTGGCCATATGGAAATGGACTGTCACGCTTTAAACGTATCGGGCACCCATGTCTCAACCGTGTACCTCGGCGCCTCTTGCATAGTTTATACCTCCTGCCGAATGTCTTTCGCTAGGCCATGATGCGGTGATAAGCGGCGAACCACAACCCGACGATATTCAGCGAAATTTAGGTCTTAAATGCATCTTACCTTTAGGCGGATAGGTCTTATCGGCCTCCTAATGAGATCTTAACTTCCCCTTATAGATCTTACTCAGTGTGCCTCTTACCTTTTTAGGCGAAAGATCCTAGAACCTCACCACATGATGTGTCATAGGTCTTATGAGTTTGTCTCTTACCTCTTGGGCGAATTATAGGATTTATGTTTTAACTGCCCTCACCTTGTAGGCGGCTTTTGGATCACATCACATGGGATTCTAGCCTGTAATGCAGGGTTTTTTAGATCTTAATTGCCTCTTAATGAGGTCTTAGCTGCCTCTTGCCTCAGTCGTGCGAATATTTATTTGTTGCAAATGAGTATCATTTATAGAGTGTTGTGGATATTCATTTTTGTTCATTGAGATGACAATTTATACGTTTGACCGAGGTATGACTTTTGAAATCCTGTGGCAGTGAAAAACCAAATAACCAATATTATTTTCAATACTTCTCGCTCTAAGTTTTACTTCTGAGTTTGTCCTTCGCTAGAGTAATATTCTCCATGGCTTCTACTTCTGTAGGAATCTTCTATAATGCGGCGAATTGGGCTGTTGACATTACTGCATCTTTGAGCTTCGTTTGATATCTAGCTCTGTCTAAGACTTTGGGAAATTTAATTTATTTTCGCTGAAGGTGTTCGTTGAGGGCTCACTACCCCTTTCTCTTTATTAGCTCGCTGGGGAAAATGGTCAGTGTTAATGCTAAAATAATGTTGTTTCCGTGACTGAATCATCTTTCGTTTTACATCTTCTCTCGCTGTTAATGGTGTTGTTGCCATTTAATTCTTCGCTGAAGTTCGCCAAAAGGCAAGCTGGATAACTGCAGTGAGGCCTTCAATAGTAACAACTCCTGCATCTCTACCAGCATATCTCGAGTCATCTTTGTTGTATTCTTTCTAAAATTCAGCAAGGAAATGGCCAGTCTTGTCCTTGTTGAACTCATTTTTACTCCTCTAAATTATAGTCAACTGGTTTCGCCTCTACACTAATACTGGTAAGAAATCTCATAATCGTATCATGTTCTCAAACCCTTAATTTTGCCATCAACTTATCGACAAAATTATTCTCGGAGATGACTAATTCGAAGTGAGGTGATTGGATGAGCTTACTTCGCGAAGCTGTTGATGTAGTTAGCTCCGCTGATATCTTTTCTCCCGTTGTTCGCTCAGAATTTTCGTCTTCTACGAAGCGTTTTCTTCCAAAGATGTAGCTGCTTCATTATGTTGGATCTGCAACAATGGAAATACACTAAACAGGTGAAATTGTTAAGGTTAAGAAATCTCTGATTTATAAGCACACAATGGACAGAGCCACCTGCTCAGCAAATTGTTCTTAACACAATAGTCCTCGGGTACTCCTCAAGAATGAGAGATGCTATACCCCAACAGAGGAGATGTGTCCAAGATAGAACTGCCCGTTATGATTTTCATAAGCACAATACAAATCACCCTCAAACGAACTTAACAACAAGATAGAAGGAAGGGAAATAAACAAGAAATGTGCGCAAAACAAAGCAAGAAGAGGGGAAAAGAGCTAGGGATAGTAGCCTG
>JAJJMC010010030.1:1737610-1757384 GCA_023531435.1 Papaver californicum | reverse complement strand
GAGTGTTAAGAGTATTGATTGAAAATCAATTCCGTGCATGAAGCACGAACATAAATAATTAAAACGGAATTAAAACGATCAAAATTTATTCTCTCTTTTAATTCTGCTTAATTATCGCCGGTTCAGACGCCCCCATATTTAAAACAAAATTTATTTTGGTTTTAAATTATTTTAAGGAAAAATATTATGTTCAAAAAACGTAAGTCTTGGTTGGCCAGCAGCCTTAGCTACGCCCGCACACGCAACCATACTCATTCCCGCAGCAGTAGCCACAGTCACACCCACACCCGCAACCAAAGCCACAGCCACAGCCCCAGCCGCAAGTCCTCAAGTCCTCAAGTCCACAAGTCCACAAGCCTCAAGCCTCAAAACGCAAACTGCAAACCGCAAGCCACAAGCCACAAGCCGCAAAACGCAAGACGCAAGCGCAAGCGCACCCACACCCGAGCCCGAGCCCGTGTGTGCGTGCTTCGGTGCGAAGCACCGCACATGTGTGAAAATCATGGTTGCACCAACTAGCCCATAGCCTTAGTCTTCCCCCAACCAAAAAAGCTTCTAAACCCTAAGGGCCTTCCCTTAGAAGCAACTTTCTAGGTAATAAGGAGAGGAATCATCTTTAGTTTCTCCAATGCAGGACTAAAGGTTCATTCATAAAAGTGAAAAAATTAGCTAGTGTACCTTAGTGACTTCTAGGTCCTAAGATCCATTCCCACCAAGACAAAAAATATTTTAAGTTCATTTTCTCCAACAATCCCCCACATGAATGAAAACCCGATAAAAATCAGAAATCAGAAAGCGAGAATTACCACTTAGGAAATAGGTGTCCATAGGGTCTTGAACCTTTGCTTAGTGAGAAATTACCGGAACTACTTGATGGACAGTGAACGCGATGTCTTGAACTGCCATAGTTTGGTGTAGTTCATCAATAACTTCCACGCGTGATATCTCTCTAGGTGCTGTCAAGTTCGTGCCGTTGTGTCCATTTTGGCCCTGGACGTATCCCGTTTCTCAGAATGCTTAGAGAATCAGCTCAATTCTCATAGGAAGCGGCCACTTCCTCATTCAGATAGGTTTGTTCCATCAAGAGTGTTTACTGCTACACCCCACTTCAATCTTAAATTGAAACTATAGAACTCATTAAGACTGAATAAAAAGTCATCCTTCACATGCAGTCACACTATCACGTTTACACCATAGGGAAGGGACAGAGAATGAAATTCTCTGATAGTGTTTCGTTTAACCCACCACAAATTAGTTGTCTCATTCGAAACCTTGATCTTGGGTCTCCAGTCAGCAAGGTTGAGTATCCTTCATGGCAAGTTTTATTTAATGAGCTTAAGCACCATCCCTCTCGATGCATTGCTAACTATCTCCTTGGACAAACCTTTCGTCAAAGGGTCCGCGATATTCTCCTTAGACCTCACAAAGTCAATAGAAATAACGCCAATTGAGATTAGTTGTTTTAGGGAATTGTGTCTTCTACGAATGTGTATAGACTTCCCATTATAGTTGCTGTTTTTAGCATTAGCTATTGCAGCTTGACTATCACAATGTATAGATATAGCTGGCACAGGCCTATGCCAAAGAGGAATGTCTTCTAAAAAGCATCTTAGCCAAGCGGCTTCCTGTCATGTTTTATCTAACGCAATAAACTCTGATTCCATAGTGGATCGAGCTATACATGTCTGTTTGGAACTCTTCCAAGATACAGACCCGTATGCTAGAGTGAAAACATATTCACTCATAGACGTAGACTCCTCTGAGTCTGATATCCAGTTTGCATCACAAAATCCTTCAAGGACCGCAGGGTATCTCTCATAACTTAAACAAAAGTTCAAAATGTAATTTAAGTACCTTAACACTCTAATAAGTGCATCCCAATGCTCCTGCCTTAGATTACAAGTATACCTACTCAACCTACTCACCACATAAGCAATGTATGGTCTCATACAATTCATTAAATACATCAGACTTCCTATAACACGTGAATATTCAAGTTGTGAAACTCCATTACCCTTATTCTTTTTGAGTCTACAACAAGGATCATATAGAGTACAAGCAGGTTTACAATCAAACTGGTTATATTTTCTAAGCACATATTCAACATAATGAGATTGACTAAGACTATATCCATTAGAATTTCTTCTATTCTTCATCCCTAAGATCACATCAGCGGGGCCTAAGTCTTTCATGTCAAAGTTCTCATTTAGCATGCTCTTTGTGGAATTAATTACATCCATGTTTTTAACAAGTATAAGCATATCATCAACATACAAGCATACAATTACACATGCATCATTCACAAGTTTAGTATAAACACACTTGTCAGATTCATTTATTTTAAAACCACTAGAAATCATTACATGATTAAATTATTCATGCCACTGTTTAGGTGTTTATTTCAAACCGTACAAAGATTTTTTCAGTTTACAAACTTTGTTTTCACAACCTTTCACTACAAAGCCCTCAGGTTGGTCCATATAAATTTCTTCATCTAATTCACCATTTAGAAAAGCTGTTTTTACATCCATTTGATGTATCTCTAAGTTATGAATGACAGCAATAGCAATTAACATCCTAATGGAAGTAATTCTCGTAAAAGGTGAATAAGTATCAAAGAAATCTACACCTTTTATTTTTTATAGCCTTTAGCCACTAATCTAGCTTTGTATTTTTCCATAGTTCCATCTACCTTACTTTTCCTTTTGAAGATCCATTTACAACCTATGGGTTTACACCCTAAAGGTAAATATACAATCTCTCAAGTGTCATTCTGTATAATGGAATCCATTTCACTAATGGTAGCTTCTTTCTACCATGAAGCTTCAGAAGAAGTCATGGCTTCTCTATAAGTCTGTGGATCAGTCTCAGCTAAACATGTTATAAAGTCTGGCCCAAAATATTTTTCAGTTCTAAGTCTTTTACCTCTTCTAGGATCAAATTCATCTTCTTTTACAGGTAATGTCTGACTAGTAGAAGGGACATCTAGGGGATCAACACATATCATGCGAGATTCAGATTTCAAAGGAAAAATATTTTCAATAAACACAGCATCCCTAGATTCCACAATAGTATTCACACCAATTTCAGATATTTCAGAACTCACAACCATAAATCTATATGCAGTAGTATATTCAGGATACCCTATGAAGACACATCAACAATTTTGGGTCCTATCTTGGTTCTCTTAGTTGGAGGAATGAACACCTTAGCCAAACACCCCCACACTTTAAAGTATGCATAAGAAGGTTGTCTACCTTTTCATAACTCATATGGAGTTTTGTATGATCCTTTAAAGGGTACTCTGTTCAAGAAATAGCAAGCTGAGAGGACGGCCTCCCCCCACAAGTTTGCAGGTAGTCCTGAACTAATTAACATGGCATTCATCATCTCCTTAAGGGTTCGGTTTTTCCGTTCAGCCACACCATTAGATTGTGGTGAACAAGGAGGGGTTACTTCATGTATAATGCCGTGTTCAATGCAAAAATATCATATAGGAATTACATACTCACCACCACGGTCAGACCTAACAGTTTTAATGGTAGCGCTCATTTGGTTTTCAACTTCTAGTTTATATATCTTAAAGGCTTCTAAGACATCATCCTTACCTTTAAGTAAATATATGTGACAGTACCTCATACAATCATCTATAAAAGTGACAAACCATTTCTTACCATCTCTAGTTTGAACTGATTTCATGTCAACTAGGTCTGAATGAATTAATTCTAAAGGCTTAGAATTTCTCTGAATATTTTTCCTATAAGATTTTTTAGCATATTTTTATTCTACGCATATTTCACACTTATGTTCATTTTCCAAAGTAAATTTGGGTATGCATCCTATGCTTGCCAGTTTATTCATTGATTTATAGTTTACATGACCAAGTATACCATGCCAAACATTCAATGCCACACAAACATAAGAAGAATCAATTTTATTCATTTCAACAGAGGTTACATTCAGTTTTTAGAGACCCTCAGTCTTATAACCCTTTCCTACATAATATTTACCCTTAGTGACAATAACTTTTCCAGATTCAAAAACAAGTTTAAAACCCTTATCGTCTAACACACCACAAGATACAAGATTTTTGCAGATGTCCAGAACATGAAGAACTTCATTCAATGTGAGAGTTTTGCCAGAAGTGAGCTTTAGCCTAACTTTGCCTTTTCCCGCAACCTGTGCTGCGGACGAGTTACCCATGTAGAGTTTCTCCCCTTCCCCTACCTTCTGATATGAGGTGAACATATCTCTGTTTCCACATAAATGTTTGGTAGCACCAGAGTCTACCCACTAGTATCTCACATTGGTTACCAAATTGACTTCAAACACCATGCCAGAAAACTCGTTCTTGTTGCTTTCAACCAAATTAGCATTGTTTTTCTCGTTATTAAAGTCCTTACGTTTTCTACAATGCAGTGCCATATGGCCAGGAATTCCGCAAATATAACACGCACCTTTAATTTTACCAATGCCAGATTTGGGTTTCGGAAATGTACCTTTCTTGTGCGGACCATGCTTGCGGTTGCTGCGGTCGCTCTTTTCAGTATTGGAGACTTGTGTTCAATTACATGAGCTTTGTTGGACATGTCCCTTGCGGAAGATACGTTCTTGTCTTTGGAACAAAACAATTCTTCCACTTGAATCTTCTTACCCAATTCAACCATACTGACTTCACCAGTTTCATGTCTTAGTCTTCGTTTGTATTCAGACATGAAGAAGGTAATTTCCCAATCACAGCAGACACTTGAAACATTTCATCTATCACCATACCTTCAACAATAATTTCATTGATAATGCCCTGAAGTTCAAGGAATTGATCAACCATAGATTTTTCATTTGACATTTTGTATTCCAGGAACCTGGCTACCAAAAACTTCTTACTTCCAGTAGTTTCAGCTTCATATTTTGCTTCTAAAGCAGCCCATAAATCAAACGCAGAAAAGTTTTCTTTTGCATTATAAAAGTCATATAATGCATCTTCTATACAGTTCAGAATGTGATTTTTGTCCATATAGTTCTATCTACCCCAACTTTCTAACTCTCTTTCATTTCCCGCATCATTCAAAGTCTCATCAAAAGGTTTCAGAACTAGTTCATCCAACATATGAAAACTCAGAAAGAACAACATCTTGGATTGCCATCTTTTGAAATCTTTGTCATTGAATTTTTGTGGTCTGTCAACATCACTTTTAGCCATTGTTACAGAAGAAATAGACTATTGTGTTAAGATTGTTGGATCTGCAACAATTGAAATACACTAAACAGGTGAAATTGTTAAGGTTAAAACAGTCTCTGATTTATAAACACACAATGGACAGAGTCACCTGCTCAGCAAATTGTCCTTAACACAATAGTCCTCGGGTACTCCTCAAGAATGAGAGATGCTATAGACCAACAAAGGAGATGTGTCCAGGATAGAACTACCCATTATGATTTGTATAAGCACAATACAAATCACGCTCAAACAAACTTAACAGCAAGATAGAAGGAAGGGAAATAAACAAGCAATGTGTGCAAAACAAAGCAAGAAGAGGGGAAAAGAGCTAGGGATAGTAGCCTGCTCTGGAGTAAGTTGAAATGATGAAATTATTTTTCTTTTATATCCAAAAGAAGAGAAGAGTGTTAAGAGTATTGATTGAAAATCAATTCCGTGCATGAAGCACGGACATAAATAATTAAAACGGTCAAAATTTATTCTCTCTTTTAATTCTGCTTATTTCTCGCCGAGTCAGACGCCCCCACATTTAAAACAAAACTTATTTTGGTTTTAAATTCTTTTAATGAAAAATATTATGTTAAAAAAACGTAAGTCTTGGTTGGCCCGCAGCCTTAGCTACGCCTGCACCCGCAACCATACTCATCCCCGCAGCAGTAGTCACACCCATACCCACACCCACAGCCGCAGCCGCAAGTCTGCAAGACGCAAGCGCAAGCGCACCCGAGCCCGTGCGTGCTTCGGTGCGAAGCACCGCACATGTGTGAAAAGCATGGTTGCACAAAAGCTTAGTCCTCCCCCAACCACAAAAGCTTCTAAACCCTAAAGGCCTCCCTTAGAAGCAACTTTCTAGGTAATTAGGAGAGAAATCATCTTTAGTTTCTCCAATGTGAGACTAAAGGTTCATTCACAAAAGTGAAAAAATGAACTAGTGTACCTTGGTGACTTCTAGGTCTTAAGATCCATTCCCACTTAGACCAAAAACATTTTAAGTTTATTTTTCTCCAACACATTATTGTGGCCTTACTTCGCTGGTTATTCGTTCACTGCTGCAATGGCAAATCAATTAAGTGAATAAGCGAGTAGCAATGGCAAATCAACTGTGTGCTTATACTCATACTATGCTAACTTATCATCAACGGTTCTTGTCCTATACTGTCTCATAAAGGCTAGGCACTTAGCCAAGCTTTGCAGTTCGTATATCAATAATAAAAGAAGTGGGAGTAGTCAACAGATGAGCATACTAAATGAGCTGAGTCTATTTTCTATAAATGGATTGCCTTAGACTAAACTGAATATCGTTATAGCTGAATGGTTAAATAGGTGTTACTGCAATTAATTGACTAGACTAAAGACTTCAACAGGTATACTTCGAAGTGATAACTTCAAACATCAAAGATAATAAGGTGAGAATGCTTCCCTTTTAATTGGTCGTTCGTAAGCTGATCAGAGTATCTTGTACTTCTGCGAACTTGGTATAATTTCTCCCTGAGATGATTTATTTTCACCGAGATGGTTCATGCGAATTTTAAGGTTGATTGTCCGAAGTGATTGCCTTGGCCGAGCTTGTATGATCTTCTTGTGCTGACCAAATCCGATAAGAGTATGTCATCGTGACCCAGTGCGAAATATTTTCCGAAATAATGGCTCTATGTTGACTTACTACGAGCTATCTTATTTCGTTGGTTCAGGTTTGTGCGAAATTGGTGCCGAAGTAAACTGTTGATTCTTCCGAAGCTGCCGCCGAAGTAAGCTTCCCTTATATCTTTTCCTCAATTGTTCGCTCTGGTATTCCACAAGCGAGGACTTCGCAGGAATGGTTTTATTAGAGCGTTCCTTCTTAGAGGAACTCTATTGAATGACTTTTGGTCCAACTAGTATAACCCCAACGAACTCACTTCGCTTGTCATGAGCTATCTGGCTTTGCTAGCTGTTTCTTTTTCTAGACGAAGATGAAGATTATTGCATGCCGTGGATGACACTTTCCGATGTATTTGTTCCTGTTGACCTTGATTGCTCCGAAGTTATTGTTTCTGGTAGAAGATGATTTCTCTCGTGGTACTTGTTTTTGTTCGAATGGGTGTGATGGTTAATACGGTCCCAGCGAAAGGACTTGGTTTGTTCTGAGTTCGAACTTCGTACAAAACTTAGCTTGTTTTGCCATGCGAGTTTTCCACCGAAGCTAATTCACTGAAGATTATAGTTGGGTATATTCTGTGTTATTTGTTTGCTAATGCTGCTAGCACTATTTACGAATGAAATGAACCTTGATTATAATTTTTTTTTCCTCTTTTGATATTCTTGCGAGGTCACAACACACCAAAAATTCATCTACACATATTCACAGTTTATTTGATATTCTTGCGAGACAATCATTACTATTTGCCGGCGAGCTTGATTAATTTTGATATGACTGAAGTAACGAGATTGGTAAGCATGATTCCCTTAACGAAGCTGTCTACTCGCAGTGTGTGTTTGGTGGGTGACGGCGAATGCAGTCTCACAGCTTATCTAGCGAGGTGCTAAGGAATTTTACAAGTTTAATTCTCTGCTGGCTAAAGGGTTTCAATGGATCACAACATACAGATTGTTCATTAAACCGAATCAGCTACTTTTTCATGATTGTGATGCTTCTCCCCCATCTCGCGCTCAGTGTGATGTTATTGGTTCGTGGTGAAGGCTTTTCATGCTTAAGCTGGACCGCAGTGCTGTTTGTACCTCTCTTCGCTGCTAGCGACAATACTACCAAAATTCTGCTTTCTACTCGGATGAGAAGGGGCTTTTACCGATCTTCACTGCTACCGTGAATAATAAAAAGAAAAGTCAGATTAAGTCACGTTTTCTTCTCATTCAAGCTCTTTAAAGATTAGTGAAAAAGTCCCTAAGTCGAATTGAGATCTTGATACTCATTGTTTTCAAAATTAAATAAATGAGTTTGTCAAATAAGATTTGGTTATTGTAAATCTACAATCAAGACCTATTTCAAATCAAAACTTTAGAAGAAAATCAACATCTTGAAAGAACTCTTGGTTTTTATGGAAAGTTCCTAAATGAAGTTTTTGCCATATCTCTAGAGGAATGGAGAAGATGGAAAGGTTCGGACTTCAGATACCAACCTCATTTCGAGATCTTAAGGGTGATGGAAAAATACAACCCTTTTGTGTTGATTGTTCTCCGAAGATGTTTAGATCGTCATCCAGGGCGTCATACGACCCGTTGAAGGTTTGATTATAGGTTTTGTGGGTATATCTCTTTGTAAACCCTCACGAGACATATCTCGTCCGTTGGGGCCACCTAATGGTTTAAAGGCTTGTTGCACGTGCTAAGTGCAACCGCGACTGCTGGGAAATGAGATATCTTGGCGTCGTCATTGTCTTTTTTTAGCAGGTTGACGATCCTTTGTAGAGGCTATGACCACACTAAATTTATAATGATGACTTTTTACCAAAAAAAATACCTACTCCTCTGTCCAATTTTACATAGATGTTGTATTGTTTTTGAATTTTGAATTTTGATTATGCCAACCCTCGAAATAGTTATTGCGAATTTTGAATTTGTAAAATATGGTTGACTAACCCAACGATTTTTTTTTTGAAAAAAACTAGTCGTTGGTAATTAAACACTATAAAAGTAAACTATCCCTTTCAAGGTAATTCTCATTCTCACCTATCCCTTTCATTCTCAATCTCCCTTATCCCTTTCAATCTCATTCTTATTTTCGTTTTCCAACTCATTCTCACCCGACCCTTTGAAACACTAAATATGGTAACTCCATACACTAATGATGAAGATGTTGTCATTGTTAGATCGTGGGTCATGATCACAACACACGAGTACGAAAGAGCGTACATTACCCAAAGTAACGAAGTCGTTGCTGAAAACATCATGGATCAGACATCCGATTCTTGGTGGAAGCGTTTGTTTAAGATTTTTGTGGGATTAGACGGAAATCAAAATTGTAGGACGTTCAAAGTCATTAAGAAAAGGTTTGAGAAGTTGTTTCAACGATTTGGAAGCTTTGAAACAGGAAATGAAAGTTGTTAAAGAAGCTCATCCCACCGAATCTAGTGTGACAAGAGTAAGTGTGTCAGTTAATAAGTCGTTCATCAAAAAGATTCTCAAACATACAAACTTATAATTGATTTGTTTTTTTTCAGTGGGTGATGGCTCTCGACAAATATGAAACTATCCATGGGAAGACGTTTATGCATGAGGATTGCTATCACATTTTGGAAGAAAGTACCTTGTACCATTTCAACCTATATGCTTAAGTGCTTAAGTGCTTAAGTGTAATCTAATGATTTATTGTATTTCATTTCCTTTAATGTTACGCGATGTATGCCTTTTCGATTCAATGAAATGATTTTACATTCAATTGTTTTACAAAAGCAATTAACTAATCTAATCACATATTTGGACCAATCAAATGGGGGAACTTCAGCCATTTATTAAAATATATTGATAATACATCAGCTAAAAATTAGACCTAAACTCACTTTCGCAAGCATCGCGGTTTCACTCAGCATGTGCAGCAAGCCTTTAAACCCCTAGGTGCCCCTAGCGGCCGAGTGGTGTCTCGGGCGGGTTTACAAGAGATTTACCCACAAAACCTATCCGCAGGATTTAGAAATTCTTATTCCTCACCATAATCTGACCATAAATGTTCGATCAAATCATTTCGTAAACGAATATGAGCATCTTTGTTGTGTATTGTACGTCGGCGTTGCTCTACTGTCATTCTCGAAAGTGCAGAAGTATTTTGTCTCGAAATATTTACCGGTGTATGGTGGATGCGTTGTTCATATTCATGTGGCCAATCACTAGGTAAACGCTTATCCTCCACTATCATATTATGTAAAATGATAACAGTTTTCATTATATATGCAAGTACGTCTGGATTCCACATTCTTGCAGGTTGCTTGACAATGGCGAATCGATTTTGCATTACCCCTAAGGCTCGCTCAACGTCTTTTCGGCAACCCTCTTGCATTGCTGAAATTTTTTGTTTCTTCTGGGAATCTGATTTTTTAATAGACATCACAATAGTAGCAATCTATGGGTATATTCCATCACCAAGGTAATACCCCATATTATGTTGATGTCCGTTCACAACAAAGTTCACATGGGTGTTTTCCCGTTGGTAAGCTTTTTAAAAATATAAGAACGATTCATCACATTAATATCATTGTTAGAACCAGGCATACCAAAAAATGCATGCCAAAACAAGAGATCATATGACACCACTGCATCCAGCATAATACTTTCACTCCCTTTGTACGCAGTGTAAGCACCTGATTCCGCCGATAGGAATTTATCCCATTTCCAATGCATGTAATCAACACTACACAACGTCCCTGGAAATCCCCTATCCTTCTCATTAAGAAGCAGTTCAAGATCACGCTCAGTTGGTGTTCGCAAATATTCTTTCTCATAAAAATGCACAATCATCTTACAAAACCTACGATTTGCTTCCAAAACAGTGGTTTCTCCGATTCGTAAGTACTCATCTATTGCATCGGCCGCACATCCATAAGCTAACATTCGTATTGCTGCTGTAACTTTCTGATGAAGGGTTAGTCCAGGAATCCCAACAGCATAACAAAATAATTACTTACTGATACGACATCTTCCAAAATACGATTGAACAATTCTCGTCGCATTCTAAATCTTCAACGAAAAAAATTACGTGGAAACGTTGGGTTTCTGCAAACGTAATCTTTTCAAAGAAGTCGCGCACCGGCCTCACGTTCTCTTGGTATTTGGATACGAGTATGTGGGCAGTTCATACTTGAAACGATCAACCCCGCAGTGACTGCTTGGTTATTTTGGCTCAATGAAAATAAATCTTCGTCTGATGAGTACAAACTATTGTTATCGTCATTACCAGATGAAGTAGAAGAAGAAGAAGAAGAAGAAGAAGAAGAAGAAGAAGAAGAAGAAGCATAATAGTGATTGTATTCTCATAGTATGCCATTGGTTGGTGATGTTTGTAGTTTTGGTGTGTATACTTGGAGAATCGAGTGTTTAATCTATAGGCATATTAAGATAAGTCTTTGAGAGTTGATATGACCAAACACGCTTGGTATTTTAAAAAATAATAGAGTTGAGGCAAGTGGAGTGAATAGACGCATCAAAGATAAGAAGTGTCGGTTGACAAGACAAGACCAAGCAGAAAAAACGACAAAGGAAAAAAATAAACATCATTTTGAAATGACAATACAAAACAGATAATCCAAACAAAGGAAAGATTATTAATATCTTTGGAGATGACAACACAAAGCAGGTAAAAGACAACACAAATGTAACAAAAGTCTTTTGAAATGACAATTCAAATCTGGCAAAAGATATATCAAGGAAAAAAATATTTGTCCAACTGACAATTCAATGCAAATGAATTACTACCCATCCGTATCTTGATTCCCGGACGCCGAGCGCAGGGGCATAAATGGAGGAAAAGATAATCTGGATGTGTAGTTACTTGATTGCATTGTTGATAATGATCCCTTACCCATGGTATTCCACATTTGTGATGGCAAAGTTTGAGAGAAAGTGCCAAACCCAATGGGTGGTTGTTGTTGACGAAAATGGGCAAGATGTAACTCCAAATTGTTGTTGTGACTTTGTAGACCCCGTATTTTTTCATCTTTTGTCATGATAAACTCCATCCTCTCCTTCATCTCATTTAATGTAAACTTACAAAACTCTTGCGTAAAATCAACATATTCTTGAACCAAACCATAATCTTCGACCTGTTATGAATAAAGTTAAATCACATTCTCAACCATTATTATATACTAAAAGAAACCCAGTGGTTTTTTATATACTTACGTATGACAATTTTTGTTGAGGCGGAATGGATACATGTTCATCAGGTTCTTGGATGTTGTGTTTAATACGGTCACCAGCATACCCGTATGTTTCAACCTCCCAATCGACTTTGGTGGCATATTTCTGCAAGTTAGTTACATGTCGCCAATACTCCATATACAAATCATACGTAACAACATGCACTAAATTCCTCGGAGGGATCACTTCGTTTTCATTCAGCTCGTTAGCTTCGTCGTTGTTCAGGTTGCTAACACGAGTAGGCGGGTTGTTGGGAACGAACCATGTTTCATGGTATTGCCTCCAACACCGTTCTGCGAGATAAACGTTATTCTGTGAAAATAAAATAACTATCAACAAACTAAATTAGAGAAAATAAAAAAAAATCGTATGGAAATAAATTATCAACTCACAGTGCCTAGCCAAGTGAATATATCCCTTTTCTCTGAGATCTCTATTGTTTTCCGTCCAATATAAGTTTCTAGGACTAAGATCGCGGATTCCCACGGTTGCCAGGTCACATCGTCTATGAAAAACTGATTAATAAAAGTCCTTGAACGAACAATATCAATACTCTTCCTTCGTGTACCCTTCCACCGAGAACTTCTAGGCCACACTGCTTCACTTTCACCCGTTGGGTTCTTGGGTCGACATATGCCCAGATATTCGTACCCCCAAAACTACAATGTCAAGACAACCAACGACATAAATAAATTAGCAAGAAATAAACATTTAAAAGAAATAAAAATTAGACTAAGAAATTTACCTCCAATATTTGGAAGGGTCCGGCTAGTGACCTTTGTCCCCTGCCAGAAGCGGCGAGTCCGGAATATAATTTTGCAAATGCAGCACTACCCCAGTCATAATTGGCAACTGCATTTAGATCCTCAAAAGCAGCTAACCATCCAGCGTCAATATAGTTTTTTGCATTTGAGAAGAAAATTGACCCAAAACATACATACGAAAGGCTCTGGCCACTCTATTAGCAAGTATGCTATCATCGTTAGCCGCAATCAACGTTCTGGGCTCAAAATATGTGCTTAAAAATGCAACCGTGATTGCATCTGAAACCCACTGATTGGGAATATGTTCTCTTTTACAAACCTCACTATCTTTAATTTCAGGAAAAACATGCGCCCGGACATATTCAAATTGGTACTTCGCCGAGTCATACGGAATACCACTACCAATACCAATACTTAATCCTTTCAGCATTACCCAATCAAGAGGTGTGGACCCAATCTCACCAAACGAGAAGTGAAAATTATTTGTGGTATCCCAAAAACGCTCAACAATATAGTCAATCAATGCTTGTGACGAATCTACTACATCCATGGTAAGTAAACGGTCCCATCCTGCCTTTTCAATAATGTATTTAACCCTAGAGCTGTGTTTAGTAATACCTGAATAGGTTTGAATGACCGATTTGAGGGGACCACGATGTAAATACTTGAATTTTGTATCGGTTGAATATGTAATATTTGTCGATGCGTGACTCTGAGCGTCTTCCAAAACAGTATAGTTTGCCAACCCAGGAACATCAACCATTTCTTCAGTACTATGGTCTACTTCTGGATCCTCAACAATTTTAGCCTTCTTGTTCCTCTTTTTTCTACCAACGAATCTCGATGTCACACTGCTCAACATCTGTGCAAACAGTACATACAAGTTTCAAAATAAAGAGTAATCCTCACAATGCACAAATATAAAACTCTACATTAATCAATAAATCCACAAAAATCATAATTTCATCATTACAAAAGTAATTATCTAATTAGATAATCAAATGTTCCAACATACAAAAACCAACCAAATTACAAAATTCATGATTCACAAAATAGTCCATTACTAATCAAATCATCAATTGTACAAAAAATTACCATGATTCCCAAATTCTATAATTCCATAAACATTCAATATAAAACATAAACAATCCTCATTCCCAAATTTAAAAGACAATCAAGTCAATTAATCATAAAATTAACCACAACCCAACTCAAATTAACCAACAACTTAATCAGTTCTAACTTCAATTCAACAAATTCTCATCAATTTTTTATACCCAATTTACAACTTCCATAAACTCTAGAAATAAACTCTAGAAATAAACACTAGAAATATACCCAATTCAAAAATTACAATTTCTTATATGTCTAATTCACAAACATATGTATAATCTTACAACATATATATACAAATTTAATTAACAAAACATTAACCTAAATCATAATCTAAACCTATGAAATCAATTACAATTTATATCAAAGTTTAAATTTACTACCTTATTTCCTTTGAAATAATCCTAACTTTTAGATTACTTGTACCAAATATACCAAATTCTGCTAATTTGAATAGGGGTTTAGCTTGATTTGGAAGGAGAAGTGTGTTGAGTGGTAGGCGGCTCCCTTGGAGTGCGTCTGTGTTGTGTTTTTGTTTGAGGCTTCAGGAGAAAACGCAAGTATGAAGTGGAGAAGATAGTTTGTGCTGGTAACCAAGAGACCGTGCACCCATCAGGCGCTCACCCAGTTGTCCACCTGGAGAAACGCGCGTTTGGCTAGGGAAGCGCCTGATAAACCAGGCGTTATGTTAAGCGTCCGCCCGTCTCAGAATTCCCACGTACCAGCTGCACATGTTAGATAAAATACGGGCATTTGGCTATGATTCCGCCCCATCAGGCGTTTGGCCAAGAGAGTGCCCGTCTCTGGGGCGTGCGTCTAGGGGTGCATCTAGCACCAGGCGTTCTTTTCGGTTGCGCCTGCCATCAATCATTCATAAAATGTCCGCCCCATCCAAACGTATTACTAGACGTATGCCTGTCTGTTGAGACGTTACCTTAGACAACCGCCCAACTACAGGCGCTACCTTACACGAACGCCCGATCAAATTTACTCGTTCACCCACTGCGTTTGAGGCGTACCAAAGAGTAAAAATTTTACTCTTTGGTCTGCCCACTATGGTTGCTCTTAGGAGCTTAAATCATCGCATCAGATAGGATAAATCCTTTATTCTATCCCTGTTTCTAGGAACAAAATATAGTTGTGGGAATTCCTACAACTACACCCAATCATCCTAACTAACACATAAACAAGCAAAAGATAAGTGAAAAACACACAAAAGATTTACGTGGTTCGACGTTAAAGCCTTCATCCACGAGAGGGTTTCACTGTGAGTGTTAGGTTATAAATATGCTCCATCAGAGTGTAGATACTCAAATGAGCTAGAAAGTTTTCAGAGTGGACGGAGAGGAAGAAGAACCCCCTCTAAAACCTAGTACATATTTCCTTTTTATAGGTGTAGGGTGAGATATTAAAATTACGCATTTATCCTTAACTTATAAATTAAGCTAATAAAACTAGATGTGGTGTAGACAACTCTACAGGGACTAAATTATTTCGGCTCTAATCTTCGCCACGTATCGAGTAGGATTTATGCCCTCACAGATCCTGTTTGGGCAGAAATTCGAATCAACCCAAAACAACCAAAATCATAACTCAAATCATGAAAAGAAAAGGAAAAGAAATTGAACACAAGTCATTTAACGTGGTTCGGCCATGAATGGCCTACGTCCACGGGTGGTGAAGTTGAAGGTTTTATTGATCAACTTTGTGGTTACACATCCAGGAACTCCATTGGAGTTCTGGTTTTATAGAGTTTTTAGTCGGAGAAGAAGCCGATCCCCCCTCTTTCCTTCTTCCTTTTCTTTTTAAACGTAAATCTCATTTGACGTGGCATTTGAAGAATGCTTCCACGTGTCAAATGTGTTGGTGAAGTGGCCACTCCAGCTTTCCCTCAAACAGTCTGGGCTAGTCTGGTTGGCTTGCGGGATTGAGTTGGTCCATCGGGATTGACTTGGTCCAGCGAAAATGACCGGATCGAGACAGCATGTTCATGACATGATGGATCGGGAAAGGACAAATCGGGCACCAGTTGGAACGGGAATTGCTGACATCCCTGTGAGAAATGATGACGTCACTTCGGGACAGGATAACATCGGGACAAGCTGGAACGGTCTGGATGATGACGTTGCTTCGGGATCGGGACGTGATGACGTCACTTCGGGAGCGGGACGTGAATGATGACGTCGCTTCGGGAAATGATGACGTCGCTTCGGGAAATGATGACGTCGCTTCGTGCCAAATTAGGCTTCGGACTTGATGACGTCATTTCGGGCAAATATCATTTTGTCCCTAACAACTTGCCCCCTTTTCTTGAGAGTTTTTTGAAGAAAAACTCTTAAGAAAATTACCACTCGTCTCGTCTGAATCACAATGTGGTTGTTGATGTTGTTTATGCATTTCCATGCTATGTTGCATTTTTGTCCCTGCAAAACAAAATGTTATATATATATATATATATATATATAGATATTGGTTGTTAGTTTTTCACCACAAGGTTCCTTTGAACCCTGGGTTGGAATTTTTTGCAACGAAGCACCTCCTTCCATGGAGTTATGACATTCGAGATCCCACACATACGAAACAAACCCGAGCCAGGGGTAAGATACAGGGTTGGTCCCGAACGTACTCTTTTTGTATCAAGACTCTTACTTAGGTTCTGCGACCCAATAGTCTTATCATGTCTCCTAGCCACGGAGCTCGGTAGGAACACACGCTTAATTTAACTCGGGCATGGAGTAAATTAATGTGTCCATAAATTTGCTCTATCCACTGAGCTCAGCAGGAACACACACCTAATTTATCTCGGGCATGGAGTAAATCATGTGTGGTCCATTATTTTATTAAGGCTCTTACATGGGTCCCCTCTTTGGGGATGGACCCATTAGCCTTATCTTGTCTCCTGAACGGAGAAATATCGGTAAGAAATATACCTGAAATGTAGATGAAAGTATACTTGAAAATCATCCAGATATTTCTCATTTCTCATTTCTTATTTAAGACATATCCCATATTCTTCTATATTCATGAGAAACATATATAGAAAGAAAATATGAAATATATTTTAAATAAGATATGAGAAACATCCAGATGAAAAATCATTTTATTCCGAAGTAATCGTTGTTTGAAAGATCAGAAGTATACGAATGTAGAAGTATTCTCCTTCCGAAAATATTTGATGATAGGTTGAAAGAGATACCCATTTTTTGAATGATAATTCCTGTAGGAACGTTCAGATTGCCGCAAGAAGTATAAAAGGTACCGCCTTTCAAAGAAGTTCAGAATGAATTGAAGTATTTACTGAATATTCTTCGTGAAGTATGAGCCATTTGAAGTATCATTCTTGAAGGCTCACTTAAGGTATTAATTGCTGCCTTATGTTAAGAAGTACAAGGCATATAACATAAAGTAACGAAATATATTATTTCTATTTCGTATTAATAAATTATTAAAATGAAATACCTAATTGGTGTGCAGTATTTAACTCATTTCACAGCTAAAAATTTGATTTCTTTATAGCATGCCCCCCAGTGCATCATTAATGCGTAGTTGCCGCATCTCTAAAGTGTCCTTCATAGGTATCTTTACACTTCATAAAAATGTCTTAAACATGGGTTAATTTAATTCATAAATAGAATAGCTATATAATGAGTTAGATGATGAAAATTTCTTAATTATCATCTATTGTTCATATTTTACTCGATTATTATAAACTGTCATACATTATTGATTAATTGCTTTCAATAGCATCTGAATCGCATGTGATATCATGCATCATGATAATTAATCACATAATCATAGAAACCTATTGATTTAATATGATAAATTTTTAGTCTGAACAAATTCTAATTTGTTTTATTAGATTTAATAGTCATATTTAACTAAAAGTATGAAAATCATTTTTAGCTTGTACCCATTTAATATTATGAAATGTTTAAGACATTTTTATGAAGTGTGAAGATACCTATGAAGGACACTTCAGAGATGCAGCAACTATGCATTAATGATGCACTGGGGGGCATGCTATAAAGAAATCAAATTTTTAGCTGTGAAATTTAACTGCACGCCAATTAGGTATTTCATTTTAATAATTTATTAATACGAAATAGAAATAATATATTTCGCTACTTTATGTTATATGCCTTGTACTTCTTAACATAAGGCAACAATTAATACCTTAAGTGAGCCTTCAAGAAATGATACTTCAAATGGCTCATACTTCACGAAGAATATTCAGTAAATACTTCAATTCATTCTGAACTTCTTTGAAAGGCGGTACCTTTTATACTTCTTACGGCAATCTGAACGCTCCTACAGGAATTATCATTCAAAAAATGGGTATCTCTTTCAACCTATCATCAAATATTTTCGGAAGATGAATACTTCTACATTCGTATACTTCTGATCTTTCAAACAACGATTACTTCGGAATAAAACGATTTTTCATATGGATGTTTCTCATATCTTATTTAAAATATATTTCATATTTTCTTTCTATATATGTTTTTCATGTATATAGAAGAATATGGGATATGTCTTAAATAAGAAATGAGAAATGAGAAATATCTGGATGATTTTCAAGTATACTTTTCATCTACTTCAGGTATATTTCTTACCGATATTTCTCCGTTCAGGAGAAAAGATAAGGCTAATGGGTCCATCCCCAAAGAGGGGACCCATGTAAGAGCCTTAATAAAATAATGGACCACACATGATTTACTCCATGCCCGAGATAAATTAGGTGTGTGTTCATGCTGAGCTCAGTGGCTAGAGCAAATTTATGGGACACATTAATTTACTCCATGCCCGAGATAAATTAAGCGTGTGTTCCTACCGAGCTCCGTGGCTAGGAGACATGATAAGACTATTGGGTTGCAGAACCTAAGTAAGAGTCTTGATACAAAAAGAGTACGTTCGGGACCAACCCTGTATCTTACCCCTGGCTCGGGTTTGTTTCGTATGTGTAGGATCTCGAATGTCATAACTCCATGGAAGGAGGTGCTTCGTTGCAAAAAATTCCAACCCAGGGTTCAAAGGAACCTTGTGGTGAAAAACTAACGATCAATATCTATATATATATATACAAAATTTTGTTTTGCAGGGACAAAAATGCAACATAGCATGGAAATGCATAAACAACATCAACAACCACATTGTGATTCAGACGAGACGAGTGGCAATTTTCTTAAGAGTTTTTCTTCAAACAACTCTCAAGAAAAGGGGGCAAGTTGTTGGAGACAAAATGATATTTGCCCGAAATGACATCATCAAGTCCGAAGCCTAATTTGGCCCGAAGCGACGTCATCATTCACGTCCCGATCCCGAAGTGACGTCATCACGTCCCGATCCCGAAGCAACGTCATCATCCAGACCGTTCCAGCTTGTCCCAATGTTATCCTGTCCCGAAGTGACGTCATCATTTCTCACAGGGACGTCAGCAATTCCCGTTCCAACTGGTGCCCGATCTGTCCTGTCCCGATCCATCATGTCCCGAACATGCTATCTCGATCCGGTTATTTTCGCTGGACCAAGTCAATCCCGATGGACCAACTCAATCCTGCAAGCCAACAAGATTAGCCCAGACTGTTTGAGGGAAAGCTGGATAAGAAGATAAGGTGTACAGGTGGACTCACATGGAGTTGCCACTTCACCAACACATTTGACACGTGGAAGCATTCTTCAAATGCCACGTCAAATGAGATTTACGTTTAAAAAGAAAAGGAAGAAGGAAAGGGGGGTGATCGGCGTCTTCTCCGACTAAAAACTCTGTGAAACCAGAACTTCAATGGAGTTCCTGGATGTGTAACCACAAAATTGATCAATAAAACCTTCAACT
>JAJJMC010010030.1:1687487-1729866 GCA_023531435.1 Papaver californicum | reverse complement strand
GCATGATTCAATGCATCACCGAGCCGAAGTTGCGTAAGTGTGAGCATTGTAGTGCTAAGGCACTACTATGCCGTGATGCATGATCCAATGCATCATTAAGCCTAAGTTGCTTAAGTTGGAGCATCATAGTGCTAAGGCACTACTATGCCGTGATGTATGACCCAATGCATCACCGAGCCAAAGTTGCATAAGTGAGAGCATCATAGTGCTAAGGCACTATATGCCGTGATGCATGACCCAATGCATCACCGAGCCAATGTCGTTATTCGATAAATGCATCATAGTGCTAAGGTATTTTTATTATGCCGTGATGCATTATCCAATGCATCACCGAGCCAAGAATGTTCGGCTTTGGCAAGAAATCTTCATTTTTTGCCTTGCAGTCGATGGATGACCCTTACCTTTCAAATATTTATTTATGGAAATGAAAATAAAACATATATAGGGAGGGAGCTTTGCTTGAATGTGCATAAGCGGTAATGCACATATAAATGCGATGTAGCCTATATGATGGAGCATACTTGATGCTCATCAGCGTGTTTAACTGTAGCTTACCGGAGCATGCTTCGCTTGGCTTTGGCAAGAAATCTTCATTTGCGGCCTTGCAGTCGATGGATGACCCCTACCTTTCTAATATTTGTTTGTAGAAATGCGAATACAAGATATATAGGGAGGGAGCTTTGTTGGAATGTGCATGAGCGGTAATTCAAATATAGATATGCGAAGTGGCCAATACGTTGGAGCATACTTGATGCATAAGCATCAATATGCTTGTAGCTTAACCGATGAAGCTTGAAAGTGCATGAGGGGTAATGCACATGTAGATATGCGAAGTAGCCTATACGTTGAAGCATACTTGATGCATAAGCATCAAATGCTTGTAGCTGAGCCGATAAAGCTTGAATTATGCGAAAGCATCTTTCGATCGTGTTACGTACTTGATAATGCATATTTGCATAATAAATAGCGATAGTTATGCACAAGGTAGTGCATACCTTGCAAAAGCCCTTTGGCCTACACAGACTAGGATTTGCTTGGCCTTTGGCCTTGCGATGAAGATGGAATCGAAGTTGGCTTTGCCTTAATAGGCTTAAGTTGTTTGTCCCTTTCGAATTGACCCTTTGATGAACTACTGTCATGCTTGATCCCATCAAGGTACGGGTTGGGTATGTAGGCAGCCGCAATGTAATGCATTAAGGTGCAGCACCTTGTCGCTCATATCATCTAATTCGAGAGATGATTGCGATATTTGGGTAACTCATATCATCTGGCTCGGCAATGCTAAGCGAAAGATGATTGTTGCCACACTTGATGGGGCAGTTGCAATTCTATTTGATGGATTGTTCATACTTCCTAGCAACCGTTGCAGCATGGAATGGCATGTGCCTAGATGTTGTACCGTTGGCAAGAACAAGATAAGTGCAGGCTCCAGCGCATGGCCGAAGCAGAATTGATGAAGTGAAAGCTTAGGTTTGAAATAGCCTAGGTGTTGGTCCAAGGCATGAGTTAGGCGGACAATGATCGAAATTATGTGATGCTTGCCAAAGGCATCCCCATTAGCTTGTATAGCCTTCAACCCTTGGTATAATGAGGGTAAGTTGGAATGGTATGCTGGTCAAAGGCATTCACCATGGGCTTTAATGGCCTTGCACCCTTTGTAGGACAAGGGTTTGTTGGATTGATATGGAGACTACGGTTTGAGTACCATGCTTGCAAAGCATGTTTGGAAAGGCAAATATGCATGGAACGGTATAAAGGTAGCTTGAATGATGTGGGAACTACGTTTCGAGTATAATGCTTACAAGGTAGGCTTGGAAAGCAAAAATTTACCTGCACTTTCCAACGAGAAGTTAGGCTTTAAGGTCCGGTCACACTCTTTAAAATCACGCATCGGGGAGTTCTGGCCTGCCCAGCGCAACGCGCCGGTGGCGTAATTTTTCCGGTCTGTGACACAAAGGTACCAAAGGGCCAGGTAAAAGTAGTTTTCTCTTGGTCTTCTGGGGCAATAACAATCTGATTATAACCAGAAAAACCATCTAGCAAGCAATAATGGCTATGTCCAGCTAATCTCTCAAGAATTTGGTCGATGAAAGGAAGAGGAAAGTGGTCCTTCCTTGTGACCTTGTTCAGTTTTCTTTAGTCAATACAAACACGTCATCCCATGGTCACTCGGGTTGGGATTAACTCATTGTTATCATTCTGGATTACAGTGATACCTGATTTCCTGGTAACAACCTGAACGGGGATGACCTACTTACTATCTGAGATAGGGTAGATAATACCCGCATCTAACAACTTAAGTACCTCAGTTCGAACTACTTCTTTCATGTTAGGGTTAAGTCGACATTGCATCTCCCTAGACGGTTTGGTATCATCCTCTAAATTAATCTGATGCATACAAACAGTAGGACTTATCCCCTTAATGTCTGTTATGGTCCACCCTAAAGCTTTCTTATTATCTTGAAATACAGTCACTAGCCTACTTTCCTGGTTATTATCCAAGTCGGATGCTACAATCACATGCAAAGTCTCATATGGGCATAAATTAGGAGGCTCTTCTAAAGAAGAAATTAAGGTAGACTTAGAAACTGGTAGTGGTTCAAACTTAGGTTTTCATCCATTACTAGTGTCTATCAAAGGGGATGAATCTAAAAAAGCATTCACCTCATTAATCACATTATCGTCATCAAAATCAAACCCAAAGTGGGCTAGGCATTTCTCTAATGGATCTTCTAACAAAGTGTTTGGTAATGACTCCTGAACTAATTTTCCTATCATATTCACCTCCTCAATGCACGTGTCATCTAACTCAGGTGGTTGCTTACTAATATTGAAAATATTCATCTCAATAGTCATATTACCAAAAGATAAGTTCATAATACCATTTCGACAGTTAATGATCGCATTATATGTAGCTAAAAACGGGCGACCTAATATCACAAGTATTTGATTCTCTGGGTCAGGGACAGGTTGGGTATCAAGGACAACAAAATCTACTGGATAAATAAACTTATCGACCTCAATAAGAACATCCTCTATGACACCATGAGGAATTTCACAGACCTATCATCTAACTGCAGGGTTATCTGAGTAGGTTTCAAATCACCAAGTCCTAGCTGGAGGTACACATGGTATGGTAGTAAGTTCATAATGGCTCCTAAGTCAAGTAATGTTTTCTCAACACGGTAGTTACCTATTGTGCAAGAAATAGTTGGGGAACCTGGGTCTTTGTACTTAGGAGTTGTATTGTTCTGGATAATTGAACTCACATGACTAGCTAAAAAGGCTTTATTTTGTACACTAAGATTTCGCTTTCGCGTACACATGTCCTTAAGGAACTTGGTATAAGTAGGAATCTGCCTAATTGCATCTAATAATGGAAGGTTGATCGGGACTTGCTTAAAAACCTCCAATATGTCATTAAAGTTGGATTCCTTCTTTGTTGGTGCTAACAGTTGTGGGAACGGGGCTCTGGGCACAAAATCTGGCTTATGAGGAGCTACATCGGGCTCATTAAAGACTTTATCAGTCTCAACAGTTGCTGGCTCAGAAGGGTGAACTACAGTATGTTCACTATCAGGCATGGTTACCTTGTTATCTACCACTTTACCATTCTTAAGGGTTCTAATTGCATTCACATGATTTGATGATTTCTCACCAGAAGATACTTCATGAACTCCTCTAGGATTGAGGTGTGGTTGACTAGGGAACTTGCCTTTTTCTCTTTCTCTCAAAGACTCAGCGATTTGACCAACCTGGGTTTCTAAATTGGAAATAGCCTGACTGTTAGCCTGAACGATCTTTTAATTTTCTCGTAAACTTTGATTGACAAACTCATGATCGTTTTATTTATCGGGTTCTGAAATTGTGTCGGTCCTGAAGGATTCTTAGTATAACCAAAACCTGGGGGAACCTTAGAGTTACTAGATTGACCTTGACTCTGGCCCTTAGACCAAGAAAGGTTAGGATGGTTTCTCCAACCAGGGTTATAGGTTTCTGAATAAGGGTCAAATTTCTGATGATTACCAAATCTAGTGTTATTATAAAGAACATGGGCTTGATCTGTCCTTCCCAAAATGGCTTGGGATCAATTCCACAACTAGATTGACTCAATTCTAAAGCTTCTAACCTTTTAGATATAACTGCTATTTTGGCATCTGATTCAAAATATCCTTCCACCCTATTGACATTTCCTCTACTTAGAAGAATTTTTTTCTGGGGCTCCCTACTGTTTTCCCACTGTTGGGTTTTTTCAGCGATTTCATTCAAAATGTCATCGCACCATCGAAAGTTTTATTTTCAAAACCACTTGTGCATAAAGATCCAACCATGGTTGTTGTCGAAAAATCTAAACCATCGGAGAGGATCTGAACTAGCCTTACTTTTTCTAAACCATGATGAGGACATTGGGATAATAAGTCATTGAACCTTTCTAAATACCTATATAAAGATTCTCCCTCTTGTTGAGCAAATGTGCAAATCTGCTGCCTAATAGATGATGTTTTGTGCCTAGGGAAAAACTTATGGGAAAAGGCAGATGTAAGTTGTTCATAGGTTTCAATTGACTCGGAAGTCAAACTATATAGCCAAGATTTGGCTTTGTCTCTTAGCGAAAATAGAAACAGTCTAAGTTTCAATGATTCTTCATCTAGGTCCTTAATCCTGATGGTACTACATATTTCCTCAAAATCCCTAACATTGAAATAAGGGTTTTCATTTTCTTTTCCTAAGAAGATTGGGAGTATCTGTATGGTCCCAGGTTTCAACTCATAGTTTGCTTCAGTTTCATCTAACTTGATACATGATGGACGAGAAGTCCTAGTCGGGTTCAACAAAGCTTTCAAAGTTGTCATTGTTGGCGCTATCAAAGGACTAGAAGTAACTACTTCACAAAGTGTCGAGTTCTCAAAATTGAAATTTTCAAAAACAGGGCCCTCAAAAGAAGAGTCTTCGAGGTCCTCGTTTCCAGGGACAGAACTACTAGGTTTCTCACTAATCAAACGACCTAGAGTGTCTCTTTTCTAAGCCCGCTCAGTGATGACTTCAAGCGGTCTTGGCATACACTAGAAAAAACTAAAAAATAAATAAATCCTAATTGGAAGGGAATTCTAAACAATCACAAGCAAGGCTGACTCAACCAAATCAAACCTATTAAATCTAGCAAACAAAAAGCATGATGGCTCCACTTAGATTGTTTCTAGACCAGCTTCTATTCTTTCGATAGGCAACTAGTTACAATTTTAGCAAACCTCTTAGACTGATCCGAATTAGATTAAGTCGAAGAGAAACATGATAAGCTCTAAGAAGCTTTGATAACCCTGTCTCTTCGGCACTTTTCTCTGGGTTACAAGGTGGATCTAATCAACTTAAAATAATCTTTCTGAACTTCGAGTTAGGCTAACAAAGCAACCAATACAGTCCTTTTGAACGAGTTTCCTATAAGCTCGTTACCCTATCGGTCTCTTTCTAGTCAAAATTTTAAGGTTTAGGTTCGCGTTTGGTAACGTATTCCTAAAGCGGGTAAGAAGGAAACGGTGATAAAATCCGAGTCCTTATCTTGTATGGCAAGTTCTTTCCCTTTACTAGAAAACTAAAACAATATTCATTTTCTTAACATATATGCATACGAAGGAATACAGTAAACCCACTTGCAGGGGATTCGTGGGTTGATCGAGTCTTACCTCCCGTACCAGACGGGGATGAACCGGTTGTAGTCGACTCGGGCCACCGACTCTTGTGTCATTGTATGAACCCGAGGGGTCGAGACAATTTCGTAATTGTCGTCCTTCTCTGTTGCAGTTTATATTTAAATTACCCTTCCGTAAGGTTTAAAAATAATAAAAATGTCCACAGTCCCAAAAATAAAGTCCAAAAAGTGTCCAAAAATAAAAGAAAAACTATAGAAATAATAAAAGTTCCTAATACAATTTTCTAAAAAGAGAAACAAATAAAAATAAAATAAAATCTAATTAAATATAAAGTTTTTTGTCTTCTTTCCGTTCTTTAAGCTTTAACTTTAAATCCAAGTCTTTTAATCACCAAAGTCTTTAGCTCTATTTCCTTTCAATCCAAATCCAAAACCTGTATCAAAAAGATAAATACCCAAAAAAACGTAAAAAATAGAACAAAGTAAAAATAATACTAAAAATAAAAACCTAAAAATAAATATAAAACTGTAAACCTAAAGACAAGTCCGCGTCGGCGGCGCCAAAAATTGGTAGGATTTTAGAACACCCTATATAAAATAACCGCGATCGCACGGTGTCTACAATGCAGACAACGGCAAGTACGGGTCGAACCCAAAGGGAGCGGGGACAATACTGCAATCAATATCTCTAATCAACTAGTCAAGAATAATATTTTTGGATTTTTCGGAATAAAGCTAAAACAAGAAAAATAAACTAAACTAATAAAATAAATTGAATGAGAGAAACAGTAACCAGGGTTTTCAGTATCCATCACTATTTCTATTTAATTACTGAAGTGAAACATAACTCCTGAGTATTCATATATTGTTCGTTCTATCAACATCGCCTATTATATGTATTAGAGTCGCAAATGTCATTGGGACGCCCTAAGCATGACACATCAAAAGCTCTAAGTCTCATGCATACACCATCTAATTGCGTTAGCGAGAAAATTATACGAACTAATTATAGGTTCACAAATAATACCTGTATATTCTAAGCATACCCCATCTAAGGATTTAACCCAAGCATGAGATATCAAATAATTAGACAAATATATTTGCTATCTTATTAATTCTGGGCATAGATTACTGTACTGTACAGAACCGGTGAAGCAATAACTAATTTTTTATTAAATCAATAAATCAAAATCATGGAACTAATCTATTCAAATCATAATAGTCTGTATCAAATAATTCGTTTTGATTGATCTAAAACTTTTAAGTGGTTTCAACATAAACCCTAGCTACAAATCAATTAGCAAAACATGGGGTTGGGTTTCTCAAAACCCATAAAAATAATTACAGAGAAAAGTAGAGAGGATTAAACCCGTGTTCCGTAAAGATGTCGTCTTTATTCTCTCTGATACAGACACCGACTTCTTCTTTCTAACGTAGTCGTCCTCTTCTTTTTCTGACATAACAGTCATCTTCTTTTTCTCTCTACCTAGCTCCTAGGTCTGCCTATCTCTCACCAATCACCAATCTCTCTCACACCTTTCAACCTATCCGTGAAAAAGAAAAACAAAAAACCTCAAAACCTCCCCCTACGTTCCCTACTCCACCGTACAAGCCTCTTCTTTTCCTTCCAGCATATGACCTAGCTTCTCCCCCTAGGCTTCTCTTCTTTTTCTAGTTTTTTCTTAATTTCACCTCTCTCCAACCTAGAAGCCCTATTCCCTAGCTATCCTATCCTTCTTTCCGTAGCTGTCCGTATCCATATACTCTTTCTTAAAAACAAAATCTCCCTCTTTCTCTTCTCACGTACATGCCTCCTCTTATTCACTTTTCTACTTGTCTCTTTTATACCCAAAACTGAATACCACCAAAACCTCCCTTATATATCTAGCCACGTGACACTTCTATCTCCCTACACCACTGACCATTACACGCTTAACCCCACCTTCTTTTCATTATGACGTCAGCCAACAAACTAAAAGAAAGTCTGCACTTTCTTTTTGGGTTTCCGCACGCATAGCCAACCAATTGGCAGACTCACTCTTCTCTCCACCATTCGTTTCTCTCCCAGCCAATGTCCAACGCCAATTCACTTCAAAGACCAGACACTAAAAGAAAGTCTCCACACTTATTCCAATTCACGGTCCAATGCCTCCATACAGTGCAATATTGTCCGTTTAGCGGTGTTTCGTTAATAGTTCGGGTTTTACGCATACCACCTATAAAGACATAAAAATAGTAATATTAATACAAAAATGAGTACTAAAAAATATGAATTGATTGGTAAAAATATATAAATTAAGTGCTTATCATGTGCACACCCGGTTTGTTAGCTATTTCATTGGTCTTTGTAGAGTCTAAATCGATCTTGATTCTTTTGATAAAGAAATGTCCATAATTTCATTCTAAATTATTATTATCTCGTTGTCCCTATATGTCACAAAAAAATTTAATATCTTTTTGGATTTTTAATTGCATATTTTATATGCTTTTGGTTGTAAGCAACAAAACCCAGGTTGATGCTAAATTTGTATGTCAAGTAGATTACAATTTTATTTTATTTTCTTTTTTAGGAAATTTTTTATGGCTTTTGAAGTCATTATCTCCAGTCCAACCTGGTGTTTTTAAAATCCAAAAGTTATTATGAGTATATGTCCTTGAATTAACCGGATAATACTTCACTAAACTTGAAGTTTCCGTATATGAGATGAAAATATGTCTGTCATAATCGGGGGGAGACTATACACTACCAGAAGTTGATATCAATTAACTTATAAGTTATATCATTTTCTCTCACATCATGATCAAATCAAAAAAGGTTGTCATTGAATAGGCGTGAAAATGTCTCTTTATGCTTTTATATAAGCTTTTGCGTCTTGAAAAGAAAAATCCAATCACATACAACAACAGGTAGCATTTTAGAAGAGGCTACAAATAATGCTCCAATAGAGTCTATCAAAACAAGATCCACATTCTCATAGTTCATATCTCCTCACTGGGAGATAGGGAGATTATAATCCCCGTGGGCGATGGTACCAGCACTTCTGTGAATTTTTTAAGATATGCATACACTTGAGAATTGTGTGGGATCATGGTAAGCAAATATAATTGTCGACTATTCATTTACAGTAGCTACTGAAATAATAAATGATGGTGGTTGTTAACCCCTCTGCAGAGGAATATCGACATATGTGATTGGTTGGCATATAATCTTAATTACGCTGGATTAATCTATCGATTAATGCAATTTTGGATCCAAATTTTAACACCTTATAAATGCCAAGCCTATTAACTACAGGTGTAGTCATAATGCATTATACGATAAATATATTTGTTGTGAAAACGATTTGAGGGTTTTATTTTAGCTCACACCCTAGTTCAATATTTTGTTCTCCATATATGATGCATTTGGCGTGGTAGTACTTGAAGGAATTGTATTGCATTTACACAAGAAATGTAGTCGGATAACATATTCAAATTTGTAATCCATGGATGATTCAAATTATATTCAGGCAGCCACCTGACTCGATATGTCGGGTTTAACAATCCTTTATGTGTTTCTATAAATTTGGTACAAAACCAAAAATCCGGATTAATTAGTTGATGATATTAACTTTACATGTCTCTTGAGGAGTCCTTAAAAACACAAAAATCCACGCTTTAGGAGCATAAATATTATTTTCCCTAAATCTGCAGTTTAAATAGTATGCTTGCATAAGATTTATCTATGACATAGACTAGAGTTATGATTTTGATGCTTGTTTTCTATGATACTCATATAGTTGAGTTAGTATCCATATTTACGTCAAAAGTTGTACTCTTATTCCTTAGTTTCAGATTTTGTCCCATAGGATTTTCCTGATAAGGTTTTAATGGGTCAACATAACTAACGTTTAATTTCAAAATATTGATGTTGTGCTCTTTTTTCTTCATCCATATTTTGTCCCGTTGGATTTTACTGGCAAGGTTTCAGTGAGGCAATTTAATTCAACATGTTGGTCATCCAAGGGGAAGTTGTATCAATTTTGGTTATTTGGTGGATTCCCACCATGAACTAGGTCATTTTGTTAGACCAAATCAACAAACCATCTCTTAGAAATTTGGATGTCCTTATGAACCCCAAACGGTGTGATCACAATATATTGTTTTGATCACTTATAGTAATGTATCTATATCTTGGCTCTTCGTTGAATAAACTACATCAACTACTTCTGCAGATCATCCCGGGAAGCTAGAAATCCATGACACAATAAGTCCTCAATGTGTTGAAGAAGAACGCAGACATTGCAAGAGTATTAATTGAAGACAACACCGATTGTGTTATAGAAAGAAGACTTCATCAACTATCAATTTTCTTCACGAAAGCACAACAATCTCCTGGATTCAAGAAATTCGTTCACCTAAATTAGGAGGTATCGACTCAAATATTTGCAAGCTAAGAATTTACCGAAGTACTCATCAGGGGGAGAACTATCTTATAAGGTTCATTCTACTAGACTTATCGCGTTGTAATTTTTTTTCCCTCGTCAAGGTTTTATCCCACTGGATTTTCCTTGTCAAGTTTTGACGAGGCAGCATATGTGTGTCCAACACTACTCTATATGTTTTTTCTTCGCCTAGGTTTTTCCCTACAAATTTTCCTAGCAAGGTTTCGATTAGGCAATGTTAATAGTATGGTATCATCCAAGGGGGAGTGTTATGTAAATAAATATTTGGTGGATTTACACCACACTTTCACCACCATATTTTCATTTCTTCACTTCCGCCTACTACTTTATAACTACCACCACTAGTAGTAATGGGTGTATGTCCCTTAATTCCATTGTAAATGTTTATCTTCTTCTGCCAATAAATAGAGAACATTTCCTTTGTAATGTGACATCAAAATAAGAATTCTTTTTTTTCTCCCTACTCTTATATTTTTTTATCTTTCTCAACAGAAATTAATAGTTTCATATGCCTATTTATTATACTCTTTAACTAAGATTTTATTCTTCCTAACAAAATGATGATAGATATTGACAGTTACATCTACCTTTAAATATAAAAAAGATATAATTATAAAAAAATACTAAACAAACGCGTAAACACGATCATTCTTGATTGTTAGAGAGTCCGTTTGTAAATGCTTTTCAATATATTTAATTCTTTTATTTTTCATCAAGAACATAAAGTTGTACGACAAATACCACACCCCAACAGAATAACAATTTAATATACTCATTGCACAAAGAAAGCTAGAAACAAACTCTTGAAAGTGAAAAATTTCATTCCATTCTATCTTATCGTTTGGTTGCCGACTTTCACTTGTTCACACAAATTTAATAATTAAAAAACTTGGAAAGTAGAATTAGTGTGCATTGCACCAACTCTTTGTTCAGGTGGAACAATAGAATTCAACTGTAATCTAAATGACATTGATATATGCGACAATAATTCCACATTAAAAAAACCGGGGAGTATTTTCTTAGCTGCAACTATATAATATCTACTAATGGCGATGTTGGTATTGCAGAGTAGTAGAGGATGTCTCAGTTATTTAGAGGCCGCAATGGTTTTGCATTATCAAGATCGAGCAGTTTACATAGACAGTCTTAAAGTAATTGTCTAAGTAATCGATTGTAATTGATATGCTCAAAAAGATCCAATATTTTATTATTATATTTTAAAATATATAAGCAGCTATGATTGTTTATTATAAGCGATTAAACATAGATCGTCGATTAGAGGTGTTGTCCACCCACTATAGATGACGTTGACCCGGTATAATTAAGTATGGAGTGTAAAAGAAATATAATAATTTTTAACATAAAAGTCAATGGGAGAGTGAGTTTGCTTTACCCTAGAATATTTGCACCAATAAAAGTTTGCCAAATGTCCTCGCCCAAATTGCTACATTACAAATGATATATTTCGACCAATAGGAAACTATGGTTTCATCACCATTCAATGTGGAAGTTTTATTTGTCTAAGCCTTTTAATGTTCAGACGGAGAATACATGATTCTGTACAGAGTACTCAATCTGATACTGACAAGGTTTGTTCCCATTCCCCCCACAACAAACTGTGCGTAGCATTGCTTAAGAATAGGTTTAAACTTAAATTTTTATCTTCTACTCCTGTTGGTTCTCTGTCAAGTGCATGCTTATTTGACATACTTTTCATTAGTTGTTAAGCACCTCAATCTCCCCTTCAAATACCCAAATTGTAAGTGTTCAGTGATGTATTAAATTATGATAAGAGTATGAAAATTAGAGATAAATAAAGTAGACAAAAATATTAATATTGTTCGATCAATTCGACCTACATCCACGGAAAAACCCCATAGGTGAAGTTATATTGATCTACGGTACTTACTGAGACGGTTTTACATTTACATTATGATTCCTATTTATAGTTTATAAAGAGCACTACAAAAATGTTGATTTTTATCCACGGGCTTCTTGCCATGGGTTCATATAAGTCGTGGCTATTGATGACGTAGTGCCACGGATTATCCAAAGGCGTGGTAGTAGATCACTAATTTGCCACGACCTATAGGATATTTGCTACGCGCTAACAATAGGTCCATATTTATATGTCATGAAAATATCTATAGCATTTTAGTCACAGTATAACAAGTTGTGGGAACTGGTGGGATTTTGCAACACTTGTTGTAGCTATATTAGGAAGGAACTGCCCACTAAATCAAATTTTGGCCCAAGTTTTTAATTGAAAAGATAAAGTAAGCCTCCCACTTTTTCTTCTTTTTCTACTCTCATTACCTTCGAACTGAAACCACCATAATTTAAGTTATTTTTAAAATCTCATCGATTTTAGTTTAATTTTCTTTATAGAGATTGGTGGATTTCGTAATTGCTGGATTTGATTTTAGAGGTGTTTATAGGTAAAAACGATTAAAGGGTAAAAAGGGTAAAATGATGGAGTAGGCTTTTGCTAGGTGAAATAAATCGTTTGAAGAGCAAATCGATTGAAGGGTAAATCGTTTAAACACCAAACATTTGTACTATATAAGTACTTTAAGATTCGAGAGATCAATCTGTACGAAATTAGCCTAAATCAAGGAATGACAATTCCAATTTCTTTTCAATCACAAAGGAAGAAGAAAGGTTGATCTGTAGGGAGGGAAGCAGAGAAGGTATTGAGATCAATGAGATTGAATGTCAATGATGGTGTGTGTTTGAACTGCTACGAAGACGAATGATAGCTTTGTGATCTTTTAAAGTTTTTTTTATGAGATAAAACTCTTTTGTGTTTGTCGATAGGTTGAAGAACCTATTTATAGTAGAAAAAGTTAACATATTGATCTAGTAAGTGGTGGCAATTGCAGAGAAGTGAAAATCATGGTGAAAACTAACTCCATCGTGTAAGTGGGACTTGACAGTTGTACGACCAATTATTCCATTCACTTCTTCAACTGCCGACACGACTTATATATTTTCTCGTCGTTGGTGTATTGTCACACCGCACGTGTTGTAGGCCTCCAGACCAAAACCCTAGTGAATATCCCCCCATGTGACATAATTGATATCTCGAACATAGTTGAGTCTACTTTATAGACGTGCATTATTTTGTCAGTTGTTGACTTAGCTGCACTGTCAGTCTTAGCATATTGATGAGTCTCGTATGTTGACTCATTGATAGACAAAACATAACATATATGCTGAGACAAGCAGTG
Organism: Papaver californicum; assembly: GCA_023531435.1. Lineage (NCBI taxonomy): Eukaryota > Viridiplantae > Streptophyta > Magnoliopsida > Ranunculales > Papaveraceae > Papaver > Papaver californicum. Next base: position 1,716,544 of record JAJJMC010010030.1, on the reverse strand, counting down.
ACGCTTAATGGATCATAGACGAAGAGAGTTTGATTGATATGGACATTGGTAATTGTCGCATATCATTGTGTCAGTTGAGGCAGCAATGATAATCGAATGATCTTGTTGGACTAGTAAGTATAGGTCTAATGAGATTGTTGATCGATCAGAGAATAATATATATGTATACTTTACAATGTTTGATATGTCAAGCAAATATATACAAACATCAAGTCGCGTGAGTGCCAACTCATGTGAGCACCAAAATATTTAGTTTCGTCTTTCTGTCTGTATCACGGACTGGAAAATTCCGCCTCCGGCGCTATGCGCTGAGCAGGCCAGAACTCCCCGATGTGCGACTTAAAAGATAGTAACCGGACTTTAAAGCTTAACTTCTCGCTGTCATGTGCAGGTATATTTTCCTTTCCAAGCATGCTTTGCAAGTATGATACTTGAAACGTAGTTTCCATATCGTTCCAACTCACCCTTATTCTACAAAGGGTAACATGAACGTTAAAGCCAAAGGTGAATGCCTTTGGCAAGCATCACATAATTACGATCATTTTCCAGGCCTAACTCATGCCTTGGACTAGCACCTAGGTCATTTCAATCCTAATTTTTCGTTTCATCAATTTTGCTTCGACCATGCGATGGAGCCTGCACTGGTCTTTCTCTTGCCAATGGTGCAGCAACCAGGCATATTTCGCTTATAGCGTATGGATTGATAGGAAGTATGATCATCCATCAAATGGAATGAAACTACCTCATCAAGTGCGGTAACAATCATCTCTTGCATAGCATTACCGAGCCAGATGATATGAGTTACCAAAGCGTCGCAAACATCTCCCAAATTAGATGATATGAGTGACGAGATGTTGCACCTCCATACACTGCATTGCGGATGCTAACGTACCCAACCTGTACCTTGAAGCGAGCAAGCATGACCGTAGTTCATCAAAAGTGTCAATTCTGAAGGAACAAGCAGCTTAAGCCTATTATGACAAAGCAAACATCAATTCCCACTTCATCGCAAGCACAAAGAACAAGCAAAGCCTAGACCATATAGGCCGAAGGACTTTCGCAAGGTACGCACTAGCTTGTGCATAACTATCGCTCTTTACTATGCAAATATGCGTTCTCGAGTACGCAACACGATTGAATGATGCTTTCGCATAATTCATGCTTTATGGGCTAAGCTACAAGTATATTGATGCTTAAGCATCAAGTATGCTCAACGTATAGGCCACATCGCATATATATATGTGCATTACCGCTCATGCACATTCAAGCTTTATCGTTAAGCTATAAGCATATTGATGCTTAAGTATCAAGTATGCTCTAACTTATAGGCCACGTCGCATTTATATGTGTATTACCGCTTATGCACATTCAAGCTTTATCGTTTAATCTATAAGCATCAAGTATGCACCAACTTATAGGCCACATCGCATTTATATGTGCATTACCGCTTATGCACATTCAAGCTTTATCGTTTAAGCTATAAGCATCAAGTATGCTCCAACGTATAGGCCACATCGCATTTATATGTGTATTACCGCTTATGCACATTCAAGCTTTATTGTTTAAGCTATAAGCATATTGATGCTTAAGCATCAAGTATGCTCCAACATATAGGCCACATCGCATATATATGTGCATTACCGCTCATGCACATTCAAGCAAAGTTCCCTCCCTATATATGTTTTATTCGCCTTTTCACAAATAAATAAAAGAAAGGGAAGTGACATCCATCGAGTGCACTTTAGGCAAAAACGCCAACTGGTTGGCGCCTCTAGGAAAATCCACTAACTGGTTGGCGCCTTTAGGAAAATCCGCTAACTGGTTGGTGCCTCTAGGAAAATCCGCTAACTGGTTGGCGCCTCTAGGAAAATACGCTAACTGGTTGGCGCCTCTAGGAAAATCCGCTAACTGGTTGGCGTAACTAAGGCTAATCCGCCATGTGGTTAGCATAACTAAGCATCATCGATTTCCAACCAACACCTCCTTCCTATATATGTTCTATCTGCATTTATACATGTGGATATAAGGAGGATATATGACGTTCATCTACTGCACTTTCTAGTGATGCATTCTCGGGCATCCATCACGGTATAATAGTGCATTAACACTATGATGAACTCTCGGGTACTCCATATAGGGTCAGTGATGCATTCTCAATCATGCATCACGGCTTAATAGTGCATTAGCACTATAATGCATTCTCGGGTATGCAGCATTGGTTCAGTGATGCATTCTCAATCATGCATCACATAATAGTGCATTAGCACTATAATGCATTCTCGGGTATGCAGCGTTGGTTCAGTGATGCATTCTCAATCATGCATCGGCATAATAGTGCATTAGCACTATAATGCTCTCGGATACGCAACATTGGTTCAGTGATGCATTCTCAATCATGCATCACGACATAGTAGTCCATTAGCACTATAATGCTCTCGGATACGCATCAAAGCCATTTTTGCCTTTCCCGATAAGGGTCATTTTTGACTTGTGATGCATTTTCGAATATGCATCACGCGTAATAGGGCCTTAACACTATAATTCAAGGTCAAGGCATCCACACCCTGATGCAATCCTAAGTGAGCTTTATAATCTTAGGATAAAGCTTCATCCCAGGTCATGAGGCGTCCTTGAGTAAGCGTCATGCGAAAATTACGGGTGTTACAGTCTATTTGTTCGATTAACAAAGTAGAGAAACTAAGACTATTTTGGTTATAGGTAGCATGAATAATTAAACCATGTTCCTTAATTGATTAAGCAATAAAAATCCCTAATATGGCATACGAATCAAATGGCGGATGAACCAAATGGCAGATGACTGACTAGAAAAGAGAAAGTCCAGGAGAAAGGGAGGACCGACCAAGTAGATAATCAACCAAGTGTGGATCGGCTACGGGATAAGCATGAATTTGGTAGTCAACGGGGATATGCTTTGTGTTTCATGTCGTCTCTCTATTAATATTTTGATATAAAGGCCATCGTTGTGAAGGCTAATTCGCGTGAAGACCAATTGGTGTGAGGACCAATTGATGCGAAGAACAAAATTAAAATAATAATATTTTAATACATTAATGTTTGCGGGATCATTCTATATTGTTGTGCACAACTGTTTTGGTCTTTAAAGCTATTTAAAAATTTTGAATTTGGTATAAGGAGCAAAAGAGTCTCAATGGAAATAGGAAACCCTAAAAAAAATAACAAAAACCTAAAAATAAATAAATAAGAGTAGGGACCAGAAAAGGGTGGCTGTCCGGTTGGCGCCGGTCCTACAACTCCCCATTTTTTTAATTATTTTTAAGTCCCTCTTATTTTCTCTTTAAAGTTATTGCTCTTCGAAGCTCTTGCTCTTTCAATCTCTTGCTTCGAAGACCATTATTGTTATTTACATCCATGGGTATTAGCCCTTTATGTTCGAAAATTTCATACATGACATCCTTTAATAAAAACGTTGTAGATTCTTCATACGATGTCCTTTTTCGATGATCTATCCCAATTCGGAATTGAAAAATCACTGGCTACATCCTACAACATAAGGATTTAGGTTTAGAGCTCTTTTCGGATGTTAAATGGAGCAAACAAAAACCTTTTAGGAACTTTTAGATGAAATTCGGACAATTTTTATATTGTAGTTCATCTAGGGTTTAGGCCATATCTCTTAGACCGTTACTCGGAATGAGATGCCTTTTTAGCATGTCGTAGTAAACACATAAGGGTATATATGTTATTTAGAACATTTTCCCAAATCTACACCCATTGCTACGTTTTTCTAAGGTGCATGATGATACGTCAAAAACTAGGTGTCGATCATTGTTGGGGTTTTCTTGTATTTCAACTAATATTGAGATTTTAGTGCAACCAATATTGGAGATGTGTGATTCAAGCTCAACCAATTTTAGATATTTTTTAATTGGAGCTTTACTTTGCATTTGACGTGACAACGACTTGGTGTTTACACAAAGATGTGGTGCTTCGATCTAGTACATTGTGCACAACTTGTCATGCACTGTGATAAATCAACATTATTCAACTAAGGTTTGAATATTGATATAAATTCACTCTAAGAATCCAACCGAGGAATGTAGATAGGAATCGAGTCGCTCTATACTAGTAGGAAATCTATTAGGAGCATTGGTATCCACCCAGGAACAGAAATATATTATGGATATTTATTTTTTATAGTCAGAGATCATCTGGGAAGAAATTACAATCAACACTAGTGATATTTTGATTACAATGTTTCTTTATACTAGTGATTAATCATCTAGGAGCTTCCCTAGAATTATGAAGGAGTAAGCACTGAGTTATACAGTACTGATGTTGTGTGTAAAACATTGAAAGCTCATCCAGGCGATGCTCTAATATTATATGTGTACTTTCAAGAGAGCAGAAGATCAGTGTGAGATGCATGTAGCAAGAGTTTGATATTTTAATTCTCTGTCGGAATATAAAATATAAAATTTTATGTTTTTGATGCCGGGTCAGTAGCATATACAAAATTCTATTACTCTACGCTTCTACTGCTTGGCGGAGGCAACTTTATTATTTTACCATGTGTTAAAAATCCACCATCTACAAGAGGGTAGAAGAGGAAAAGGAAAATAGGAGAGAAAAAGGTCGATAGAAGTGGTGGTGGTGGTGTTGGTCTTTCTTGAATTTCTAGAGAGATTACTCGTATGGGTTTTTTATTTATTTCATCGTACAATCTAATATATGTATTAATGGATTTTTATTATGCTTTATGCAATTTGAATGATGTTCTTCTTTGTTGTGTTTTTTTGGTATGTATGTAATCTATGGGGAAGGTTTTGGTTATACTTTACCTTAGTAAAGGTTTGTTTCTGCCAGTATCCATCTTCTTCATATTGATTTTATTTTTGCATCAGAAAATATATTGTTTGCCATGTATTGCCTCTTTAAGTCTTAACTCGTATCAACATTGTTTTAGTTTTTGCATAGCGTACCTGGTGATCATGCATCTATTGCAACAAACATATATTTCAGTTGTGTTCCACTTGCAACTCTCATGAGCGATGTATTAATCTAGCCTTTAAAAAAAAATTGTATGCCTTTCAAAATATAGAAAGTGGTTTGGTTTTATATTTCATTTAAAAAAAGGAATCAAAAATTCCGTAGGTACAAGTTCAAAAAAAATTAGATTTTGTATTCCGATTGAAAAAACTTGTTCTCATTCTAAGTTGGTGTGCGTACTGATTTTGATTGGTGGTTATAGATAGAGAGTGTTGATCGAGCATCGGACGAGTCTGTTGGTATGCTTTCGGGGTCAAAAGAATTATTGTTACATGGAAACAATTGTTGGTTCTTCTCTAGCTGTTGATGGTCCCGTTCAAGGTAGTTATACTCATCTTTTTAAAATTTTAATTTTGTAAATATTTTTGGTATTCAATATTTATGTTCTCTAGGATTGGGAATTATTAAAGTAGTCATTAAAGTTTTCTTTTTACACATGAGGTATGTAGGCATGGAAATTTTACCTTAAAAGCCAGAAGACTACAACTTTCCGACTTGGAAAGGTCATCCAATACATCACAGAGAACTTTGATTGTCTTAATCCATGGTTTAGGTGCCTTCAGATTTCATTGGAGGTTTGTATTTTTCTTTTCCATTTCCTTAATTCTTAAGATGAGTAAAGATAAGTAAACTGTTTGAAATTAGAAACATATGCACACTTCTTTATTTACAGAGCTTCAATAAATTATGGGAGCAAATGTTATCTCTGATTTCTTTTTGAATTTTATATAACATTGTTTCCTCAAGAATTGTAACTTCTAGGGTTAGTTGTGAAGTCTAACTTTACATCACCTTATTTGCTCTTCTATAAATAAATGGATCAGTTTTTGGATAATGATTGACTCATTGTACCTATTTATTGTTTAAGGATTAATTTTGGTTTTATAATCTTGTAATATATAGCTTAGTTATGTCAATTACCATATAAGCAAATGCAACATACTAAATTTTACTAATAACTACAAAATGTATGATGCAGACTTATTGAGATTTGAATTGAGCAATAAAGTACTTATCAGGTATCATGTCGTGGTATTAGAAAGGTGATGTGTATATAGACAAGTGGTAAATAGGAATTCAAACACTCATACTTGTGAAGATTGATTCTAGACCTAATTTCTAATACTAAAAATAAAGTAAACTAAATCGAAAGTGATATCAAGATTTTAGAAACAACCAAGACTTTGGATTCCAATACTACTCATGATTGAATGATACTTTAAAGATTTCAAAACTTTAGTCACCTTTTAAGTCCTTTATATCTTAATTCACTAATAATCAGTCATGTTCTCAAATATTATTTGTACCCATTAAGCATATATTATCAACTGATTTAACAAAGTATAACCTATCAAATTGAATCACAAATAATTAGGAAAATCATATAATCGAATTAAAAGTCTGCAAAAGAGTGATTGAGTGAACCAATAATAAAACTAGAGTAAAGAAAATAATTTAAAGGATATTACCCATCAACCATGCGTAAGTAGCTTCATCTACTGCCTTGGTTAAGTGAGAATTAGCTCATCATGGTAAACAACATCTCAAAACATTTATTCATGACTCAAAATTTGCTTACAAAGATGAAAAGGAGATAAAATTATCAAACAACGAGTTTGCAATGGTGTATGTATGTTACAGACTCGCTTTACAAATCAAGTGTTGCAAACTGAAGATAAACGTTGCAAAGATTAAAACTTTTAGCAACATATTCTTCAACCTTTTGGCTATGATTTCTTCAACCTTTTTGTAACAATTTCTTCATCTTCTTCACATGCATAATTTTTTTGATTGATTTTTTTCTCTTCTCCGGCAGAGGCCCCCAACCTCTTTACTCTTGATTCAACTCTTCTATTTACAGTCAAACATAAATAACACCTCTATTAACTCACCTATCTTCCCAAAAAAATTTAATCAAATCTTCTTTCTCGGTAGGATCAAGTTATCTCGATGTGATATATTTTCTTTCCTTTACAATGGATTCGTGACCAGGTTATTACCTCATCACAGCTTGAGAATATCCAAAAACTTAAAGGAGATAATATCTCCTCATACATAAAATCAAAATAAAACCCGAGAAAACTATGCTTCCTTTTTTTATCGATCTATCTTGTTATTTACGAGAAATATGTTGGCAGTTTTCACGTGTTTAAGTTGGTACAGCTCCTTCTTGATAAGGCAAAAGTATACCTTGTTGTAGCTTTCCAAATCTTTCCAAATTAATCGAACAGAACTCTTCACAATTTGAATAAGTTTTTCCGCCAAAATTCTCTTTTTGAATTTAAAAATGAGAGATGCCCTAATCCAAAGCTTGGGTGCTTTTAGTAATTTTTTGTGGTGCCATTAACTCTTTTTTTAAGCCAATTTTTCCACACTTGTTTATGCTTCGAAAATACCTACAACACAATAAAATAACATAAGTAGTACACAATCGAGCACAATCAATATAAAGAATTGAGACAAAACAGACACACTGTGTCTATCAAAAGGGTTGAATGTATTTTACAGATTACGCCTGCATCCATGGTAGGCTTAGGTGGCAAATGATCAGAAGCCTGAGATGGTTGAATATTACCACAAAGGTGGTTGATCTTTATTTTTTCCTGTTAAAATGCAAAGTAAAGAAGTCATATGTTTCCCTTAATATCCTCAATTCAAGGTTAAAGGGAAAATAGATGTCTTATTAGAATCTCTAAGAGTCCCAGAGAAACAAGTTAATCTTGTTTTCAGTGTATATTCACACCTGAAACTGTCTAGTTTTAGCACTCGTATGTGGGTCATTTTTTTTTGTCTCAATATCATGAATGGACGATTATATTATTTGACTTAGCTTATCTGTATTTGAATCTTCTAATGTGTTTGATTTTTTTTAATGAATAAATGAAAGCTTTTAATATTTTTCCTACTTGAATTATTGGTGAATGATTTAAGCATGAAGTGTTGACATTTTCTAAAATTCAAATTATACAAAGCTATAATAAACAAAATGTATTAGTATAACTTGAAGTGACCTTTCGCCACAGCCGTAAATGTGGCAATAATGGCAAATCATGGCACACATGTGTGCTAAATAGTGGCGGGGAATACCCGTAGCAAATAATTATGTGTCAATTGTCACACAAGGAAGCCGTGGAAGAGATTGTGGCTAATACAATTAGCCACTTTGTTACAGTCAGCTAGCCGTGACAAGATATCTTTTACCACGAATTGTTGATCAATTGTCGTGATGATTCTTTGGCGTCACTAAAACTCAGTATTTTTGTACACTAAAACTCATTATTTTTGTAGTGACGATAATCAATCAACCCTAGAAAATAATAACAAACTAATTATTTTGACTAGCTTAAGCTTATCTAGCTAGATTACACAAATCTTATTATTAACTTAGTATTCTGATTATGTTCTATGCACATGTCTTGATTGCACGTGAAGTAACTTGGTTTATGACCACCTTGGTCACTAATATACGTGCCATATATATTCCAGTTGAGTGGACACAGAGGTATTTGAAGTGTACCCACTCAAGTTGGACACAGAGGTATTTGAAGTGTGCAACTTGGACAATCTTCTGAAGGTAAAATTAAACTTTTAACACTGCCATTGTCCGCGAACTTCAAAAGCGACACTTGAAATAGAACTTGGAACTTGATCATCAAACACCACAGTTGAAACAGAGTATAATTACGTTCCGAAGCAAAAGAAAAATGATCTTCATAAGTGCAAAATATAGATCTTGATTGGTGTTAAAAATTGGTTTGATTGGCTAATGTGCTCAAAAGAGCTTAGATGAATAAAATGGGTTCATTGGGTTGGGTTTTGAAAAGAAAAGGGTTTAGATACGAGAATTGTGGGATTGAATTTATTTCCAGTAATATGGAAAATGAAGAAGAGGTAAAAGGTTTTGGAAATGAAAAAAAACACAAAACTCAACGGATTAGTATAGTTGTTGATACCAAATCACAACCAATGTGAAAAAATAGGGGTAACAAAAATATTGAAAAATTCTAGCGAAAAGCTAAGAATAACCTTGTAAGTGTGGATAAACAACCACTATCAGAACTTCAAATCATTTTGCCATTAATCAATGGCAAATTAAGATATAAATTAATCAAGAGTCTTTAAAAAGAGATAACAAGAGAGAAAGAAATCAATCCTCTATCATCACACTTTTCTTTAGCATGAGGATATATATTGCAGCCAAAAACTACAAATTAATCAAAGAAGTCAATTAACACTTCTTCTTAAGAGAAAACGGTAGTCCTTATACAAGAATAATCTAAGAACTTATAAAAGAGACATTATTAGTTAATTAACCACACTGGAACGAATAGACACAATGATTGAAGTACATTTCTGACATGCTTCTATATTTGATCAGACAAATCATAGGATTGAATCAACGCATGAACTGCATATCAATCATGGGTCACATTATGGAACTCATTATTTTAATTTCTATGAATTCAATCAATGGTTTATTGTGTATATCACCATTTGAGGAATTGGAATTAAACAAAATTATTTCAAATCATGATGAAAAAATAAGAGACGATTTGATGGATCGAAACTGATTATAATGATTGAGTCTAATAATTGTTATATATCATCAAGTTCCTTTAAAAATGATTAAAGGACATGAATACGACTAAGAACAAGAACATCCATAACCAGATGTTAAATTAAGAGATTGAATTAGGTTAAAAGAAAGAACTGATTTGAAATCAATATAATGATATGAATTTAAACAAACTTTGAGGAAGGATATCAGAAACAAAGTTGATTTTGAGTATATAGAAAACCATCATATTAAGCTAGCGTCCCAAAACTTTGGAAGAAATATAGCAACACGATTTGATAAATCACTAACTTGTCACCAGTACATAATCAACAATAACTTAAGCTTTGTGAATGACTCTTTAGTCAATACCAAAGACGATCACTGCCCAAACAATATGATCAATTGTGTTGATAAACCACACGAAGAATATAATCGGCTATACAATGATCATTTAGAGGTTAAAGAATAGATCAGCTCATAAGAGCATGAATAATTTGATCTTGGAGAAAGATTAAAAGGAGATATCTCTAAAAATGAAAATGAAAAGAATATTATTCAAAAAAAAATAAGAGTCGGAATTGTGTTCTTTGATGAACTGTGAACCGACGACATGGATGTCATTTCGTAGATATTGATTAGAATATTATTATAATCTTGCGGTAAACAACTGCAAGAAATCTTGATAGAAATTTTGTTGAGGGAGACAACAAATAAAAAATTGAAATGATAATGTATAACCGTCTTAATTAAAGAAATCAGAAACATACCTGATATTTGAAAATGTGGAAAATATTTTCACATACAAAATAAATTACTAGCAGATCCTCCGTCGTTGGATGATCTAACCATTAATCTAGATTAATTTTAGGTTAGCTATTCCAATACAATTACAGCAGATAAATTTATACATTTTTATACTTGTCTTTTTTAGTCTTTCTTTAATTAATCCTTTTAAATTTTTATTTCATCCTACGTTCTTAATGGGCCGTAGCTTCTAAACAAAATATTGAACATGTAGGATAAACATTATCCCTATTAAGTTGACAATATATAGGATAAACATTATCCCTATTGAGTTGACAATATAGATATAACTCTCTACACATACACATGGCAGTATATAACGACGTGTAAGAGAACCCTTATTCTTGATAGAACTGAGATCAGTGAGAGTCTCAAAAGGTTCATGCATCATGGATGCTGCTAAGCTTACAGGAATGCTGAGAATTACATCTCAATCTTCACTGTTTACTCTTTTCTTCATTTTCATCAACTTTGCTAAAAACCCACACAAGAAATTTCATTTCTTTAAAACAAAATTATCTTTGTAATTCAATCACTAACCAAAATCGTGATCTTTGCTTAGTTTCTGCATCACAAATGGATCATTTACAAAATTCATCACCCTTTAACCAATTCATCCATACTTAGTTTCTATATAAACCCATTCAACTAAGATCAAATTCATCAAAATAAGTTTAATATATTTTATTGTTTTGAAAATTACATATATTATCAATATGGCTGAGCAGCATCATATCATTTCAGGTCTGATTGGGAAGCTTATAACTGAATCTCACAAATATTACGAAATATTTAAGCATCATGAAGATGTTCCAAATGCGGTACCACATCACCACACTGCCGCCAAAGTTGTCGAGGGACATGGAATTACTTCCGACTGTATCAAGGAATAGGATTATATTCATGGTATATACTGACAATTTATGAAAAATTTTCAATTGAATCTATCTTGATTACAATGACACATCACTATCCTTTTATACAGACACTTGACTGACTTTTTAGTCATGCTAACAGTGTGACACTCTACTTGTACAGGTTGTATTACAGGATGGATTACTTCATTTATTTTACATGTGACACGTTTCAATATGGTGATTGTGTATGGTTGTTATCCCCCCTCAAGCACATGGGTTGAGGAACAACACAGAGCTTGCTTCTGAGATCAGTAAATCTGGATTCTGGCAGGGATTTGGTGAAGATATCAGCCAGCTGTAGTAGGGTGTGGATGTAAAACACCTCAAGAGCATTATCATGGACTAATTCTCGGACAAAATGATAATCAATGTGGACATGTTTCATGCGAGAATGAGAAACAGGATTCGATGCTAAGCTTATGGAGCTAATGTTGTCGCAACCTACACGGGGAATTCCAGTTGGATGAAAATGTAACTCACGAAGAAGAGAGCAGAGCCATACCAATTCTGCTGCAGTGTGAGCCAGTGTTCGATACTCTGCCTCAGTGCTGGAACGTGCGACAGTGGTTTGTTTGCGAGAAGACCACGAGATGATGTTAGAGCCAAGGAAGATAGCATATCCTCCTGTAGATCTTCTATCGTCAATTGACCCTGCCCAATCCGCATCCGAATAAGCAGTGAGGCTAGTGGTTCTCTTTGTAAACAAAATACCATGGTGTAGAGTTCCCTTTACATAACGCAGTATACGCTTGGCTGCTTCCATGTGCCCCGTTCTCGGTTGGTGCATAAATTGGCAGACAAGGTTCACAGCAAAGGCTATGTCATGACGGGTCCAGGTTAGATACTGTAGAGCACCTACTAGAGAGCAATATTCTGTGGGGTTTGGCAGTAGCTCCCCTGATTCTCTGCTTAGGATAGTTGAAGTAGCCAATGGAGTGTTACAAGGTTTTGAGCCATCCATTTTATGTTTCAAGAGAAGATCTACAGCATATTTTGTTTGAGAAAGGAATAGTGATCCAGTTGTTCTTTTTACTTGCAGGCCCAAGAAGTAGCTTAACTGGCCCAAGTTCTTGATTGGAAAATGGACCTGCAGACTTTGAATAACATGTTGGAGATGAGTTGGAGAGCTACCTGTTAACACTATATCGTCTACATATACCAAGGCAACAGTAATAATAGAGTCCAAATGATAAACGAATATTGAAGTATCAGCTTTAGATTGTGTAAATTTCAAACCTAATAAGCTTGTACTCAACTTTTCGTACCATGCCCTTGGCGCTTGTTTTAGCCCATATATCGCCTTATTAAGAAGACATACTGCTGTGGGCCTAGCTGGATCAACATAACCTGGTGGCTGGGCCATATAGACCTCTTCCTTGAGTTCACCATGAAGAAAAGCATTTGAGACGTCAAGTTGAAGAATTTCCCAATCAAATTGGACTGCTATAGATAAAACTACTCGTATGGTTGTAGGTTTAGCTACTGGACTAAAGTTTTCTTCAAAATCTAGGCCTGGTTGTTGATGATATCCTTTAGCCACCAACCGGGCTTTGTATCTTGCTACAGACCCATCTTGGTTGTGCTTGATTCTAAAAACCCATTTACATCCCACAATGTTGTTGTGTATGTTTGGTGAGTCCACTAAAGTCCAAGTCCCAGCATTAACAAGAGCCTGATACTCATTTTGCGTTGCTTCTTTCCAAACTTTGTCTTTGTGAGCTGAAGTGATAGATGTGGGTACTGTGGTAACAGTACTGAGCAATGCTTTACTTAATGGATATTTTGTTGTCATGTAGGATTTGGGCCTGCTGTGTCCTGTTTTTGCTCTTGTCAGCATTTGATGACTATTTGTAGTAGTGACTGATGTGTCTGATATGGATTCCTGGGCTGCTGGTATAGTTTCTGACATTGTAGAACCATCTGTAGAGGCCAACATTGAAGGATCAGCTGTAGAAACTATCAATGATGGAGAAGAATTATCAGAACTGGTGGAACAAGTCACTAGTTTTGAATAAGGAAATGATGTCTCATCAAATGTAACGTGTCTAGAGATGTATACTGTTCCAGTAGTTGGATCAAGGCACATGTATCCTTTGTGATTTAAACTATATCCAATAAAGGTACAATGACGACTTCGTTGTTCTAGTTTGTTGGTGGTGTATGGCTTCAGCCATGGGAAGCAAGAACAGCCAAATACTCTGAAGGACTCATATGCTGGGGATTTGCCAAATAGTACTTCATAGGGAGAAATAAAATTAATGGATTTTGTTGGCAGTCTGTTGATGATAAAGTTTGCTGTTTGTAGAGCATCAACCCAAAATTGTGTAGGCAAATTGGACTGACTGAGAAAAGTCCTTGTAATTTCCAACAGATGTTTGTGTTTGATCTCAGCTACTCCATTTTGTTCCGGAGTGTGAGAGCAGGTTAGCTGATGAATAATCCCCTTTTTGGAACAAAATTCCTTTAAGAAGTTGTTGATAAATTCACCACCATTGTCTCTTCGAATAGTGATTACAGTAGTAGACAGTAAATTTTCTAATTGAGTGACTAATGACACAAAAGCAACTTTAAACTCAGATTTAGTACACAGTGGAAGTAACCATCAAAATTTGGTGTATTCATCAACTATATTAGCATAATAGCGTTTCCCAGAGACAGAAGCTACATGACATGGTCCCCAGAGATCTATATGAAGTAGCTCTAGTGGTTTTACATCCATTGAAGTAGACATTGTAAAAGGTAATTTCTTAGCTCTACACAATTTGCAATCAGTGCAATGAAGAGGTTTTGAGAAAGTACTAGGCATTTTGATGAAGGAGCGTAGACGTTGCATAGTCTGAAAAGAAGGATGTCCAAGTCTTCGATGAAGCATCAGAATATCAGATGTTGATGTTGAAGCCAGAGCCATTTGTTGAGGATGTGGAGGACCAAAAGTGATTGGATATAGACCATTTCTATGTTTCCCTTGAAAAAGAATTATCCCAGATGTCTTGTCCTTTACAGTGAAGCCAGATGAATTAAAAATTAAACAACAGTTGTTGTCAGTTGTAAACTTGTGAATTGATAACAAGTTATGAGATGCCTCAGGAACAATCAGGATATCAGTTAGATTAAAAACATGATCACTGGCAAATTTATGTGTACTACCTTTATGTGTAATTTCCATACCTGCACCATTTGCCGTTTGGATAGTGTCCAGTCCATCATAGAGAGTTGATTCTTGTAAGATTTTGACATCAGATGCAATATGATTGTTTGCTCCACTATCTGCTATCCACTCCTCTTCATCAAAGATATATGCGGCTGCTAGCATTGCGCTCAGATTAGATGGAGGAGCTCTTCCCTGATATGTAAAGTTAAGCCGTTGAGCACAAGTAGTTGCTATATGGCCTGGAGAATTACATATTTGACAGACTGGTCTGTCTCCAGAAGAAGTTCCTCTTCCATTTGTGGATCTTGGAAAGAAATTAGGGTTTGGATGCCTTGGACCATTATAGAACTGTCTCTGATGTGGTCTAAATGTTCCTCTAGAGTTAGAATAGTAATTTCTTGGATTTCCTCTTCCAGTATTGGAGAAAAATGCTTTAGCCGATTACTCTTCTTTCTGTAATTTTTGTCTTTCTTGAATAACCGTCTCTTCACTTATGAGATTATTATGCAGTTCGATGCAAGTCACCGGTGGATTTTGATGACGCATCGAAGTTGCAAAAGGAATGTAATCTTCATTAAGTGCCTTGAGTGTGATTACGACTAATTCTTTATCAGAAACAAGTTCACCTGCTGATGCCAATTGATCTGAGAGAAACTTGATTTCACTGATCAAGGATGAGACATATTTTGTTCCCTGAGTGATTGATAGCATCTTTGTTCTCAATTGAATGGAATGAGTTGATGATGCTTTACCGAATCGATCTTCTATATTCTTCCATAGTTCAGCAGAAGAATTGGATTTTGAAAAATATGCAATCACCGACTCAGATATTGTTGAATGGATCCACATAGTAATGGTGGAGTCCTCATCCAACCATTCAGTATAAGATGGATTATCAATTTCATGTTGTTGATTTCTAGGACTGGTAAATTGAGGAGGACATGGAAACGATCCATCAAGAAATTTCTTGATTTTGAACTTCTGAATGACTGGATGCATTAAATTTTTCCATGTGTAATAGTTGTCTTCCTTTAGTTTTAGCTGAATGAAATTGATTAATTGATTCAAAGGTATTTTAGAGAAAGAGGTTGAAGTAGTATTTTCCATTGAAGAAGATGAAAGAGATGATGATGGGAATGTTTCGATCATGAAAAGGTTTATGGATCAATATCTTGATTTGATCAAGAAGATATCAGAAATATGAACAGCTGCAGTGAAGACCAGTAAAACTACCAATAAAGATTTTCTGGTGCAAAAATATTAAGAATAGATCTGATCTTTCTTAATACTAGAAAACCAGAGAAATTCATTTGTAATACAGATCAATGATTTCTAGGCAGCAATAAGAAGAAGTAGAAGATGAATTTTCTCTGTGAGAAGAGTAAGGTTTTTGATGCTGCTCAGTAGATGATGTAGAAGAATGAATGAAGTTACAAGAAATGAGATGAAGATTTCTCGAGAACTTACAGGAATTTAATGGGATGCAGAAAATTGTCTGCCATGCTGTTGATGTTTGTCTGATCGAAAACTGACAAATTGAGATTGTCAAGAAAAGATGATAAATGCTTCAACAATCGAGACTGAAATGCGTTGAATCGAGATGAATCATGAATGATTCAATAACCGAGAGTTGAAAAATAAAATGAGCGTGTTCCCAAGATGAACATCTCTGATACCATGACAATTAATGAAAAGTTTTCAATTGAATCTATCTTGATTACAATGACACATCACTATCCTTTTATACAGACACTTGACTGACTTTTTAGTCATGCTAACAGTGTGACACTCTACTTGTACAGGTTGTATTACAGGATGGATTACTTCATTTATTTTACATGTGACACGTTTCAATATGGTGATTGTGTATGGTTGTTGTATACATGTACTGATCTAAGCACAAGAAATGCACACAATTAACTTCTAAATTTATATCGTTAATTAAGTAATATTGATTTGTGCTTATAACTAATGGAACTTTTCTTCGTTATGTTTTTGCAGTTCAGCTGATGATGAAGATCAATTTTGCTATGATCATTTTGCATTCGGAACATTTGGGGTTGATAGTTATGGGATTGATTCCATGGATAAAATTTCCTTAGATTATGGGTTTACACCAAGAGGAAAGTTGAGATGAATTGAAAGCATTTTGATTTGCTCCTCCTGCTCATTCATTAAATTTCTTCGAGGAATCATAGGTTATATTACCATCAACATAAGAGATTTACGGAAAATATGAGTTTTTCCTTCTTTACGAATAAAGAAACGATTATTATTCCTAGTAAATATTAATTAAAGATTTAGATTAAAAAAAAGGATGTACTACGAATTTTTATTTTTAAAAGGACCTATTTCTAATAAAATAGTTATGATAATAATATTTAATTGGAAAAGCTAAATTGACTTTAATCCAACGGTTACTAACATGATCCAAAAGTTTCAAAGATGGAACCTATTTGCGGAATTGAAATAAAATCTTCTTAACAAACAAACAAAAATATTGTTGTTGAATCAAGGGTGACTTGATGCAGAGAAATACTAAAGTACAATAAATAAAACATTATACAACAATTAGATCCAAAATAAGTTGAAATTGACTGAGAAAATATTGGGGGTTTCAACAGACTATTTATGTTAATTGGAATTGGAATTAGTCAAAAAAAAATCCCATAAACCAAGCAAAATATTATGTGAATATTTTTGGAATTTTGAAAATCTGATAATGAAAGATATATTCGGAATCAAAATGAATGTTCTTAGTAGAAAAGAATAAAAATATCGAGATGTGGGGAAACATCTTTGATGTATAAGAAAGATACATGGGGAGGTTTAGTTAAGTAAAATCGAATTATGAAATGCCAAAGAAAATATATGATAAAAAATATGATCTTCTACGGTGACAATTACTATTATTGTTTATGGATAAAAATAATTAAAGGGTAAAAAGGGGAAATGATGGAGTAGATTAATAGTAACAACAAATCGTTTAAACACCAAACATTTATACTGTATAAGTACTTTTAAGATTTGAGAGATTAATCTGTACAAAATTGGCCTAAATCAAGGAATGATCGTTCCGATTTCGTTTCGTTCATAAAGGAAAGAGAAAGGTTGATCTGCAGGGAGGGAAGCAGAGAAAGGTATTAAGATCAATGAGAGTGAATGTCAGTGATGATATGTGTTTGAACTGATATGAAGATGAAAATCAGAAAGTTTGAGTTTTCTGAGGATATCGTAAGATGATAGCTCTATGATCATATATCTTTGCTCTCTTCTAAGATGCATCGCCCTGTTAGATGGATGTCCTCTTTCTCAATAGGTTGAAGAACCTATTTATAGCAATGGAAGTTAACACATCGATCTCGTAAGTAGTTACAGTTGCAAAGAAGTTAAAGAATAGAGACATGGTGACCGCGGTGAAAACCAATTATGTCATGCTAGCGGGGACTTGCGGTTATACGTCCAATATTTTATTCATCTCTTCAACTGTCGACACGTCTAATTTACTTTCTCGTCGTGGGTGTATTGCTACACCACACGTGTTGTAGGCCACCAGACCAAAACCCTAGTGAATATTCCCTTATGTGACATGATTGATGTCTTGAACATGATTAAGTCTATTTTATAACGTATATTATTTAGTCAGTTGTTGACCTAGCTAGACTGTTGGTCTTAACATGTTGATGTGTTCTAACATGTTGACTCAAAGCATAAGGTGGATGCTTGAGATAAGAAATGATGCTCAATAGATCATAGACGTAGAGAGTATGATTGATATTTCCATTGATAATCATGGCATATCATCGCGTCAGCTGGGGCAACAAGGATATACAAATGATCTTCTTGGATTAATAAACATAAGTCTCATAAGATTGTTGGATCAATTAAAGACTAATATATAAGTGCATGAATATATATACATATGTTTACAACGCTTGATATATATATATGTATGGGCGTTAAGCGAAAGAGCATTAAGCGTTTGAGCATTAACTCGTGTTAGAGTGGTCAGATTATTTTAACTATTGGTAGCAGGACCAATAAAGGTAAAAATAATAAAACCCTAATTATGATAGAATAAGGAAGTGATAGATGAAGGCAGTGATAGAAGATGACCGACTCGATAGGATCGACTAGGTGGTAGATACCGACCAGGTGGGCAGAGCACGGGTTGGCGGTTGCGGGACCATTCCTTATTGCCTTGTGCCACATATGGTCTCTATGATATTGTTTGTAAATAATATCTAATAGAGGATTTTGACGTAAAGACCAACTGGTGTGAAGACTAGAATTTAGGAAATATTAAAATAATAATATTTTAATATACTAATATTAATATGGTAGCGGGACCATTCTATATAGCTCTGCAGAGCTTATGGTTTTGAAGCTAGAGGGAGACTAGGCTTTTGATAGAAAGAGTGATATAGTTTTTAAATAGTAGTAAAAGGTTTGATACTCAAACTTGTAAAGATTCGATTTTTAAATCTAATTTTTAATAACTAAAAATAAAACAGATTAACATAAAATTGATTTCTAATTATGGGAAGGACTGAGACTAAGGATTCCACCATTAGCCAATTTTTCAAGTGATAAAAATCTTGCAACTCGTATATTCAGTTTATTCAAAATATTACCAAAGTTAGGTTTTCAAAATAATAGTTGTAAATCGAAAGCATGAGACATCAAAAGCTCTAAGCCCAGCATGACTCATCAAAAGAAAACACAACTAATTGATAAAAACCATTTTTTCCAATTTTAATTCAAACCAAATAATAGTAAAAGAATTGCAAAAAAAAATTACCACTTTATTATTGGAAAAATAGCTTCCTCCGTCGCCCCAGTGATGGTGATTAGCTCATCATGCTGGAAACACTCTCAAAATAATTGTTCATAGTTCAAAAAGTGTTTACAATGATGAAATAAAAGTAACATATACGATTTCATACCCTTATAAGCGTTACAGATTGTGTGGCTGAAGAGAAAATAAGACAGAAACAATAAAGGACGGACTCTGTCAGCTTCGGAATTTTGAAAGAATATGCAACGGAATCAACGACTGTTCTCTGGAGCCTTTTGTTCTTCATGTGTTCTTCACCAGCAGATTTTTCTTTTTTTCCTGAATTTTTCGATGATCTCTGGCTTTTTTTTTCTTTGGTTTTCTTTGCTATTTATAGGATTAGTGAACCCCTAGGGACCTTTCTTAACCGATAAGGACTCAAAGAAGAGTCCAAATCAAACTCCAATTACGTGTTTAATCACAAACATGGTGTGCTTCCTTTTACGACCGTAACTTGAATTTTCCACCATTTTTTTCGGCATGCAACACTCGTGAATGACGTGTTTTAACCTATCTTGATTGTCTCTTCAGTTTGAGATATCAAAAACACACTTTAAATCTCTTTAAATTCAGTTTCCAACTAATCCAGAAGAATTCTCACGTAAAACAAGTTTCTCGCCATTTTCGGTTTTTGAATTTGAAAGAGGGGTGCCCCCAATCCAACTGGTGGGTGCCTTTATTACTTTTGCTGGGTGCATTTATCACTTTTTGAGCCGATTTTTCCACAAATATTTATTCTCAATAATACCTACAAAGACATAAAAACCCATAAATAGTACAAAATTGAACACTACCAAAATAGATAATCGAGCACAATTTAGACATAAAAATATGTCTATCAAAGAGCAAAGAGTTTGATATGAAAAGGAAAACCCTAAGTGAAGGATGCAATGATATAACTAGAAATATAAGAAAGTAGAAGAGTGGAATCGGCCACGGGATGGCCAGCCGGCCGGCTGGTAGGTGTCGGCCCATGACTCTCTTTTTTTTTATTATTATATATATCTCTTTCCTGTATAGTTCTTTAGTCTTATTTTCTCTAAAGCCTTATATCATTAAAGTTTTATATCGTTAAAGCTTTAAGACCATTTTCATGTGAATGAATGAAATCTTTCGTTGATTTTCGTCGTTAGAAATTTTAGGCATAATATTCTTAGTAAAAACGTTTTAGATTATTCATATGATGTCTGTTTTCGATGGTTAACACCAATTCGGAATTGAAAATCATCAGCTATCTCATTACACGAAAGAATTTAGGTTTAAAGCTCGTTTTGGTAGTCGAACAAAGCAAACAACAACCTTCCATGAATTTTTAGACAACATTCTGACAATTTGTAGTTTGCATTTCGTCTAGGGTTTAGACCATATCTCTTAGACCGTTGTTCGGAATGGGACTCCCTTTTAGTATGTCGTAGTAAACATATAGGGGAACATATATTTTTTAGAAAAAATTTCCTTATTCTCTACCCATTGGAACTTTTTTCAAGATGATTACGACGATATGTCAAAAATTAGGGTCTCGACCAAGTATACCCGTATGCAACTGTTTTAGGGTGAAAACAAATGTATTGTAAAATGGTACTTTCAGGTAGGTTCGATAGATCAAGCTCGAACTGGATGATCCTAAACCAAGAAATGGTCATTCACGTCATTTTTCGATGAGTAGTGTGTAGTTTAGAATGGATTAAATTTGGGATGAATCGTTAATTATGTATCTCTTGTCTCTTTGTTCTCTCTTGTTTTTTTATAGTTTTGAGGATACACACTGATTTCTCGTAAGTGGTGGAAGTTACAGAAGAAGTGGAGGAGTAACGATTGTGGAGATTGTAGTGGATTCATGTCCGAAAAATAGGGAGGACTTGTATGACCACTACTCCCCGTGCTCTCAATTGCTCCGTAACTGTCCCACTACTTGTTACCTTATTTTTTCATGGATGTGTTTCCATAACTCACGATTGTCGTAGACCACCAGACCAACACCCCAATGATAATCCCCCATGTGTTATATTTGATATCTCGTGGAAATAGTGAAGTCGTGGACTATCACTTTGTTTTAAGTCAAGTCAAGGACTTGTTAATTCATTGAGGCAAGTTGTGCAATTCACTAGATTGACAATTATACTAATCGATACTGAGTCTGGTAAGTTTAGTGGTTATGTACTATCTTAGGAGCAACATGGATGTTTTAATAGCCAGAAGTCGGCTTACAAGTGACAAGGCTTAATTCTGGAAGTGTTTGAAGCCAAAATTGCGAGGAGCTTCCTAAGCAGGAAGGTTTATTAGATAACCATATAAGGTTAGTGTTATTAGGTCAATATTAAAAAGAATGGCATATTTCTAGGGGAAGCATCTAGCAGAGCTAGGGCTGACTTCTTACTACAACGTAATGCGTCGCTAAGGGAAGCAGCTAGCGCTAGCTCCTTTCGGTAAGGAGTGGCTAGTAAGCTAGCGCAATCATGTTAATGTGCTAGCTCCTTAGCGCAAAAGATAATATGCTAGCTTCTTAGGCGCAAAATTTAATACGCTAGCCTCTTACGCGCAAGGATAATGCGCTAGCATTTTAGTAACAAGGCCAATGCGGTAGCGACTTAGGAGCAAGGCCAATGTGCTAGCTTCTTAGGAGCATATGTTGTTAGCGAGGAAGCTAGAATTTTAGCTACAAAGGCTAATGCGTCCCTGGGGACGCTTGCTAGTGAGGAAGCTAACATTTTAGCCGCAAAGACTAATACGTCCCTGAGGACCCTGCTAGTAGGTAAGCTAGCGTTTTAGCCACAAGGGTTAATGTGTTCCTAAGACGTTGCTAAGCCATGAAGCTAACGCTTTTAACGCCAATGCTAATACGTCCCTGTGATGTTGCTTTGTTAGGGCTCCTTGTGCTAACGCAGAAAAAAGGTTTGGGTTAGCGTAGCTCAGAGGCACAGTGCGTTTTTAAAGGCATTGTTCTTTGCTTGTGGCGCCTTCAAGAGGAACAACGTATAATTTGTGGATTTCCCTTGAGAAAAGTGCTAAAGTGACATATTTTTAAGCTCAGGACAGCTATTTGTGATGTGTTCTTTGTGAACAAAGTATTAATCTAAAATATATCTTTGCGGATTGAGCATTGGATATTCCCAAATTTGATGGATGTTATTGGAACATCGATACGAATTCGAGACGATTTTAAGGAATTCAGCTGTGGAATTTGTACGACTTGAGACTGACTTGATATGGCATAAATATTGTGAGTATTAGAGAGGTTACATGATCAGTTCAGAATGCATGCAGTTGTTTAGAGAAGTTGTATTCTTAATGCTTTTATGGAATATATAAATAGTGATACAATATTTTGTGTTTTGTTATAAATCTAGGAATATGTGCATAAAAATGCACATATACTTTTATGTTCCTGGTGCTAGGCAGATGGCGGTTTTACAATTCCAGCCTTTGATAATGATGGTATTGGTTTTGTTTCAATATTTGTCATTTGTGATTCATTTTTTATATTTTTTGCATGATTCATGTCCGGAATCAATTTAACCTTTTTTTTTTCATATCTAGAGCTAAATTAGGGTTTTCAATACGTAAAAGTTGATCAATTTTGATTTCAAGTAGCATAAGTGTGGTTGTTTCTTGTAGTGATACATCATAGAAATCACATATGAAATCATAACCTTTGTTAAATTAAATTAATGCGCTTTCAATTACATTGATTAGCGTTATTTCACAAAACGTAATGTTCATATGGAATTAAACTTGATTAGTGCTTTTACACGTTGGGTTGTTCTCTAGGTAGAATTCATACTCGCATATTTTAATGTATTTGTGCTGGTTTTCAGAAATAAACAGGATATTCTTGCGATCTAGGTATTCCAGGGTTTTTGACAATGAGAGATTAAATACCAATTCTACTTATTGATACAAATACATTTTTTTTTGAATGATACAATACCTTAATCAATATCTTCATCATATTGATTACTTTCGAAACATTTGCTTTGCTTTCTTTTTACTTAGTTTTATTTATTTTGAACAATTCCAAAACCAAAATCCCCTTTGTTACTTAAGATATTAAAACGAATAAAAACAATAGCCTCCCGTGGAATGAATATTTCTTACCATATATATACTTAATCTAAATCTTTTATACGTGAGAAAGTGAAAATAATTTGACGTGATACAACACACATCAGCGAGTATTAATAACTCCGAATTTATCCTTAAAAGCTTTGAGTCTCGTTTGCTGGCCGATAACACGAATCTACAGGTGTTGCTCTCTATAACAGTTCAGAACCATCATCAAGCCTTGGCAGAAGCCAGAAAAGCATAAGAGGACTAGGTTTGCAAACTGGTCAAGGCTAAGGTGAAGAAAGATCTGGAGGAAAAGAAGGTTAAAGCCTTTGGGAAAAGATATAGGACCACCTCTAAGACTCCTGCTACTTGATATTCTTGTTCATTAACTGTCTCTCCTTCTTATATTTCAAAACAATCTTCATTTTGAGGTGCTATGCTACGATTATTTTCCCCTCATAGGTTGAGGTTGTACCCTTGCTACTACAACTTTTGACTTCTCATATTCTGCAAAATATTTATATATATATATAACTCTTTGTTATTTATTTACACTATGGATTCCTGTAACAATCAAAATTTTCATTATGATGTTAGTTTTGTGTCCTGATATATCACACTTCGCTAAAATAGTTACCCTCAACAAGGAAGATCATCGGTCCCAATACCATGTACCGATTGAGGGTACCTCATCATCATTAGTTGTTAAACGATGGCATGGGTTTTAGGTCAAATAAATATCCCTAGTCTATGGTCTAGGCCACCTCAGAGTTGATGTTACTTAGTGCCCCGAGTACGAATGACCTACGTCATATAAGTATCATTGGGATCTCGAATCATCTCAATGACCTATAATTCTGACTAGGGTCGTAAAGTCACCGATGTTTTATAAGTATCATGATGACCTGATCCTGGCACCGACCAGAGTTAGGCCACCTCAAAACTAGTATTATCCATGTCCCGAGTACGAACCCGTTGTTATATTTGTTGCTTAGTCTTCTTACCCTTCATGGATGGTACAACTTCAAATGTTTTGCATTCCATGGGTAATCCAACTCGGTCCCATTTGGCTTTAGCAACTTATAAGCTCATTCATCGAATTTTGATAGTATCGTGTATGGTCCTCCCCATCTTGGCACGAGTTTTCCACCCTCCGTTTCACTTTTATACTCTGGTATCTCTCTCAATACTAGTTGCCGTGGGTGAAACTCCCTAGGTCAGACTTTCTTGTCGTATTCTCTTCTT
This sequence comes from Papaver californicum, assembly GCA_023531435.1. NCBI lineage: Eukaryota > Viridiplantae > Streptophyta > Magnoliopsida > Ranunculales > Papaveraceae > Papaver > Papaver californicum. Next base: position 1,691,957 of record JAJJMC010010030.1, on the reverse strand, counting down.
AATCACCTCTGGTAATTCTCCATATCTTTTGCAGCATGATATCCCGCGCCTCCTTGAGATCCTCCAGTTTTTCCAGTATCAAGATTGTAGTGAGGTTCTTTTCCCATGATTCTGACTTAGTAGTAATAATCATCACTTATGTGGGTAGGATTGTTTCAGTCCCATAAGTGAGCATAAAAGTTAACATACCAGTAGCTTCCCTTCTTGTGGTTCAGTAATCCCAAAGGACATCATGGAGCTGCTCACACCAATCCTCGTACTTAACATCTAACTTTTTCTTTAGATTTTCGGCTATGGTTTTGTTTGTGATCTCATCTTGCCCATTTCTTTGTGGATATATGGGAGTAGCTTTACTTTTCCTAATCTGAAAAATATTGAACAACAAATATATATTTTTCACTTGTAGATGCTTTCCGTTGTCTGACACAATTGTTGCAGGTATCCCGAATCGGCATATGACATTCTCGAATAGGAATTTAAAAACGTCTTTGTCACAAATGTTTTTCAGGGTTGATGCTTCTACCGATTTAGTGAAATAGTCAGTAGCAACGATCATGTACTTTTTTGTAGTGTTCCCACGTAGAGTGGACCTAATATGTCCACTCCCCATTTTACAAAGGCTAAGGGTTTAATCCTGAATTTAATGATATTGAACGGGCATGAATTTTCTTCCCGAATCGCTGATATTCTTCACAAACTTTCCCCATGTGCTTCGCCTCATCATGCATGTAGGGCCAGAAATAACCCATGGTCTTCACCCTTTGGGCCAAATTATGTCCTGAGCTGTGATTCCCCATGCTTCCATAATGCAATTCAACTAAAATTTAGAGTCCCTCCTTTTTGTTTAGACATCGCAACAAAGGCCCCATAAACGATTGTGTTTACAAGATTCCATCGCAATGTTAGTAGTTGGATGACCTACTCTTGACCTTGCATGCATGTACGTTGCTTGCAGAAAGCTCTCCGTATTCTAGGTGGCAATGGATGGGTCATATCCATTCGTCTGGTGCATACAGCTTTAAGGTCACGGCTATTGATGATTATTCCTTATAATCTTCCTCTGATCCCGATAGGGAAAACAGTCTTCCGATTTGAATGGCCTTTATGGTAGGATCCTTTAGCATATACGTAATGTAGGCCAACGTGTCGGCATGTCGATTGTTCTTCATACAGATTTTTGTGAACTTGATGCTCGGGAGTTTGCTCGTGTAATGTTGGGCGAGCTTCATATACTTATGTAGACAATGATTTAGAGTTTGGTATTTCCCCTTGATCTTTCGGATGCACTAGCTGAGATCACTGGTTAGTCTCACTTATGTTAATCCCAATTCTATGATCCTCGTATTTGGCGAGGCAGGGCTTTGCCCCGTACCCATCCCAGAACGGGTCCCAATGAACAACTGCAATATCTAATGAAAACTCCAATATCACAAGTGGAACTAAATCCACCAATTATGTATTGTTTAAAGTGTTAAAGATTATAAGAAATCCTTTTAAAGAAAATACTTTTGAAAAATTATACCCACCTTTGAAATCAATAAGTAGTTCGTGATATTACCAAAATCAATACTCTCATGATAATTGGTAAGTCTGGATTTAAAGTCTGCTGCTCAAACTAGTACTACAACTACCCTTAGTCTTGCTAGATTTTAGAATGTTACGCACCGGGTGGTTGCCTTATCCTTAAATTGATAGCATCACCAAAAAAAATCAAATTGATACCCTTTATAATTGGAAATACCTGATCAATATTGCATTTTGTTCCAAGCGTGTATTTGATTTCATCCAAGCACGTATTTTATTTCCCTGATAGTTTAAGAAGTTAGACACGCTCATGCGCCTTTGGTGCGGAGGACTTTAGAATTTTGTTGTGCTTTCGGCACATCCTAATCCTTTTGGATCGTGGGATATTCTAGATAATGGTTATCCATCCTCCGTCCCTTCCACTCCTTACTTCTGAGCTTCATCATGTCCTCATAATCAACTGCATAACCATGCATATCATGACCTGATGGAACTGGTTGTAGGGTCGTGCATGTTGGCCGTGGTCGACCTATAGCCCTACAATTGCAGGCATATACTTCCCCTGCCCCGTAAAACCTTGAGAGCTTTAATTTTATGGCCCAATCAGTTGCATTACTCTGCATAACAAATCCTCATTTGCTTGCTTGAAGCACTTATGCTAACTCCTCTACCTTGCGATCTTGAGAAAGAGTTATCTGTTCAGCATTTGGTTCCTTGTATTGGGAAATTTTAGCTTCCATAACAGCTATATTTGTTCCATCGATTAAGGGCCCCCCATTGTTTCTAGATAATCAATTGTATTCGCTTAACGATGAAAACATACAGTAAAGCATTACCAAGAAGTTGCAAATTATTGAGAAAAGTACCCTCATTTTTCCTGTGCATTGCACCGGGTTATGTTATTTTTGTTCGCTTGTGCATTTTTTTCTATTTCTTTGGATGGAAATTCAAGTAAAAGAACTCGTCATAGAGAATAATTTAAAATGTAAGAAAACATTAAATAGTTTTAGTTCAAAAAATGTTATTTATAAATAATCTAAACTCCACATTATATGAAATAGTTGAAATCCTTAAACTCGTAGCTCAATAAAACATAAAATAAATTTCAATTGCAATTAATCTCTGAATTAGTTTTGATCTCCCATTTCCCCAGCACCATTGTTTATCCTTGTTTGCTGCTCATCAACATTCTGCTAGCTTCCATTCTTTTCAGAGTCTTTTTCTTCAACAGAATCAACTTCTTCATCTTTCTCCTCCTATATTACAACTAATACAGTTAGCTATATCAATTATCTAGAATTTAATGTACTAATTAGGTCCCATAATATGGATGCTAAGAATTGTTAGTAGTGTGTGTGGCATTATTATAGTAACCCTAAGGTTCCTTATGTTTGATAATCAATTTTTGCCTACTGTCTTATTTTATAAGCATGTTATATTTTTACCTTGGTAGTTACATCTTGACTTCCGACTCGCATTTGTAGCACCATTTCTTACCATTTCTATATATGTACTTGATCCTGTATTTTGTACAATCCCAGTGGTAGTACTCTGTAGAATCGACCACACTCTTAATATTGAAACAAAGAGAACGATAACCAATAAAAAAAAAGTCTCAGTACAAATTCTTTATGTTCGGTAACAAAACCAAAAACACCCAAAGAACAAAAAGTATCAAACTTCAAAAAAAAAAACTAACATTGAACTTCACAGCAAACAAAAGGGCCAAAGAAATATCTTATAAACAGAAATTTATCCTGAAGTTTGAAACACCTTATTGTCTTTGACAAAGCGATGGCAACCTTGGTGGAGGGAAAAACCAGAGGATAATAGATAATTTCGTTCCACTTACGCATGAAAATATATTGAACTTTGTTGTAGAGTCTTTTAGGGTATGACAATTGATGGTGTAAAAGTAACCTGGAAGGAATTCGCATAGCTCTGAATTTTGAGCCTAGATATTTTGGTAACTTGAACATGATCAAGTAATGTACTTTGTTTAACATCAGGGGCAGACTCGGCAAAAAAATATGGTCTAAACTGCAGAACTAGATTCTCCAAATCAAAAACTGTAACATTAAACGATTAACACAGTTTAAAAACTCATCAACCGCTTCCGAATCCCAGGTACAAGTGCATATTGTAAATATATTCCTAAAACTGGATTATTTTATGTTTGCTAATATTTTAATATTATATTTTTGTGGGGTGGTATTCCTTATGACGCCTTAAGTAACCATGCAAAGTGAAAAAAAAAATATTTGGGTTAATGATAACACTGAAAGAACAACAACATAGATGAGGACTATAGGATGTATGCGGTGTACCTCTGACATCAAGAGCATGTCTACTGGCCGGCGGACGATCATTTCGACTTTAGAGTCAGAGGTTATAAAAACATGGGGTTTTTAACTTGAAAGTGAACATGACATTCAAATTATACATATTTCATATATTAATCAGGTCATGGGTTATAAGCTCAAAGGTGTCATTATCCAACTACATAAAAAACAACAAAACAAATTTGATACAAAAAACCCATTACAATCCAACTGTCTATATTACTCTTGTTTGTAATTCATCCCAACTTCATTAACTGCTCACACCCAACATCAGTTTTTTCTCACGCCGAACTTTATTAACGCCCAAAATTGACGGAACTCATTAGTTCCCTCTTAACTTCTATCTTCTACAACTTCTAAAATCAAACCGTTCGGCAGATTCAAAATCTTCACAAAAAAATCCTGAAACCGAATCATTTTCATCACCATCCATATCAACTACCATCACATTAAACTACCTGAAACACAAATCATCACATAAATCATCATCATTAGTAGAATTGAGTCGTCATCAACCTAAATTTTTGATTCTAAAACGGCTGTTGATCATCACCAGTAGAATTGAGTCTTCTACTTTTAACTAATCATCATCTACCTGAAGTTG
>JAJJMC010010030.1:1590609-1651436 GCA_023531435.1 Papaver californicum | reverse complement strand
ATGATACTCCGTAGAATCTTTGAGGGGGACGACAAAGAAAAGGTTAAAAATTTATTACTATAGGTACAAACTTTATATGACGCGTTACCGCATACATATGTCTGTGTTTTATCGGTCTCATTATCTTCCACTCTTTTATCATAGGAAAATTTAACATTGACATGTCTTAAATAATTAACCAAAATCTGGCGAGCCCATGAACAAAAAACAAACACTTTAATGAATGAAGTGGTTATAACTTTATATCAATTGAGTTTTGTTGTTGTGGATTTTCATGATGAGTTAGTACTATGGTGGTATACGACACTTTTGAAGCATTATTTTTAAGCAGTGGTGCATGACGCGTGTGGTTTCACTAGTAAAATTAGGGGAAACCATGATGTACATATGATAAAATTGAAAAGAAATAGTTACAGTTATGGAAACGCTCCAAGCCCTAGCTTTTTTCCTCTTTCTATTTTTCTCCTCCAAAAGCTTGATAAAATATTATCTTTTAAAGTATATCCATACTATGGATTCCGTGCTCCAGATATTAGAATCAATATCCGACGGGGTTATTCTTAAATAGATATCCAAGTTGTAGAAGTACCCGCGCTCAAATCCCGGTCAAAGTAGGTTGTCGAAACTTGCCAAGAACATAACAAAAGACTAAGACCGTAATAAAAATTTGAAGCCCACAATTTTTTGCATATGGTCGTTCAAGAATGGCCGAGTATACCCCATTCTTGTCGTTCAGAAGTGATGACTATAACTTAGTCTAGTCGGTCAGGAATGGCGGACCATATATCTTTGATGTATCCTGGAAACTTGCGGTGAACATGATCGGTCAAGTATGGACGATTACACCCTTGTTTGGTCGTTCAGGGATGAATGATTATAACCCTTTTTGGTCGACCGAGTATGGCCAACTTTGAGTCTGTCTGTTTTTTCTTGATCTTCGATTTTTATGTTTTTGGCCTCCAATTTATGTCACATTGGATACTTCCCCTAATAATAGTATTGTATTTCATTTCGAACAAAAGATTTATTTCCCTTGATTTTGGATGGTTTTACCTACAAAATGGTATAAACTAGAAAAAAAAAACATAATAACAAGTTGATTACAAGAATTATAGCTAAGGAAGGCATGGAATCGATATCAAAAAGATGTAATTTATGCACTTAATGCTACCAACAATGCTCGTAATAATCCAAATATTAACTATGCTAAAATAAATTCTAAGGGTCAAATCCATAATCTCTAATCCCTTGATCTCGGACTGCTAACCAGAGTCCTAGCCCCTAATGTTACCCTTAAACAAATCTTAAATAAACTCCCTAGATCATGGTTCTGGTACGTGGATCATTAACTTCCATGCATTTCTGTCTGAAGCCATCTCTTTGGACGCATTCCATTCCTTCAAGTCTCTTTTCACTACTTTCTCCCATGTCAATCATGGTCGACCTTTTCCTTTCTTTGTGTTTACAACACGTCTTATGGTACCATTATGCACTGGTACCTCTGGAGGTCTCCGTTGGAGATGTCCAAACCATTTAAATCGGTTTTGGATAAGCTTATCCTCGATCGACGCCACTCCAAGTTTATCGTACATATCATCATTTCTAATTCGGTCATGTCTACTATGTCCACAACTCCACCGAAGCATACACATCTCAGCTACATTTATCTTCTTAATGTGTTGTCTTTTGGTATCCCAACATTCGGCACCATACAACATCGCAGGTCTGATCGTCGTTCTATATAAATAGCTTTCCTTTGATATGTTAAGAGATATTTTTGTCACATATATAGGACGTCGGTTTCCTATCATCATTTCATCCATCCCGTTCAAATCATATGGCCAACATCCTCATCAATCTCGCTATCGCTATCGCTCAGCAACATCGACCCTAAATATCAAAAATACTACTTGTCCGACCAAAGGGACATCTCAATCCTCTGCTCTAGTAAATCACACCTCACATACTCAGTTTTAGTCCTACTAAGTCTAAAGCCATTGTATTCTAAAGTTTGTTTCCATAACTCCAGTTGTCGATCACCTCCTAACGTACTTTCGCCAATCATCACCACATCAGCAGCAAAAAGCAAACACAATGGAATCTCCCCTTGTAAGTCCCTTGTAACTTCGTCCATCACTAGGGCGAAAATGTAAGGGCTCAAAGATAACCCTTGGTATAAACCTATCCTAATAAGGAAGTTATTATCTTCTCTATCGCATGTTATGAAACTGGTCACAACGCCATCGTACATATCCTTAATAAGGGCAACGTACTTTGTGGGTAATTTCTTATTTTCAAGATCCCACCACATGACCTTGCTTGGTATTTTTCAGATGCTTTCTCCAATTTAATAAATACCATGTGTAGATCCTCCTGTTTCCGGTATCTCTCCATAAGTTGTCTTATCAAGAAAATCTCATTTGTGTCGACTTTCCAGGCATAAAATCAAATTGATTATTCATCACGCTTGTCATCCTCCATAAGCGGTGCTCAATGAATCTCTCCCAAAAATTCATTGTATGGCTCATGAGATTAATTTCACTATAATTTGTACAACTTTGAATATCTCCTTTATTCTTGAATATTGACACCAAAACACTTCTCCTCCACTCCCCCGGCATCTTGTTTGATTAGAATATTTTATTGAATAACTTGGTTATCCAAGCTATCCCTATATCTCTACACCTCAATAGGATGTTATTATACCCCATCACCTTTCCTACCTTCATTTTTTTAACGCCTCATTTACCTCCGACTCTTGAATTCTCTGAGTATATCGTCTGTTGGTGTTAGCGAAAGAGTCATCAAGCTCGATCGTGACACTATAAGCATCCCAATTAAAAATCATGTCGAAGTATTTATCTCTATATGTTATTTATCTTGTCGTCCTTCAGCAAAAAGTTGGTTGTTCTTGTCTTTGGTACATTTAACTTGATTGAATTCTCTCGTCTTCCTCTCTCGGAGCTTGGCTATCCTATAATCGTTCATCTCGCCATCCTTCGTGGCCAGCTTCTAGTAAAAATCTTCATATACACGACCCCTTTCTTTACTCATAACTCTATTTGCGTTCTATCTCGTTGTTCTATACTTTAGTATATTATTTTCACTTCTTTGATTATGTAAGCATTTCTAGCATTCATTCTTATCTTTGATCGCCTTTTGAACGTCCTCGTTCCACCACTAAGTTTCTTTGAGTTCACGTTTATCCCCTCTTATTACTTCAAACACCTCCACATCCACTTTTCGAATGCGAGTTGACATCTCCTTCCACATGCTATTCGCATATTCCTATACATTCCATACACCTTCTTATATCGCCCTATCCTTGTACACTCTTGAGGTGTCTCCTTTGAGCTTCCACCACTTTATCCTCGTAATTTTGGTGCATTTATCTTGTCATACACGTATTCAAAGACGAAAATTGGATAACAAGAGTTGATGTTATTATACAACACATTCTCCAGGTATAACCTTACAATGTATGCACTCCCGTTTATCCCCTCTCCTAATAAGGAAAAAAATCTATCTGGCTAGAGTGTTGGCCACTAGTAAAGGTAACTATATGATATTATCTTTCCCTACAAAAGTTGTTAGATATTATGAGGTCATATGCTATAGAGAAATTTAAGATTTCTTCCCCTTCTTGGTTTATCACCGTACCAACACCGTTCATACACCGTCTTAAACCCCCCACTACTTGCGCCAACATGACCGTTGAAGTCTCCTCAAATTAACATATGTCCCATACCATGATGTGCAGAAATCCCACAAGGGTTCCCAACTCTATCGTGAACGTCGATTAATACCTTCGGAACATACGTACCATACCGCAATACCTACGAATCCCAAATAGGTTCACAATTCTGCCGTGAACGTCAATTAGGACCTTTTGAGCATACGTCCCATACCTCATATCCATAAATCCAAAAAGAGTTCACAATTTTATAGTGAACGTTAATCAGGACCTTCGAGCATACGTACCATACCGCATACACATGAATCCCAAAAGAATTTACAATTCTGCAAGGGTCATCGAATATGACAAACGATCCTTATCTCAATACTATTAGGACCAAAATCTAATGCCATGGCATTTAGATGCATGCCACCGTTCCAAACGGTCTTCCGAGTTGCCACTGATGTAGTGGGATCTAGCCGTCTTGATAACACACGTCGTCCCTGACGGGTGAGGGATAATCAGTGCAGTGTCTACCAGCGTTCCAAACGGTTTTCCGGGTCTCCAACTATTTAGTGGGTCGCCAATTAAGGCCTAAAAAACTAACAATACTCGGCTAAGTCTAACAATATTTTCCAAGTAACTGGCATAGAAGTTACATTCTCTTCAAGCGTCGTAGTTGACTTACTCTTCTAACTTATCCCTTTACCTTTCCTTATTACCAATGAAATTTTTGTAGTTACACTACAAGCTAACACTGACGAGTCCAACACACACAATCTTTAATGTTGTTTTGGAACTTTTTCTGATATCAACTGTGACGGACTGAAAGATTCCGCCTCCAGTGCCGCGTTGCGCAGGCCAGAACTCCTTGATGCGCCACTCAAATGCGTAACCGTGTTGTAAAAATTCAAGGTTTACAAAACAAATGCACGTCGATTTTCCTTTCCAAACATGCCTTGCAAGCATAATACTTCTACATACGTAGCTCCACATTATTCCAACGTACCCCTTGTTCTGCTAAGGGTGTATGGCCATAATAGCCAATAGTGATGCATTAGGCATGTATCACAAACTTGCAAGTACTATTTAGAACTTGGTCATGCTTGTAATAGCACATAAGCCATTGCAGACCCATTTTTCGAGTCTTTACTCTGCATCAACCATGCGCTGGGTGCATGCGCTGATTTTTCTCTTACCAAGGGTGAAGCATCCAAGCATGAGCTATCCTCGTCGTGCATCATCCTCATGATGCAAATAACTTATGCAAGCTTCCCTAACTTGCAATCTGGTTAGCTTCCTTTCCTAGCCATGCCAAATTCACAATTGGTGCATGCTAACATCATATAACTTGATCGAAAATATGGACATCCAGAAAATGAACTACAACTCCTCATCAAGTGTGGTAACAATCATCTCATGCCTCACACGCCGAGCCAGATGATATGAGTTACTGAAAATATTGCAATCATCTCTCAATTAGATAAAATGAACAACAAAGTGCTGGATCGTGATGCGGCTACCTACGTACCCTACCCGTACCATGAAAAAGATTAAGCACATACCTAATTAATTTATCTGCATACCCAACTCGAATGGAACAAACAACTCAAGCCTATTAAGGCAAGGCCAACATCAATAAAAGGAACAATCATTTCGAGAGGATACGCTTAGGCATATAAAATCTGCATCACCAATAATTTCTAACTAGTGTCACAAGTCCATAAGCCAAGTAACGCCAAATCTTTATAGGCCAAGGTACTTTCGCAGATAATGCACCATTTAGTTCGAAAATATGCATTCTCATGTTCGGGACATATAAATTGCCGCAACATTCACCTTTCCTTCGGAATGCATCGAAGTGATGCATTCTCAGTTTAGCAACAAATAACACGATGCTTTCATATCATGAACATCCTCCGCAAGGAAACATAGGCAAGATAATGCATCTTGGCCTATATTCATTTTCAACCAACATCTCCTCCCTATATATATATCTTATTGACATTTATATAAATATTGGAAAAGGGGAGTTATGTGCCATATACCGACACCCCCTTCTTTCGCGACAACGACGTATGGACAATGATGCATATTTCGTTCTCAGTCAATACCCCACTTGCGAAATGCACCATAATGATACATCTTTAGTAAGAAACCGGGCATAATGATATCATTGCATTGTTAATGCATACTCGGGTTTGTAACATAGCATAATGATGCCTTTTACATGATAATGTACACTCGTATAAGCAACATAGCATAATGACGCCTTTTGCATCATAATGCCAGGTTAATGCATGGTATTGACAATGGTAAAAAAGGTTTAATACTCAGCCTTATTGAGATTGATTTTAGACCTAACTCTAATTTAATATATCAACTATATACAAAAGATGATAATAATATTACGAATTACTGGGACTCAAGATTTCACCATTTATCAAATTAAGCGATAACTATTGATTCTTAACAATTATAACCAATATTATTGACTTTGATTCTTTGTCAGGAGTAGATTTTAAAACACTGACTGTAAATCCTAAGTATGGACCATAAAAACACTTAAGCTAATTATGATCCACCAAACTAAATGACAATCAATTAAGAAAAATCATAAATCTATTATAATAAATGAAAATAGTTTAAGGAATCAAACATAGTTACCATTTAATTATGAAAATTGGCTTCCTCCATTATCCCAGTATTAGAGTTCATCTTATCATTACAAAATAAAGAAGAAAATAAAAAAAATGAAAATAAAAACTAAACTTTAACAGTTGATGCCGGCCTCCAACTCCCCCCCTCTTCAAGCTACTGATCGGCCTCTTTATATGCATTTTCTCTTCGCCCACCCCCTCTTCAAGCTACTGATCGACCTCTTTATATGCATTCTCTCTTAGAGTGTCCACAACGGCTAGAGTAGAAGACGGACCAAACCCATTTATGGTCTTTGGTCCGTCAAAAACATAGCACAACGGTACGAGCATAAATGGTATTTGGTCCGTTTTTTTTACTGTTCAGGACTAATAATGGTCTCAAAACCGGACCAAATGAGTTATATTCGAGCGTTCGTGTAGTGAACCGTATGATGGCAGGAGGGCGTGTAGTTAATCGTCTGATGGAAGGCGTTTGTCTAACGTAACGCTTGAAAACACGGGCGTTAACCAAATCTCCGCCTGATGAAACGTTCACCCAAGACTACGCCTGATGAAGCGTTCACCCAAGACTACGCCTGATGAAGCGTGCGTCTAGGATCACGCCCACTAACAGGCGGTAACCAAATCACCGTCCCATTGAAGCGTAATGCTAGAGATTTGCCCCACTTCAAGCGTAAGGTTAAGGCTCCGCCCCACTTCAAGCGTAAGGTTAAGGCTCCGCCCCACTTCAAGCGTAAGGTTAAGGCTCCGCCCCACTTCAAGCGTCCGTCTGATGCTCCGCTTGGTTTTGTAGGCGGTGTATTAAGAGTATGCTTGGTTGTATTATTAAAAATGAAGTTAGGTTGACTAGATTACCATCTATTAATACTAATATATTGAATTGGTCGGTTTAATAGATTCTAAATAGAGACAATTATATGAACGATTATAAAAGTATGAAAATAATCAACATTACTTACTTTGTCTAGTACAACGAGAAAAAAAAGGTTAGTCGCATTAAACTTTAAATTTTTCCTTTAAAGACTAATTCTTGTTGTATTTAAAATACTAATCGTAATTAGCAAGTAATGATAAAATTGGAAACTGACACTTGTAAGGAATACAGTCGATGATCCCACCTTTATGTGTAGGTGGTGTATTAAGAGTCCGCTTGATAGGCGGCGTATTAAGAGTCCGCTTGGTTTTATAGGCGGGATGCTAGGGAACCGCCCATATTTTTCCATACACACTTCTCTCGCACATGTACACAATTGATCAGGCGTAATGCTAGGAAACCGCTTCATCATGCGTTTGTCTAGTAAAGCGCCCGTCTCTGGGGCGTGCGTCTAGGAGTCCGTCTATCATCAGGCATAATCTTTGTTACCGCCCCACATCAAGCGTTCAATCAGATGTACGCCTCATGCAAACGTTACACTAGACAACCGCCCGTCTCAACAAACGTATACCCAGACGCCCTTCCAACAACAAGCGTTATCCTAGACCACCGCCCGATCATTTTTAGTGGTGAAACCCGTTGTTTTGGGCCGGATCAAAGAGTAAAACTTTTACTCTTTGATCTTTGGTTTTGGTCTTACCATTGTGGACGCCCTTAGAGCGTCCACAAGGGCGCGAGTAAAACACGGACCAAAGATCAAACACCCTCTTTGGTCCGTAAATGTGAAGCGCAGAGGCGCGACTGTATTTGAGGTTTGGTCGCCAAATTCCACTGTAGCAGAGTAGATTTAGGAATTTTTCCGGAGTAAACATGGTTTAGTCGGGCGGGCTCGTAGTGTACCGCCTGGCATCAAGCGGCGTTGCAGTGTACCGCATGGAACGAAGCGTTATCCTAAGACAAGGCTTAGAAACACGGGCGGTATCCCAGGAATGCGCCTGATCAAGCGGTAGCCTAGAATAACGCCTGTTGAAACGAGACTTTAGGATCACGCCCACCACCAGGCGGACTCCTAAGACACCGCCTCATCCAAGCGGTTCACTGAGCTACGCCCAACACCATGCGGGTTCCTAGAATTGCGCTTGCAATTTGGTGCGTCGCTAGAAGCCCGCCCCACTTTGGGCGTTACTCTAGAGTAACGCCTGCCATATTTTTACGGTTGAGTTTAGTTTACGTTGAGATGTTACCATTGAGTTTACCGTTGCAACGGCAACGTTTATATTATGGCATTATATATGGGATATTAATCCAATTTCATCTTACTAAACTCACTCATTGCTATCTACTTAGTATTCGAAAATAATTAAGTTCTTTTTCATTTCAGTTTACTTTCCGAATCGATTAGAATTATGCCACCACCACCAAGACCACGAGGTCCAAATTTTACTACAGATGAAGATGTAACGATATGTAAAATTCATTTGTCAATATCCCAAGATTCTAGTATTGGTACCGATCAATCAGAAGAAAGATTATGGTCTCGCATATTATATGGGATGAAAGAAGCCATACCTTCAATGCCACAGTGCACTTGGACCTCCCTTCAGAAACGATTTCAGGGAATAAGTAAAGATGTGGCACTTTACTCTGCAAAGGAGGCGGAAGTGGAACGTGAACACCATACTGGTTGGGGCCCCAAAAATAAGGTAACTACTCATTTAATTTTGACGATTAAATTACTGTTTGAATTGTATATCCTCCACTGAATTGAATTAAAAAAAAAACAGATTGAAGAAGTAAGGAGTCTTTTCAAGGAAACTAATGGTGTGAAAAATTTAAAGCATGAGGAGTGCTACGCAATTATGTTAGATAATATAAAATATTCCTGACGATCGACAGTTGTTTTCGATTCATCACAAGCTGAGTCAGATTACGAAAGTGGTGAGGAAAACCGGGGAACACATGAAATTTTGGTCGGCAATTCCAGTGGCTATGAAGACATAGGAGATATCCCTAACACATATACCCGTCAAATGGGAAAAAAAGAGTCGAAATGACAGAAGAAAGGGAAAGCATATTGTAGTGGCCAACAGGAAATGATGGAAAATATTTATAGAGAGCAACAAAACTTCAACACCAACTATAAAGAACACACAAAAATGAAGATGGCGCAGAGAGAATTCGAGTTTGCAGCAAAACTAGCTGATAAATCGGCAAAGTTTGCGGCAAAACAAGCTAGGAAAGAAGCGGATGAGGAATTCCGTATAATGATGATGGATGTCTCTGGGATGGATCTGGGATCAAGACAGTACTTCGAATTTAGGAAGGCAGAAATTTTTAAAGAAAAGATTAAACCAACCTTAAAGGATTCTTGGAATACCTTATACCTGTGTGAAGGGCAGTCTTATTAGCATTGTCATTTTAAGTTTCAACTTGTATGAACTAATTAATTTTATTTTAAATTTTAAATTTTTTGTTTTTTAAAAACTCACATGCCTTTAACAGTATCAAACAGGCTGATTTTACATTTTTCAAAAAAAATGACTGTTGCCACTCCAGTTATAAAATGACCATTGCCATATCCTACTTTCACTACCACCACCTGCAAACTCCCATCTTTTGCTTCAACAACACAATTCTTGAAAAAATTTCAAACAAAACATATATAATGGAGGGTTTCAAGCTCATCACCAATTACCAAGTGTTCTCTTTGTATTTTGCTGGTCATGTTGCCAGAGATTGTCCTTGGGAAGGTAGAAAATGCACACTAACCAACTGCAAGGGTACCTGTTTCTTAGAAAAACAAAAAAAGGAAATGATGGATTTCAACCTTATGTGAAGTGCAACTAATATGGAGTTTTCATCTGGTTAGATGCTTATGTAGCTTCACACCAAGGTATTCCACCACCTATTCCACCAACTTTACCAGATGATGAAAAGTGGTTAAAAGAGAAGCAATTTTACTGTTACTCATGTGGGAAAGCTGATCACATGGCTTACAACTGCAGAACCAATCTCTTACCATGACAGATCCATGTTGTGATGGTAAGCTGAAGCTGTTCACTTCTAAAAAACCTGAATCTATTGGAAACAGATTCTACTTATGTCAAACATGTAAGAAGGTTAAGTTTCAATAAATATGTATCAACTAAGATATTGTCATACTATTATAACTAGGTAATAAAGAAAATAACTTTGCAACTTCATATAGTATTCATATCATAACAGGAATTGCAACATAGAGATAGTACTAGTACTTCAGAGAAATGGTTGATCACAAAATTGAACCATATACCATTTATGAGGACCTGTTCTGAAAATAGGTGAGAAACGACTTTCCTCATCAAATTTAGAAACGTTTTCAATCTTCCATTTGAATCTGGAAGATGAAGGGACGTCGTCGACAATAACTTAGCATGTGCAGCAAGCCTTTAAACCCCTAGGTTCCCCTAGCTGCCGAGTTGTGTCTCGGGCGGGTTTACTAGAGATTTACCCACAAAATCTATCCAGAGGATTTACAAATTTTTAATCCTCACCAACATCTGACCATAAGTGTTCGATCAATTCATTTCGCAAACGAATATGAGTATCTTTGTCGAATACTGCACGTCGGCGTTGGTCCATTCCCATTCTCGAAAGTTCACCTGAGTTGTGTCTAGAAATATTTACGGCTGCACCGTGGCTGCGTTGATCATACTCATACGGCCAATCACAGGGTAAACGTTCATCCTCCACTATCATATTATGTAGAATGCTTACAATCTTCATTATATATGCTAGTACGTCAGGATTCCACATTCGTGCTGGTTGTTTGATGATTGCAAATTGATTTTGCAGTACGCCGAAGGCTCGTTCTACATCTTTTCGGAAACCCAGAGCCTAGCAGAAAAATTTTGTTTCTTCGCCGAGTCTGGATGTTTAATCGACATCAGAATAGTAGCTATCTCCGGATATATTCCATCACCAATATAGTACCCCATATCGTAGTGATGTCCGTTGACAACAAAGTTCACAGCCGGTGCTTTCCCGTTGATAAGCTGTTTGAAAATATATGAACGGTTCATCAAATTTATATCATTGTTAGAACCAGGCATATCAAAAAATGCATGCCAAAACCACAGATCATATGACACCACTGCCTCCAGGATAATAATTTCACTACCTATGTACGCAGTGTAAGCACCTGATTCATTATTTTGGCTCAATGCAAGTAAACCTTCGTCTGATGAGTACAGACTATTGTTATCATCATCACACGACGAAGAAGAAAAAGAATGAGGAGGAATAGAGGAACAAGAACCATAGTACTGATTGTTATTTTGATAGTATGCCATTTGTTTTTTGATGTTTGTATTTTGGGTTTGTATAATTGGAGAATCGAGTGTTCAATTTATAGGCAAATTAAAGATTTTGAGTTTTGAATCGCCAATACACGGTTGGTATTTTAATGCAAAAACAGAGTTGAGGCAAGTGGGGTGGACAGACGAATCAGAGATATGAAATGTCGGTTGACAAGTCAATACCAAATGACCAAAAAGACAATAGTTAGAAAAAAAAAATTCAGAGTTTTGAATTGACAATACACGGTTGGTATTTTAATGCAAAAACAGAGTTGAGGCAAGTGGGGTGGACATACGCATCAGAGATATGAAATTTCGGTTGACAAGACGATACCAAATGACTAAAACGACGAAGGAAAAAAAATTCAGAGCTTTGAATTGACAATACAAAACTAAAGGATAAATTAAACGATTATAAATGTAAGAAAAAATTTTTGAAAAGACAATTCAAATCTGAGAAAAGAAAAAGTTTTATGTTCAACTAACAATTCAATGCTAATAATTTGGGAAGATTTAGGGTTCAAGAGGGGAGGCGGAAGAGGGTTTGCTGTTGAAAAACAAAGGGTTCAGGAGAAAAAAATAGGGTTCGACGGAAGAAGAAGGAAATGAGAATGGGGCGGGCTGCTAGCAACTCGCCTGGAATCCCAGGCGGGGCGATAGGACACCGCCCGTCCCATTCATCCCACACGGTAACTTCGCACATGTACAACTCCTTCAGGCGTTATGCTAGCACTTCACCCCATCAGGCGTGATTATGGGACACCGCCTATCTCTTGGGCGTGGTCCTACGATACCGTCCACTACCAGGTGTTACGTTAGGATTCCGCCCCACATCGAGCGTTACGCTAGGTTTCCGTCTCGCGCAAGCGTTATCCTAGAATTTCGTCTGTCTTTCCAAATACATCGCTGGGACACCGCCCAATACCAGATGCATCGCTAGAACACCGCCCGACTATACATGGTTTTTTTGGACCGGACCAAAGACTAAAATTTTTAGTCTTTGATCTTTTACTCTAGTCGACCCATTGTGGTTGCTCTCAGCTCATGTGGATCAAAAGATGGTTATTACTCTTTTATTGCATCCAATTAGCGGTTTTCAAATAAGGAAACGGTATCATACAATTGGTGGAAATATCAAGGTTCATCCATATAGGCATCAAATTGGTACGAGGCGCATTTCAAGTTCCCATTTTTGATCCGCTACGAAAGGAAAGATTCCTTTGTAAATGTAAATTTTCACCTCTTAAACAGAGACTAAGTTGTAGTCATTATTCACATGTATAAGAGAGTCACAGCCAATGGAGATGTCCCACGTCATTTAAAACAGAAACTCAAAGAGAACCCACTCTTCCGTCCACCTACTTTTCTATTCTTTCACTGAGCTCATGTACTCAACAGCCAACCACACGCTCTCTTTCTTCAGTCTTTTCGGTCCCACCTTCTCTGAACACTGACCGGATGTCAGCCTCAACTCAACACCTGCTTTCACGTCACTTCTGTTATTTGTTCATCCCACGTCTGCACCTACTCCTTGTCCCCACTTTTCTATTATTTCTGCCAAACTAGCTGACGTCAACTCCCATCTTCCAAATAAAGAACCAATGCCTCCAACCACGTCAGTTTCACCACCAAAATCATTGGCCCACTTTCTAGTTTCCAGCCCACGTGAAATAGAGTAAGAAGACAATGGGTGTCTTTAACCAAACCTAGGGTGTCTTTATAATTTATTCGGGTGTCTTTGTCACTTTAAATCTAATTTTTTCGCATAAATTTATTCTTCTAAAATTACATACAAGAACAATAAATGACAATATTAATATAAAAATTGAGTAATAACATTATAAATATGAGCTCAAATAAAATGACAATATAAATGTGTCTATCAAATATCCTCAAACTTATATTTTGCTAGTCCTCGAGCAAATTTAATCTAAAAATCCTAATTCACTTTCACAGGCATCACGATTGCACTTAGCGTGTGCAAAAAGCCTTTAAACCCATAGGTGTCCCTATAGGACGAGTTTTAGTCTCGTGAGGGTTTACAAGAAGTGGACCCACAAAACCTTTTTCTCCAAATTTTAACTACTTGTGAACGATTGAGGGTAGACACTAAACAAGTTATTTAATTGGCTACAAAATTCTTTGGCTATGAGAGAAACTATCCTGTTTTGAATCCAATTTTTGTACACGAGTTTGCACTCAGGCGTACTAATATTCATATATAAGAAAACAAAGCACTACTCAGAAAGTCATATAATGGACCACGATACTCAGAGTCTATCAAAGTTCAATCACATGAATAGATTTAGAAGATGGATATGGAGATGATGAAGTTTGCACATGTTGACTACGGTGAACGGTGTTTCCCATATCTGTCTGAAGGTAAGTGTCAGGATGAATTTTAATGGATTGAAATACGCTCCCACTGGTCTGAATCCTAATTCTAATATAAACTCAGTTGGTATATACAAAGGCCCCAGCGGTCGGTTTATTGAATATATACAATTATTATTTTATTTATTTATTTATTTATTTATTTATTTATTTATTATTAATTATTATTTTTCCGACAACATGATTAGATCTTTTGAATCCAAGCGCATGCTTTTTGTCAGCAGATTACATGATAGTTCACATGGATTCTGCGTTCCACGCTTTCTTAGGCGACGGAGACAGGGAGAACACACACGTATTGCTATCCAAGTTTTTTTTTCATTGGTCAAGTTCAATTAAAATAATGAGGCTTGATATCAATCATTCTACTTCATCGTGGCAACAACAAGGCGATACTAGTGCCCCACCAATCACTTAGAGAAACACAAAAAATTACAAATAAACTGTGGGTCATCTGAATCAAATAAAAACTGACACAAATAAAAGGAAACTGCAGCAGGCCAAGAAAGTAAACAAATAGAGCACAACCTTATCTAGTTTTTTTGTTTAAAAAAACTACATTTAGTTGCGGTTCACGTTTAGGTTCTAGAAAAGGGTCTAGATAAAATATTGTCATAGGCTGAATTTCCCCATAGGTAGGATCAGAAGGGTCAGGTTGTAAAGCACATAATAGTAACCTGAATAATTATGGATACTCAAAGTTAATCAGATTGGATTCACATAGTTGACCACAATGGAGGTGGTGATCAATCTTAAGCAAATGTGTCAATTTTAATCTCCTAAAGTCATTAGGCTTAGTCTCGAAATTTAATAACTGACGTATTTGAAATTCAAACGTTCCCACAATTGGAAGAAATCAAATTCAATTTTGGTATTATCACCTGAGTAGACCACATCAACCAGAGGATGGGTCTCTAACAACTGAACTTCTTTTTGGACATCATTAGGTTCGGGAAACAATTCTTGAAGATAATCTCTTTAAATGGTAGAGGCACAAACGTTAAGTCCCAAGTGAGAGACTTCTAAAAGAGTCAAAGGTAAAGCACATGGAGAATGATAATCACCCCTAAACTTAGAATTTTGGGTGTCTCTAAATAGACTAGTCACAATTTCCCTAATTTCTAGATTATCATATTCCTGAAAATGGTCAATTGTTTCTTCTAAGTTATAAATAGGAGGTGCAGTCTCTCTCACATTTAAGATCTCTACGAGTCTATCTTCTTCGTTTGAGACTATTGTTCCTGAATCGTTGGACTCTAAAACACTAGTCTCGGAATAGACTCGTTCTTCTAAACCATCATCGTCTTTATAATAACAAGGAAATATTTCACCGTCTATAACAATGGTATCTCTAGTTAAATCCCTTTCCTCTTGAATATGTGAATAATCATTAATATTATTAGGATCAGAACTAGAGACATCATTATTATCGTGAAGCTCAATTGTTGTGAAAATTTCCTCATCATTATGACTACGGATTTCAATTTCCTCATCATTATAATAATATGAAAATGATTGAACCTTATCTAAATAAATAATGTCTTCTATTCTAACCACCTCTAAATTAGGTAAATATTCATCATTATTATCAAGGGTAAAAGTGGAAACACTGTATTGGCAATTAAGATTATTTTGAGCAATTCTTTCTTTCGTCTTTAACACAAACCTATCTGTATTCTCAACTAACTTCTTGAGTGTTTCTTCTAGAGGCATAATATTCATAAGGAGTATTAGGTTGCAACATCTCGAGTGATTCTTCTAGAGAGGTATTTGGATTACTATAAAGAATAGTATATCACATCCGCTTCATGGAATTTTGAAAGAAATAGTACTAGCTTGCAACTTCTCGAGGGCATCCTTCAAAGACAAAGAACTCGAATTTTGCTCGTTTTCCCGTTCATATGACTGGTGCGCGTACGAATAGTAATTGGGGTCTCCATGGTATGAACCATAACCTTTAGAAGGTTAGTAGTGGTCCCAAGTACTATCCACACTATGGTCATAGTACGGGTAATGTCCTTTTTGAAACTCAATCGGATATTCATTGTATTGGCTATCGTAATACCAGTTCGACATTTTTTATATAATGCACGTGCAAATGAAAGTTCGACTTAAGCTCATGTTACCTTAATAAAATATACCTACAGTCAAGGACTAGTCAAAGGAACGAGGCTAAGGCTTGTGGAATTTCAGCTGGTAACTCCCATAAGGCCCAAGGCACGGGTTCAACTTACTTTTCCACGGGTTTTCCTAAGAATCGGTAGTTTGACGATGCAATTGGTGTACGCGCGGTATTTTTTTTTATATACAAAAATAAAATAAAAATCTAATTAAATATATACAAAATAAAAATATTAATTTCCTGATATAATTATTTACAAAATAAAAATCTAAAAAAAATTAATAAATTTTTTTTTGGTTATATTACTTAACTTTTTGGTAGGCAATTTCCATAATAAATATAGAATATTACCTGCACAAAAAAAAGAAAAAGAAAAATACCCAAGTAAAATCTAAAAGAGAAAATAAAATTAAAATAAAATAAATCCTAATTAATCTATTAACATAAAACCTAAAAAAATAATCTAAAATTCTAACCTTAAAACAAGTCCGCATCGACGACGCCAAAAATTGGTATGATTATAGACAGTGGTAAGAAAGGTTCGATACTTAGACTTGTTGAGATTGATTATAGACCTAACTCTAATTTAATATATCAACTATATACAAAAATATGATAATAATATTACGAATTACTGGGACTCAAGATTTCACCATTTATCAAATTAAACGATAACTGTTGATTCTTAACAATTCTAATCAATATTCTTGACTCTGATTCTTTTCCTAGAGTAGATTTGTAAAACATTGACTGTAAATCCTAAACATGGACCATAAAAAACACTTAAGGTAAGCATAATCCACCAAACTAAATGACAATTAATTAAGAAAAATCATAAATCTATTAAAATCAATGGAAATAGTCCAAAGAATCAAACATAATTACCATTTAATTATGAAAATTGGTTTCCTCCATTATCCCAGTATTAGAGTTTAGCTTATCATTACAAAATAAAGAAGAAAAGAAAAAAATGAAAATGAAAACAAAATGGCTGCATAATCTGTTATGCAGCAACAAAAAAGGCTGCATAATCTGTTATGCAGTTGAGAAAGTGGCAGCATATTGCATTATGCATCCATTTTATTTTATCAACAAAAAAAATGACTTCATAATCTGTTATGCAGCTACAAAAATGCCTGCATAACATTGCATTTATGCATCTTTTGTTGTTGTTGGAATGTTATTTTCGAGGCATATATACCGTTTTAATCAGTGGTTGCATAACCAAATTAGTGGATGCATGAATCAAAATATGGCTGCACAATATGTTATGCATCATTTGTGGTGGTTGCATAATTCGTTATGTATCATTTTTTTCGTTGGAATGATTTTTTTAGGCATATACATCGTTTTAGTGGTTGCAAAGGCAAATTAATGGATGCATAAATCAAAATATGGTTGCATAATGTGTTTTGGTGGTTGCATAATGTGTTATACATCTTTTGTGGTGGCTGCATAACGACTATGTATCCAATTTTCAAAATGTGTGCCTAAAGGGACAAACACCTCCGATTTTTTCGTAAAAAATCTAAATTTGATATTGTTGTTTGTGCTCATTGTGTAGATCTCTTGAAAAACTTTCCAACGAGATAAAATTTGTAAAATTTCAAAACACAAATTTTTAGATATATTATATTCTAGTTTGGTCACCAACTATACCCCTGAAAAAATATGATGCATAACAAATTATTCAGATATTTTTCATAACTTCAAATAATTATGGATATCATAAAAAATATTTTAGACTTTAACAGTAAGAATAATACTCCCTCCGTTTCTGGAAAAGTGTTACTATCACTTTTTCATTTTTAGCCTAAAAATAGGCCAATTTAAAAAAATGATAGTAACTCTTTTCCTAAAACGGAGGTAATATTT
This sequence comes from Papaver californicum, assembly GCA_023531435.1. Taxonomy (NCBI): domain Eukaryota; kingdom Viridiplantae; phylum Streptophyta; class Magnoliopsida; order Ranunculales; family Papaveraceae; genus Papaver; species Papaver californicum. The sequence continues at coordinate 1,633,498 of JAJJMC010010030.1, read as the reverse complement.
TTTCCTGAAACGAAGGTCGTATTTTTTATGAACCTAGTCTAAAATCCCCGACAGGAATCCTCGACCCTTTTCCAGGCAGCCGGGCTGAAATAAAATTGGACACACAATACTGTTTCTCTTGGAACCAATTAAATGTAAACCAGCTTAGTGGAGAAATCCAAGTTCTTGCCAGTATCTATACTGATGCCCTAAAAAAATCGTGATTTCCCTTTCTTTTTTTAAAGCGTCGAACAGACGCGCCAAGACCAAAATAAACCCTCCCAAAACCCTCATTCGCAATTCATTCTCTCTCTCGATTATCTGTACCTTAACTTAGTTTTACTTGGTTCATTATCGGATATTAGGGTTTTCATGCCCTATAATCCGAACTCCTCACCGTTTCATTTTTCTATTATTGAACATATTCTAGGGTTGTGTGTTAAATCTCATCAGAAAATATGTCGTGGGAAGATGAAATTGTCGATAAGGATGTGAAAAATGCATGTTTAGTCATTAGTGATCGTATCAATCATGATGTCGCAGCGCAACTTGATCTTGAAGAAGCCCTAGAAGCTTCTAGATATGATACTCATCCCTATACATCTCAGCCCAAAGAGGTATTTCTCACTTTCTTTTTAACTAGCTCTATTTGTTAAAAAAATTAATTAATTTATTTGGTAGAATTCGAGAGTTGTTCTTATGATTGCTCTACTGTAGTGTAGTGGCCTCCTTTAGTCGAGGTCGTGGATACACGGGAGTTGCCATCTGTCCTTATATAAAGATACAACGCTTCTGGTGGTGAGGGAACTGCTTTATGTGGAATATTGATATACGCAGAGCATGGTGTCACGGGGTCGGTCCTTCGCCTCGACTTTACTCCGTGCAGCACTTGTCTAGAATTCCGTTACTAGATAAGTAAGCCCCCCAAACAAAGTTTAACACAATTTTGTATAACTACTCAAGATCAAAACTCACAAGAAACTCAAGAACGCTCAAGAACACTCAAGAACAAGAGAGAATGATTGAATGAGAGAATTAAATGTGTATTGCTCTCTTACTTGGATTGTTGGATGATTACAAATGAGAATGATATCCCTATTTATATTAGTTAGGAGCCAAGAATGTTCTAGAAAATTATCTAAGATCTATACAAGTGTATGGCTAGGATCTACTTCTAGATTATTCCACTCTTATCCACAAATATCTACACTATTCTAGAATGCTCTAAGAAAGGACAAATGAGAGAAGATTCTAGAATGGGAGGCTAGCCATTTAGCCAAAGGGGCTAGCCAAGGTGGTGCACAAGTGTGAGTTAGCCATGTGTTGAGCCATTTGGTGCACCCTTGTGACAATTGGCTACCGTGGATAACTCATTATTCCTTTGGCGTTTTGATAAGTGGTGAGAAACTAATTATGAAGCAACCTAAAAGTATTCAAATATTTCTTCTGCACTGGTTTATCACACATTTGATACTCGTGCTGTCCTGTAGTTCACAGTCACAATTACAGTCGTATTATGTTTTAGAAGGTTCCAAGTGTATCCTTACTTTTCCTCTAATCTTTACCTTCTCTGATTCAATTGTATAACTGTTAACCTCTAATTGACTTAGATTAGTCTGTTGAATCAGTACTTAGATGGTTTTTCTTGTAACCATGGGCGTTAATCTGGATATGAGGGTTATTAATTTGTTTTTCATTTCTCCTGCTTTCCAGGGGGTGGCCATGGCCAGTGACAATATTTAACACTGCTTTACAAAGAGATCTTGTTTATCTATCAAACTGTAAAGCATGGTTGGCAATATTTATACCACAAAAGATTCAGTTTCTAAAACCATCAGTATATTTCAGTTTTATAGTTTTTGCTATAATTCTATTGTTTCTATAGTGAATTGTAGTTATGTAACCTATAACAGATAGAATTCCCCTCCCTGGCCTAGTATTAACATGAGTTACAACATTATTTTTTCAGTGTTTCATGCTTCAGTAAAGAATTACGAAATTCTATAAACAATGAATTCATCATCCATCTTTTGTTGAGTGGTCGGGCATAAACTAGTTACTAATAGCGAGAAGCTTTAAGTCTACAAGATGTGGGACATAAAGTCGCTTTGATTATTACTGCCTTCAGTTCTTGCGATTCATATTTAAATTAAAGAGTAGTGATGGCTTCTAGGATATGTATTAATGAATCATGTTATGTTTTTAATGGCTATGTTTTCTAGGGATGGTGAATGTCCAGAATACAGTGGTGAGGAACAAGCTATTTGTGCTGTCGGCCTTGCCAAGTCAAAGCCAGGAATTTTTATTGAAGCTATCAAATACATTTTAGTCATAGCAACCCCTCTTGAGGTTCTTGTCTCATCTCAATTTACATCTTCTCCTTCTGTTAACCGTGGTGTGCAGTTAAATTAGTTCTTTATATGTGTTTACTTGCTAGCACGGACAAATAAACATATATGAGCTAAAGGCGGTTGATATTAGATACTTCCCTAAAACCTCCAGTTTTCTTCTCTTCCTTATACGTGTATATTGTTGCTCTAAATATGGTATACTCCTTATCTCAATGTATGTGTCTAGTTATAGTGATGATGCCTTCTTTTTGTTTATATTTCTTAGTAATGTTGTATTTAACACAAAGAACACTTGTACGGTAAATAATTTCCAACAGAAGGCCAGCAGCCTGAAAACTCTAAAGTTCTGGATCTCGGTGTATATTAAAACAAAGTAATTCTCAATTATAGCATAGTGTATAATAAGTGTTAGTTATCTCAGACTTCAACCATATCTTAGAATATGTGGAATCCTGCTAGCCCAGATTTTAGAATTTCAAAGGGGTCTCTTGAAAAAGTTTATAAACATATCATCGAACTATCCACTAAATAAGGCTCTTCAGTATATCTCTACCACCCCCTTCCAAAGCTGTATATTTTTGTTTTTATCTGTTCTGAAATCATAGCTTGTTATGTTACTTTTCTTATGCACTTTTACATTACATAACTGTCCAAAAATTCCCTTTACTTTGGATAGTTGATTCTGGTTGGAGTTTCTTGCGCGGGGGGAGGAGATGGAATGGATCCGTATGCAGAAGTTTCATTACAGCCCTTGCCAGAGTACACAATACCATCTGATGGAGTTACCATGACTTGTGTTACATGTACAAAGAAAGGCGATATTCTTTTGACTGGTCGTGATGGACACGTTTATGAGATGCAATATACAACTGGCGCAGGATGGAATAAGCGTTGTCGTAAGGTTTGCCTTACTGCAGGTTTAGCGAGTCTTGTTTCAAGGTCTGCAATGTCCTTGTGTTATTTAGTGTTACTATTTTACCTGGGTGTGCATTTTCACAGCTTGGTTTCGTGTAACTGTGCAGATGGGTAGTACCAAATGTATTCAAATTTGGAGCGGTTGACCCAATTGTTGAGATGATTGTAGATGACGAGAGGCATGTGCTTTATGCGCGGACTGAAGGTATGAAACTCCAGGTGTTTGATTTGGGAGCGGATGGTGGTGGCCCACTTAAGAAAGTTAGAGAAGAAAGAAATTTAATCAGTCAGAGAGATGCTGGATCAAGAAATGCTAATCGGGCATCAAAACCATCCATAGTTTCCTTATCTCCCTTATCTACTGTTGAATCAAAGTGGTTGCACCTTGTTGCTATTTTATCAGATGGTAAAAGAATGTACCTTTCAACCATTCCATCTGGTGGAAGTAATGGATATGTTGGACGCTTGGGCGGATTAAGTAGTGCACATCAAGCCCATGCTGTTTAAAGGTTGTAACAACCAGGCCTCCTCCTCCATTAGGAGACAATAGGGGGGTTACATCAGGAGCTTTATCTATTGCTGGTAGATCTCCAACCGAAGAACTTTCTTTGAAGGTAGAAACAGCATATTCTTCTTCTGGAACTTTAATGCTTTCAGATTCCTCCACCTCGACGTCCTCTCTTCTGTTGGTGACTCGAGACCCAAGCACACAATCATCTGGTGGTTTTGGGTTTAGTGGGAGGACCTACGGTGCTTTACGTGAATCTGTTTCTTCCCTACCTGTTGAGGGACGAATGCTTTCTGTTGCCGATGTCTTACCCTTTCCAGATACAGCAGCTACTGTGTATCACTGTATTCTGACATGGAACCCGTGGTTTTGAAGGCTTAGGAGAATCATGTGAAACAGCGGCAGGAACGTTATGGGCTAGAGGTGAACTAACAGTTCAGCATATTTTACCACGGAGACGGGTTGTTGTATTTAGCACTATGGGGATGATCGAAGTTGTTTTCAACCGGCCGGTTGACCTTCTGCACAGGCTATTAGATTCCAGTTCACCAAGATCAGTTTTGGATGGTTTCTTTGACCGTTTTGCAGCTGGAGAAGCTGCAGCAATGTGCTTACTGCTGGCATCAAAGATAGTACACGCTGACTACCCTATAAGCAGATCTGTTTCAGAGAAGGCTGCAGAAGCATTTGAGGACCCAGGATTTGGTAGAATGCCACAAGTTGGAGGTAGTACTTCACTGACCACTAACGGAGGGTTCAGCATGGGCCAGGTTGTTCAAGAGGCTGAGCCTGTGTTTTCTGGTGCGCATGAAGAGCTCTGTTTGTGTTCTTCGAGGCTGCTTTTCCCCATTTGGGAAATTCCTGTTGTAATCCTCCAAAGGGGTTCTGGTTCTTCAGATGCCAAATGTGAAGATGGCTTCATTGTTTGCAGACTTTCTGCTGGGGCAATGCAAGTTCTAGAAAGCAAGCTTCGTTCCTTGGAGCAGTTTATAAGATCTAGAAGAAACCAAAAAGGGGTCTTTATGGTTGTGTCGTTGGTTTCGGTGATGCAACTGGTTCCATATTATATGGAACAAGTTCAGAAATTGGAGTTAGCGAGAGGGTAGGGAACCTGTTTGGTGGTTATGCACCAAATGTTGACTCAAGTAATGGCTGGATGTCTAGTAAAAGGCAGAGACGTCCTTATAATCCCACAGAACTGGCTGCCATGGAGGTAAATTAGTAATTCTTGCTTGAATTCTGTGGTCGAATGTTCTTCTTTTTAGTTCCTTAATATGTTGTGGTTCTTTTACAGGTGAGGGCAATGGAGTGCATAAGGCAGTTGCTTCTTCGATCTGGTGAAGCTCTATTTCTACTGCAGCTTCTTTCGCAGCATAACATCTCTCCTTTGACTCAAGAGTGTTGATGCAAATTTACGGCAAACGTAGGTTCAGTTAACTTTTCGCCAGCTAGTTTGTGCTGAAGACGGTGATCAGATAGCTACGAGGCTAATATCTGGGATCATGGAGGTAAATTTTGGTTATACTTTGAAATAAAATCTTTGGGCGACTTTCACCAGGAATGAGATTGAACTAAGTTCATCTAAGCTATCTCATTGTTTAAGACACAAAAGCTGGAAACCTGTGTGGTATCTTTTTTCCCACTTTAGTTCCTATCATTAAGTTTGGATATTTTCTTGCTCAGTATTATACAGTTACAGATGGCAGGGGAACTGTGGAAGATATCAGTGGCAGACTGCGGTTGTCCTAGCTATTATAAGGAGTCTGATTACAAATTTTATCTAGCAGTCGAATGTCTTGAGAGAGCTGCAGTCACTATTGACTCGGAAGAGAAGGATCATCTTGCAAGAGAAGCTTTCAGTTTCTTAAATAAAATTCCGCAGTCTGCAGACCTAAGCACCGTATGCAAGCGTTTTGAAGATTTAAGGTTTACATCTTTGATACAATTGGTTTTAGATATATAATCCATCCTCCATTTCTTTTTGCCAACACTTTTTATTTTGTTCTACAGATTTTATGAAGCTGTGGTCCGGTTACCTCTACAAAAAGCTCAGGCTCTAGACCCTGCAGGTGATGCTCTCAATGAACAAATTGATGCAAGCAGAAGAGCCAACGCCCTAGCTCAGCGTAAGCATTGTTACGAGATAATCACTAATGCTTTGCGTTCCCTGAAGGGTGAAACTGCGCATAGACCTACAGTTGTTCGATCAGTCCCTTATCCCGCCTCCCGCAGTAGATACGTTCGTCAAATTGTTCAGCTTGGTGTGCAGTCCCCTGATAAAGCATTTCACGAGTATTAAATTGCACACTGATTGATCTCGGCCTTGAGAATGAATTGCTGGAGTATGGGGGTCCTGATTTGGTTCCTTTCCTGCAGAATGCGGGTCACCAACCAGCACAATAGGTTACCTGCTTTAGCTATCCTGTCCCAAAGTCATAAATTTTTGTCGCATGTGCCTATTTTTTTGCTTTATTTTCTTTTTGCCGCGTTGGATAAATTTATACATGTGTGAAGCGTGAGCTTTGGTTGTAGACATGCGCGATCAAGATGGCCTACCATTCCTACATTTAGTGAAATTTTGTTAAGCCGGTTTTTAAAGTAAGTGCCAAGCGTAGAGTAGAAACCAGGCTATATTGAAAAATGAGGAGTGTTCTGATAGCAGCTGGCTAAGTCACCAGCATTTCTTATGTATGCTTTGATAAGAAAAGGACCCATCTGTTTCATAAGCTACCCGTAGTTGATTTTATCAAATTACCTTTGCTTCAGTTTCCATCATCTAATAAGTTATTAGTGTTTCCCAATAATTTTCTTGATAAACCTGTATTTCAGTATTATCTCTATGTATTTCTCATTCCCTTATTTCTATTTTCTTTTCTTGTAAGCAGGTTCATGCTGCTTCTGCAGCTGCATCAGCTTCTCCTGGGGGTCATTTGGGGAAAGCTATACCTTCATCTGGAGTCAAGCACCTTGACCTTCTAGCACGGTACTATGTTTTGAAACGGCAACATGCTCTTGCAGCTCACATATTGTTAAGACTAGCAGAAAGGCACTCCAGTGATGCTGAGGATGTCATTACACTAGATCAGAGGTACTCTATAACAATGAATGCCTTTTGTTATTATATCGTTCTATGAACCCATAGTTTCTGTTGAATCTTGTAAAGTTTGTGTGTTGTGATATACTTTAACAAACTGTCTTGCTGGAGCCAGGCGTCAATACCTCAGTAATGCAGTTCTGCAAGCAAAGAACTCAACCAACAGTGATGGTTTAGTTGGTGGTTCAACTCATGGTATTTTCGATGGTCAGCTAGATATGCTCGAAGGAAAGCTTGCTGTTCTTCGATTTCAAATGAAAATCAAAGAAGAACTAGAAGCAATAGCATCTAGGATGGAGGATTCACCTAGCGCACCTCACTCTGCTCCTGAAGACCCTTCTTCTCAGAGGAACATGATTAGCGACGACAGTCTTGCAAGCATTGCACGAGAAAAAGCCAAGGAGATATCGTTGGATTTGAAGAACATCACTCAGTTGTATAATGACTATGCAGTTCCATTTGAGCTTTGGGAGGTATGCCTCTCTCTCTCTCTCTTCCCTGTGTTACAGTGACACAGACACGGTGTCGGTGTCGGTGTCGGTGTCTTGTATCCAATACGCTACTTCGACACGACTACTTAAAAAACTAAGATACGTGGACACAGCACACACAATATAAATATCATTGGATTTAGTAGTTTAACATAGATATATAACTATATAAGGTAGTGAATTTGCAAGATATATGTGTATAATATGTATGATTAATCCTAAAGGCATTACATAAACTTCACTGGAGAGAAGAAGTCGGGATAAAAAGGGAGAAAGTCTAGAGCAAGGTCAGTGAACTGATTTGGAACTAATATTTTGTTGCTAAGTTAAAACTTCTCATAGAATCTAGTAAAATATCTAAGTTTCCTAATATTAAGGTATTGATTTATCTTGACAGCTGTTGATATCTAATAATTTAGTCAAAGTTTTCTAACTGAGTTGTATCTTGAAGTATTGGAGTATTAATACGCGTGTCCGTGTAAATACGTATTGACACGGCTGAATTTCTTTTTAGGCGTGTCGTTGTAACACAGTATATATATCTTGCAATGGACCTCCCACAAAGTTTAATTATGCAATTTTTATGCTTTACAGCTAGCATTCACTTTGCTGTACTTGTCGTTGCTTTACATTTCTTTTCGATTACTGTGCAAAGACAACTTACTGCGTCAGATGATAGTGTGGCTATTTTCCTTAGATAAGACAAGCAGCTATATGCTGTTTAATGGAAGCAGTAGAACTGAATCAGTACTTCTATAGAATTCTTAACATACGCCCTATTTAGACACAAACATACTGGTCGTTCACTATGCTTCAATGACCAGTTCCATCCTACAAGGTTTCAGCTGTACTTTTGTAAAGATGGAAACCAGTGATGGTTGAACATTCACTTTGGTACAAGTTCCAAACCAGGAATCAAACTATCAACGGTGTCCTTGGGGTGCATATCTCGTCTATCACTTCCAAGAGTAGAATAGCTAGTAGAAATAGTGAAAGAGTCTTCAGAGGGTCCCAGTGTCTTGTATCCTCATCTGGGTTCCAAATCTGTCATCCTATACGGACTAAGAGGTCTGTCGTATCAACTGTTCCATTTGCATTTAGGCGCCATGAAAACCCAAATTACAGAGGTGGCCATATGGTTCATTTCTTTTTCCATCACATTCTTCTTCCTGCGTACTTTATTGCGACCTAAAAGAACTTAGCTGACTGTTGATTTTTCCACCCATGTCATCCCAAAAGATAGACTCATCAATATTTCATGATTGTTCCGATATATGTATGCGGTATTTGGCTTTTAGAATTCCTTTCCACAGCTCAATTCCAGTTGCTTAAGGACAACTTGAGAGTAGAAAGATTTTTAGTTATCCACAAACTCCTATTGAATAATTCTTTTCCATAAGGCTTTTGTTTCCAACTCAGGTTTGTATCCATCGACCATTGTTATTAGTTTCATATTCCAAGTACATGTGATTACAATTAAGAAATAACCTGTCTTGTTTTGATAATGATGTGTGCCATGTGTAATATACCTAATGGAAACGGGTCTGATTGGTATGTTGGAATCAGAGTTTTGGCAGTTTAAGTAAATGCAAATGATCAGCTCCAAGTTAAGATATCTAGGTTGGGTAGTAGTCATTTTCAGTGTCTAGGTCTTATTACCTTTGAATGGAAGTGATGCTTGAATGGTCTAAAGATTCCACATACCTAGCTGGGACTAGGAGGCTGAACTGTATACGCATTTTAGTTGTATCATTTGCCAAAAGTGTGGAAAAACTTGCAGATACATATTTTCACCAAGTATCATGTTTGTAGAATAAATGTTGCTTAGATGAATTCATGAGATGGAAGAGTAAACAAAATGATGATGGTTATGATGGTTCCACCTAGGATGACAAGAAAGTCAATGAAGGTGGTTGGTTCATACGTAGATATCCAAGAACAAGACCACTGAGTTTGGAGCACTTCACTGTAGGTTGGACCCCCTAAAATCTAGTACAACAAGGAAGTTCATGAAGATGGTTGGTTTTGTTACTTTTGCACATGAATCTCCAAGAACAAAACCATTGAGTTTGAAACACTTCACTGAAGGTTGAAGGCCCTAAAACCTAGCATAAAAATGTCCACCAAGACGGTTGGTTTCGTACATAAATAAACGTCCTAGGACAAGACCGGTGAATTAGGAACACTTCACTGTAGGTTGAAGGCCCTAAAATCTAATTTGATTTGAATCAAGGTAGTTGGAGTTTGTGGATATAAATTTATGTTCGGTTATGGCCTTGCTGATGTTTATTGCCATTTTATTTTTTCACGGCTGCATTTATTTTTTCTTCTCTCTTATGGTGATACGCTCGTTCTTTTGATATTGCTTGCGGGGTGAACCTTTGGTTCCTCTTTCATTTTCTAATGTCTTGACAATTTGCTTGCATCTGCCACTCATTGTTTTCAGATATGCTTGGAAATTTTATACTTTTCCAACTATTCTGGGGATGCGGATATTAGTGTTGTTCGAGAAACTTGGGCTAGACTTATTGATCAAGCTTTATCGATGGGTGGAGTTGCTGAGGCTTGTTCTATCTTGAAGCGGGTCGGATCTAATGTGTATCCTGGAGATGGAGCTGGATTACCACTGGATACACTATGTCTCCACCTTGAAAAAGCTGCACTGGTACTGCTAACAGTCGTTTTACTAAACTAATTGCATCTAATTCAGTTAGCTGTTCTGTTAGAATCTTAATGGATCATCACTGATATCATACAGTTTCATATGTTATATATCTAGTTTTTATTGAAGGGGTCAATGAGCCATGGTTCAGGGGTCCACATGAAGATGACCCAGGGCTGATTTCCAGTATGCCTTCCTGAATTTCTAATACAATATAACTTGATTGAACAAATCATAAATACGATGATGCGCCTATACAAGGGTGATAGTTGAGGATCAAAAGAGCTGATTTGGGTTATGATGATTAACATAATGACAAGACTATCTCAAGAAATTAGTCAGGGATAGATATCTTGGTGTGGTGGGACACACACATCTTTTATTTTCATCTAATTATGGTATATTAAGGACTCAATAGGTGCATGGGTGTTTCTAGCTCACATGCAGTAGGCATTGCGCTGTTGTTGTTTTTTTTTAAATAATTTCAATGTTCAGATTTTATTCTGCGTGTAAATTGTTTTCACATTATATGTTTAACAAGGGAAATAGTGGTTAGGTAACTTACTTCCGAGGCCGCCCAGACCTCTGTTGACATGGAATTGTAGAAAGTTGTCTGATAATTATCTACTATTTGTCTTTTGCAGGAGAGGTCAGTTTCGGGAGCTGAGCTAGTTGGAGATGAAAATGTTGCTAGAGCTCTTCTTGCAGCTTGTAGGGGTGCGGCGGAGCCCGTGATGAACACCTATGATCAACTGCTCTCAAATGGAGCTATTCTTCCATCACCAAGACTTAGGTTGCGTCTTCTCAGATCGGTTCTTGTGGTCCTTCGTGAATGGGCAATGTCGGTACTAGCACAGAGGATGGGAACAAGCCCTATTGGGGCTTCCCTTATATTAACTGGAGCATTCTTCAGGGAACAAATGGCTGTTCTAAACCAAGGGGTCCGAGACAAAATCACAAGTGCTGCAAACAGGTCAGTATGTTCTCACTGCACTGGTAGATTGAGACGTTTCTTAAATACAGTATTAGGAAGTAAAAAAACCATCAACATGGATGATTTTTTTTCATTTTTATCATATTTCCTCCGCATAGCTACAAGTTTAGATATTAGCATATCGTAGTATAAATGATATCATCATTTAACAAAATACATAAAGAAACATAAATGGTGTTATCTGACATGTTAACTTACCTTTGGTTTACCCAGTCCCTAGCTTCTCATTCATGCCTGATAGTTAGGTTGAAATCAAGTTATCATCACGTCAACAGTTCTATATGTTATCTCGGTGTTTATAGTTTGAAATTTGAATCACCTGTCCTTGCAGTGAAGACAAATTTGTTAGTACATCAGTATATGTTTTCCTCTTGCGTCAGTTCATTCCGAACAATTCTTTTGCTCATATCCTTATATTAATTCTAGTAGTTAACAATTATTAGTTCTGTGAAACATGACTGCCACCTTTCTATGTGAGTGCGTTTACTAATTATTTTAAGTTACGTACTTTCATTGATAATCTTATTTAAGTTTAGGAGATTTGCGTTATGGATTTGTTGCATCATCGAGCTTAATTTGCATGTGCATAACTATGTGGTTACAGATATATGACTGAGGTGTGGCGTCTATCTCTTCCGCAAAATCAAACCGAGGGTCTCTACCAAGGTTTTCGGGAACTTGAAGAGTCATTAATGAACCCATTTTCTTTTAGATTGGTTTTGAATTTGTTTGGCCCATGTGGTGTATGGAAATATTCCCATGTAAATTTTTTACTTTATTTCGTTCCACACCGATTGAAAAAACTAATTTGTTCCTTTGAGGATAATATGGATGCTAAAAAGACTAAGGGGTACCTTAGTGGCTATCGTGAGGCTGGTGGGTTTTTGACCAAAAGGGCCTGATGTTGTACACTATCGGCATCATGGTCCTTTTTACATTTGCAAGGAAGTTTCTTTTTAGTTTTTTCCCCTATAAAAGCTTTAATCTGTACCGAAGTTATAAGAGGGTTTTAGAAGTTAATGTAAGAAGAATGATTTTGATCAGGAAAATCAATTATGTTGAAAAGAAATCAGGGAGGCTTGACAAAGAAAATGTAAGTGCAGGATGATTTAAATATAAGTGGCTACCATCGAGTTGAAAATGTGGATACTTAGCAAGTTAATGTTTTGAAATATGACAAGTATGCTGTATTGTGCTGGGTTTAGAGTAGTAACAGGTAGTTGTGAATGTACCTTTGCTTAGGGTGTTGATTTTAGTTCCAAAAAGTTATATTAGTTCGTCAACTTTAAATCAGATCTTCACCTAGATGTCTACTTCATTAACGGGTAGCATATCACCCTATTGCCTGGAGCAGACCCTTTATTGAAATTAAATTCATGTTAATCGGACAAAATATACATTAACTTTTCTGGTTAATAATCTGATAGAAAATGTTGAATTGATCCGAGCAGTTGTCCATTTGATGATGTCGAGTTTGGTTTATGAAGCTTAGCCCAATGATTAGCCCCGGAGTTCCCATGCCAACAAAAGAGAGGAAACAGTATGTCCTTGCTTCCATTGTTTACAACACTACGTAGTTTTATTTATTTATTTTTCTTTCTGTTTGGCTTCAGATACATTCCACCTCCATCTCATAGTCGCGACCCAATCTTGCAGTCGAGTTTGCTATGTATGCTTCTATGCCCCATCTGTTCAGTGCTACTAGGATAAGGTAACCATTTGATTTAAAAATTCCATATGAATTTATTTGGTCAAAGGAGTTCGCTTCTCATCAGGCCGACTGAAAGGACAAGAGTGCTAACAGGGGTACCAGTTTATTAGGGGATATATCAAATTCCATATAAGATAAAAAATATTCATCTTTGGAATGGTACATCCCTAAGTAAATTGGTACCCATATCAACAACTATGGGAAAAAATGCCCTTTTATAGACTAAATGAAAGGATGCCCTTTTATACCCCGTACTATTGTACAAAGATTTGTTCATAGACCTTTACGAGCAAAAAATTGGTGGTGTATTAGTTACTCATTGAAGAGTTAAAGATGTATTGAAGATAAATAAAGACATCACACTTCAGCTTGAGGTTAGTAACTATTGGTTTTTGACTTGTTCCACTTCTATCAAGTTCTTCCAGTCGTATTCATTGAAAATATAACATGCAAAGTTTGTTTTACATGACTTTAGTTGTTCAGATGACTTGACAAATTTATGATCTAAGTATTAAAAGAAAGGATTTATGTTGTTTCTACAACTTATTGTACTGAGTTGCGTAGTATAGTTTTCTATACTTTCGTGATTTCGACATAACACTGATCTGACTCTTGTCATGGATTAATGTTGAACTTTCGGGAAACTAGATATATGTATCTAGTGGTGAATCTGGACTTTAAATTCATGTTAAAAAAACTTTTTCTTTGACATGGTTTAAAGTTTGTTTAGACAAGAATTAAATTTCCATGTCTAATAGGATTCAAGACCGATCCCAACCAGTACCGTTCCAAGCTTGCAAATTTTGAAATATCTATTTTACATTCTTAATCTTTAAGATTTCGAAAGATGAGCAAGTTGGATTAAGAAAGTTATATGTCAGGAAGAAATATTGAATCGTATTTAGCTAAAAATATATTATTGTTCATATTTATTCTTTTGATACTCAAATCTTAGATCCTAATTCGTATTGGGAGCAATTTTTTGTATCTTAATTGGAATCGAAAATAAATGTGCATTCCTTTCCCAAAAGGTTGCACATAACTAGTTATCTAATTTAGCAAAATACATGGATTTGCACTAACTAATATTATTTGTCATACTAGTAGAATTTGTCATATATTAGTTGGAATACACAACATTGTGTGTTAATATAATCAAAAGAATATCAAGAATATCTCAATTTCGGTAATAACAAAAATTGAATATCTTTGAGAATTTTTAAAATTTCTTTTCTCATTTTTCCAAACAAGCCTTCATAACACTACAAATAGTGAAGCTTGTATTCTTATAAACTCACCCCAGAACAAACCTTAGTCGTGTCGTTAGTTAATTCAACGAAGTGATGAGTAAGTTTGGTTCGTTTCGGAAAAAAACGATATTAACTAGTTTGAAGTCTTCTTTGGGATCAAGAAACTCTAGTGATACCATTAGTGGGAAACTAAGAATCGCACTTTAGTTTTCGTGTTTATTATTTGTTGTTGACTAACATCATAGTTGTCTTCTAGATAAATTCTTGTTGATTCTATGGTCATTCTCTTTTGTTATAAGGTCACTCAAGAATTTGAAGATTTGACTATAACATATTGAAAATTTGAGTGATTCTGAATCTGTTGGTAGAATTATTGATTTTCTAACGGTAACAAACTCCTTTCAACGAGAAAAATCATTAGCGAAATCAAGTGTGGGTTGTTACTGTTGAAGATTAAAAATATTGATAACTCGAGGTTCTTTTGCGTTTATGAACTTGATGTAATTATCTGCTTGACTTGACTGTATGGGATAAACAACTAGTTTATTTCGAAAAACTTAATTCTTGTAGATTGACAAGTTATTTTGATTTATCATAAACGTAAGTCTTGTAATCGAGTGGGTTACTTCGGTAATCGTAAATCTTGATTGATCTTATCAAGGAGTAACAAATCTATTATTATATTGTCTATCTTGGTATTATAGATCTAAAAGGAAAATCCTTGACTTTGAATTCATCAGATTATATTTTTGGATCGTATTTGAGTGGTTAGCAAATAGTTGGATCCTTATTGTTTGAAAGACGTTCTAAAGGAATTGGGTTGCAAAAGTCTTTGCAGATGCAAAACAACACTTGGCAGTGGATTCTGTTAGGTGATTCATGTGCGTATGCCAGATTGGTTGTAGGCACAAGGATACCGAGAAAAATAAGTAACTAAGGGGTAGTTTATTCGGTCTCAACTACACGAGGTTGTGAGTAGGCATTTGTATAGCGGCTTAATTATGATAGTGTTCAAAACTGGACTAGGTCCCGGGGTTTTTCTGCCAAACAGTTTTCCTTGTTAACAAAGTCATGTGTGTCTGCTTTTTTACTTTACTTTCATATCATAATTGTTTTTATAATTAAAGTAATTACACTTTTATGTTAATCAAATATCTTGGATCGATCCATTAATCTATTCCTTGGTTGGAACTTAGATTAAATCCAAAATATTATTGTCTAGATAATCTTTTTTCATTGTAAGATCGACAAGGTTTGTCCAATATTGTTTATTAGAAAAGAATTAGTGGTGTACTTGATACCCTCGTTTTTCAGTTCGCCTTGCTCCTATGACTAGATAATGGCTTACCTTTCTTATATTATTGGACAATAACTCGTCTTGCTCCTCTAGATAGACAAACGACATCAGGCCTCAGTCCCTTCTCAGGGCCAGATATATACTGCTTTTTACCCTAGAAAATGTACACAACTAAGTCATACTTAACCTCATCCAAGCTTGTGATATCTTCATGATACACACGGCTATAACAAGTCTTCTTGAGCTCTCCACAAGGTTCAAGTTTTCATTCACATACAAACATGAGTATGGATCCCTCAAAGTTACGATAACTTTGTGGTACGTTTCGTAAGTGCAACAAATAACTTTAGATATTTCCCACCAATACTAACAAATAATATAACGGTCGTAAGGATCGTTCTCACGAGGAACTGTGTAATTGTTATTTGTTTTCAACTTCTAATGTAACCAAAAATGGGGGTTATAGTGAATTAAACTAAAGTAAACTAACAAAAGAAAATACCAAGTAAATAAATATTATCAGAAGGAAGAAAATACTCGTTAGAGGTTTCATCTTCCATCACCAAACCTGCTCGTCAATCGATTTGAGTTAGAGTTCAATCCTTCTCATATCAATAACTCTAGAGCACCCTATCGCAGGCTTACTCCGAAAAAACTTCTTGTATCATCAAAGGCGCAAGAGCCACTCTTTGAATCTTTCTCAATGAATAACTTGGCATAAGAGCCACCCAAGTTTAACCCAATGAAAACGATGGTCTTCGTAAGTTGAGGTTATTATAAGCAATCAGGCGCAAGAGATACACGGATTTGACTTAGGATAATTAAGCTTCCACATATAATCGCCTGACAACATCCCGTTGTTAACAACTATGCTGTGCTACTTGTGATTAGAGTTCTTCAATATTTCTCGATCTCAAACCCTAATATAGATTTAGATATGATTACATGACCATTTATTTTGCAATTTGAACGAGCAAGTATTCAATCATATATGATGATATAAACAGTAAAACATAAATAATGTTACCTTTCTTTGCACATGGTCAAACTTCGGCTCAACGACTAGTTTTTGTTGTTGTAAATATAGTCATTGGCCCTTTATGCATATTAATTAGATAAGCCATTCTCCATCATATACTGCTACTTCATTCAACGAAATCCTTCTCCATCATCCACTGCTTCATTCAAAAGAAATCCTAGTACAATGGATAATCCATCATCATCAACTACCAAATCAATTGTTTCCATGGAAAAAGAAATACTCAAAAGAGCCGCCAAACAAATTAACAACCGAATCAAACAAAAGGAAATATATGCGTATGTTAAGAGAGAGATACATCGTGTCGGATCTTCCAGAAGAGGACCGCCCTCAAAGTATTTTCCAGAATATTGTTAATACAAGTCCTTTCATTCCTAAGTGAGATGGTAAGTACAAGAAACCACTTGTATCTTATTGGAATGAGTATGTTTCTTTTCGCACAATAACAATTAAAAAATTGTGCTACAAGTAAAACGAGTTTCTATCTAAACACAAAGGGGATAAGCCTGCAACGTAAGAGGAATATACCAAATGGAGAGGCAAACCATTTAGTTTATTCGGTGTTGTATCGATAACTGAATCTTGACAAGGAAATAAAGAGAGTTTCACTTTATGCAATTTACTAGTGTAAGCAAGTTCGTCTTATTTATTAACATTCATCATGATTATGAAAATCATCGTTCACTTTAGAAATATTATATATGCAAGTGTTGGAATCTACACACGTTAACTGACTTGTTTTCCGATTCCAACATTCAGCAAAAAGCAGTTTTTCTGGCCACTTTTTCGATTACAATCGGCTCATATAACAATATACATCGGCCGATTGTATACTTGGTGTTTTATGAAAAAAAACTCCAAGGGACACTATCGGTCGATATGGATGTCCATAACAACCGATTATTTCACCTAACAACTCCCCCACATCTGAACTACAATCGGCTGTTGTTCATCACCATATCCGCCGATTGTGCTTTATAATTTTTGAGAAAAGTAACAATCGACGGGTGTGGTGTCATCGTAGTCGCTGATTCTGGTAATACGCAGGCCATAAAATAACTCAAAATTCGAAAAAAAATCTACTTTTTGGCAATTAGAAGCTACAAATACATGTTTGCAGATCCTTAGCACGTATACCTGACGGTTGGAAGCATTACGATCTTCATTTTTCCAGTTTGATTATTCATTTGCTTGAGTAAAATCCTCATATATGCTTTTATTTACAAGTTCTTGTTCATCCAACAAATATCCCAAATCAGTAGGATCAAAAGCATGATAATCTGATTGGCGATATGTAGATGCACCCACCTTTTCCTCACCACTAGAATATACGTCGACACAATAAAATTTCATCTTTCTCAACAGCGTAAGCAAGAGAAATAGAAATTGCCTCTATTTGATGTCGATTCATCCAGACTTCCATTACTTTAAATTTATTGTATCACAAAATTCTAGTTTTCCTCAACTTCTTCTTCTTCAAACTTAAAAAAAAACACTCTAATCTTACCATCTAATACTAACTATAATCCAATTTAAATCACCAACTAATTTAACTACCATTTAAATTAATTAACACTAATTAATCATGGAAAAATTAGTCATTAACAAAAATAATTGGATAAAGGGTTTTTTATTTTATGTCATTTCTTAACTTTTAGTGATAGGCCTCAAATGGGTAGGCCTCAGATTATCCTAGATATATCTAATGATTACATATCTCTAGTTCTTTCGTATTCTAGTAATACCGCAACACCATAGTACTTTTTTTTCTCGTGTCATTTTGTGTATTTAGTTAAGCTTCTCTTAAATGTAGCCCATGGCTTTATAACTATAGCCCAAAAAGTTTAAGTCAAAATGAAAACCAAACAAGTCTTACGTCTTCTCCAAAATCAGTTTAAATCCTATTTCTTACTCAAAATCAAAATAAACTTAATTCTTCTTTAAATCAAAATAAAATTATAATTCAAACTAAATGTAATTTTTCTCTTAATATTCTTACAAATTTACCAATTACAAATTTTAATTCTTACTTTCTTCCAAAATCAAACTAAATCCAATAATTATTACACCAAATCCTAATTTTTATAATAGAAAAAAAACATAATAAAAATTATAAATGAATTTCTCTAGGGCTGCACAGGAACCGACCCGAAAAACCGCACCCGCCTGAACCCGACAAAACCGCGGGTTTTTAAACCGAACCCACCCGCCACGGGTTGGTATACGGTTTTAAAAATCAAAAACCCGGTCACCACGGGTCGGTTTACGGGTTTAGTATAGCACCCGCCCGAACCCCCCCCGTATAACCCGATTTATTTGAGTCATTGATTGAGATTGATAGTTTTAATCCTAGCCATCCATCTAACATAAAACTTACCAGAAGAATACCTAATTTCACTTCTCCATCTCGTTCTCTTCTCTGCCTTCACTCTTCAGACAGGCGACTGCAAAATCTAATTTCACTCTTCATCAGTTCATCTCATCTCGTTCTCTTCTTAGATTTTGATTAAGTCAAAGTTCAGTTCACTTGTCTATTTAGTATCAGGTTTGATATTGTATTATAAATACATGCTTTACCCTTTCATCTTCTCTTCACACCAATACATTTCTTATTATTCAGCGATCTAAACTCATCGTTTCTTCAACACCCTTCTCAAGGTAAAATAATTTAATCTCGGAACTTTTAATTGTTGTTGCTGAATTTTTCTTTTTTATTTAAGGTTAGTTATGGATTTGATCATATTCTTATACTTTGAATTTCTTTGTTCTTGTTGCTGAGATTTTGGTGTTCTTCTTTTTGGTGTATTTTTTACATCAATTTTGAAGGCTAGGGTTTCAATTTGATCATATGTAGGTTAGTTTCAGTTAAATATGGCTTCAGAATTAGGTGCTTATGATTTTTGAGCTTGGTGAGAGTTGAAGCTTCTTTCTTGAGATTGAAATACTTGTTAATTGTATAATTGTATGCTCTCTATGTTTTGTTCTGTATCAAAATTCTAGATCCTGGAGTATTAAGTTTTGTTGAATCATGATTTTTGAATGTTCCAATACAGGAATATCTGTTGTTTGACAGCAAAAATCTTTACAGCTGATCAAAAAACTGTGCCTATAATAATTAAGGTACGTTTATCAGCAGTAATGCTAATCAATGCTTAAGGTACATGTAATAAAACTACTAATCAAATAGATAGGTTCTTACACATTTACCAGTGGTAAGTGATACCTATATTAGAAGTTATAAAGTAAGAACTAAACATTACATCTAAAACTTGCATTTCTTTACTTGATCATGTAACCATAAGGTAAAGCATTAGAAGCTTTTGTTCTGTATCAGTGAAACTCCATGGAAAACATTATCACAACCGGTACTGTTACTTTTATTTACACTTTTAGGTACATGTAGTATTTCGCTTGCACTGTTCAGCAAAAAATTTAATGGTTCTAAGGTACTCTACACCACATAACTCTATAAGCATCTGCCACAACTACATCAATTATGCATATCTGTTATGTTACTATTTGTTGTTTGTTTTGTTTTGTTTCGTTTCTTTTTTTACTCTGTAAAGTCAGCTGACTAGTGTATATCCCTTGTATTTGTTATTGTATTTTGATGATGTTTAGTGTTTTTTGTTGTTTCTTAGGGGGCTTAATGGGTGATTCATCAACTCAATCTTTATCTGTTTCCAGCCAAATATCAAGTACACCTGCAGCTACACCTGAAAGTCAAAATGAATCTACTACTGGGACACCTGAAAATCAAATTGCACTTCAGACTAGAACTGAAGATGTATAAACTTTGAACTTTGAACTTTGAAGGTTTTTTGTATGTGTTTTTTTTTCTGTCCATTTGAACTTCATTACTTGAGAATTACTCATGGTAATATTATAATACTGTCTGTCTGAATTCCATTACTGTAATAATAATTCTGTGATTTTTTCAGTCTGGGTAGGCGGATTAACCCGCAAAATAACCCGAACTCGTCCGACCCGCTTGTGGACGGGTTGGTATACGGTTTTAAAAATTAAAACCCACCTATGGACGGGTGGTAGTTGATTTTACCCCAAAACCGACCCGCCCGTCCGTTATATAGCCCTAAATTTTCCTAACCAATATAAATAATTACAGGTAGGGTGTTAGTTTATCTGTTAGTATTTTATGCAACCCTTTTAATCAGGGAAATTAAATAGGCTAACATTTTAATTTTATTACAATATTTATCCTAACTATTAACATTTTACACTTCATATTTACTTTTTAATCTAGAGATTATGTTATAATCTATCCTAACTCTTTCTACAACTATTACAATGACCACTAAATAAATGACATGTGTCTTTAGAATTATGTTATAATCTTTGCTAACGCTTTCTATAACTATTATAATAAACACTAAACAGGTGACATCTGTCTTTTATTTAAATTTTGCTAACACACTATTGCGTTGAAATCTTTTTTAGGTTTAATACCGAAAAAGGCACTTGACGGTCACCGGGACCAGGAAGTTTCCGTTGACTGGAAACTAAAAAACCATAGGTATTACTCTTTAATCTACAATCCATCCATCAACGACTCAAATCATCAAAAAATTTAATAAAAAGATTGAACACAGGAAAAATATATATTATATGTAATAAGAATCATAGCATCCACAATGGTAAGACCATTACCAAAGACCAAAGAGTAAAAATTTTACTCTTTGGTCCGGCCCAAAAACAACGGTTACCTGATTAAAAATCATCAGACGGATGGCTAACGTAGCGCCTGTTGTTGGGCGGTTGTTTAGTGTACCGTCTCTTGACACGAGTGTATGTCTAGGAATACGTTTGAGCGGGACGGACCAATAGAGCAACGCTTGATGCCAGGCGTAACGCAGATCAAACGCCTGATGATAGACGGACATCTAAGCTCACGCCCAAGAGACGCGCGTTGTACTGGACGAACGCCTGATGGGGCGGACACATAACCTATCGCGCAGAAAATGGTCTCAAACGTGCAGCTGGTACGTGTGAATGGTGAGACGGGCGGACGTTTAGCTCTACGCCTGGTTTGTCAGGCGGACGTCTGGTTAATCGCCCGTCTCACCAGACGGACGTCTGGTTGATCGCACGTCTCACCATATATTCCCATCTGCAGCCATTTTTCTCCTGCAACTTCTCCTGAAGCCTCCAGCTTGAGAAACTCCGTCCACCACACCAACACCACCAACACCACAGCAGCACCGAGCCTGATTTTGTGAGAAACCCCTCATCAATTTGGAAGGTAATAACCTTAATCTTTACTTTTTGAAGTGATAACCTTAATCTTTACTTTAATGATTAATAAAAAAAATTTAACATTGTACTTTGATTTTGATTATGAGAACTGAAGTTATAGTGTTTTAATTGAATTGAATTTAGGGGTATTGAAGTTATTGTATTTTAAAATTGGGTATATTTTTTTTTGGTATTTTAATTTAATTGAAGTTATAATTGATAATGATAATTAGGGTTTCATTCCAGGGTTAGAAGAATTTGTTGAATTTAAGTAAAAATTGATTAAGTATTTAGTTAATTTTAGTTGGATTGTGGATATTATTTGATTAATTGAATAATATTATTGTTTATGAAATATGGGAACTCTATTATGTTGATTTTTATTTAGCCGTAAAATTTATGCAGATTCTGAAGATGAACACAAATGGTATATATGATGTTACAAGATCGGGACGAATTGGTGGTTGAAATCAAATATGGATTGAACCTGAAGGTGGTGTAGTTATTGATTCACCAATCATTTTTGATTTGGTGAATGAGGAAGTTCAAACACCAGTGGTTGATAAACGAATGTCTGTTATAAGGGATCGAGCAGATATGTTGGTCAGGACAGTGACCCGTTCGCTTGAATCTGGGGAGTTGATGAGTATTGCAAAATGACGAGGAAATCTACAAGTGTTTAAGGAGATAGCAACCTTTTCTTCTGAAGAGAATGAAAATCGCCCCAACTAAATGAATTATCTACATAGATATTTTTATCTTTTAAAGCATTGTTGTTTATGGTGTTGAACCTTATTATTACTTTTATTACGAATATGAATCTCTTAATTTACCGTGAAAGAGTTGCTTGTAGTTTATGAACAACATATGCAGTTGATAAGTTATTTTCTTTATCACCTACTTATAACAATATGACAATATCTTACTAGGTTCATACATATTCCAACACTTACTTACATATTTATTGAAACTTAACCTTCTTACATGTTTGACATAAGTAGTATCTGTTTCCAATAGATTCTGGTTTTGTAGAAGTGAGCAGCTTCATCTTACCATCACAACATGGATCTGTGCATGGTAAGAGGTTGGTTCTGCAGTTATAAGCCATGTGATCAGCTTCCCCACATGAGTAGCAGTAAAATTGCTTCTCTTTTAACCACTTTTCATCATCTGGTAAAGTTGGAGGAATAGGTGGTGGAATACCTTGGTGTGAAGCTACACAAGCATCTAACCAGATGAAAACTCCACAATAGTTTCACTTCACATAAGGTTGAAATCCAGTTTTTCTTTTTTTTGCTTTTCTAAGAAACAGGTACCCCTTGCATTTGGTTAGTGTGCATTTTGTACCTTCCCAAGGACAATCTCTGGCAACATGATCAGCAGAAATACATAGAAAACACTTGGTAATTGGTGATGAGCTTGAACCTCCATTATGTATGTTTTGTGTGAAATTTTTTCAAGAATTGTGTTGTTGAAGATGAAGATGAGAATTTGCAGGTGATGGTGGTGAAAGTAGGATATGCCAACGGTCATTTTATAAGAGGAGTGACAACGGTCATTTTTTTTGAAAAATGTAAAAATCAGACCGTTGGATCTGAATAAAGGTAGCCCTAGGATAATGTTCAAGGCATGTGAGTTTTTAAAAAACTAAAAAAATTGAAATTTAAAATGAAATTATGATACATTTAAGATAACAATATATCGGTTAAAAATAAACTGAAAATAACACAATTAGTTCATAAAAGTTGAAACTTAAAATGACAATGCTAATAAGAATGCAAATTCTTAGGTTTAAGGTATTCCAAGAATTCTTTAAGGTTGATTTAACCTTTTCTGCAAAATGTATTCCTTCCTAAGTTCGATGTACTGTCTTGTTACCGGATCCATCCTGGAGACATCCATCATCATTATACGAAACTCTTCGTCTGCTTCTTTCTTTGCGTCAAGTTTTTCTTTCCTAGCTTGTTTTGCCGCAAACTTTGCCGAAGACTCAACTAGTTTTGCTGCAAACTCGGATTCTCTCTGCGCCATCTTCATTTTTTTTTGTTCTGTATATTTGGTGTTGAAGTTTTATTGCTCTTTAATAATAGTTTCCATCATTTCCTATTGGCCACTCAATTTTGCTTTCCCTGTTTTCTTCTGTCGTCTCGCCTCTTTTTTTCCCATTTGACGGATATATGTGTTAGGTATATCTCCTATATCTTCATAGCCACTCGAATTGTCTAGGCTTTTTTCCTGTATTTCCCGGTTTTCCTCACCGCTTTCGGAATCTTCTTCAGCTTGTGATGAATCGAAAACAGCTGTCGATCGTCGTGAATATTTTATATTTTCTAACATAATTGTGTGGCACTCGTCATGCTTAAAATTTTTGCCACCATTAGCTTCCTTGAAAAGCCTCCTTACTTCTGCAATCTGTTTTTTTTTTAATTCAATTTAATGGAGGATATACAATTCAAAACAGTAATGTAATCGTCAAAATTAAATGAGTATTTACCTTATTTTCGGGGCCCCATCCAGTATGGTATTCACGTTCCACTTCCGCCTCCTTAGCAGAGAAAAGTGCTACATCTTTACTTATTCCCTGAAATCGTTTCTGAAGGGAGGTCCAAGTGCGATGTGGCATCGAAGGTATGGCTTCTTTCATTCCATATAATATGCGAGACCATAATCTTTCTTCTGATTGATCGACACCAATACTACAATCTTAAGATATTGACAAATGAATTTTACACATCGTTACATCTTCAGATATAGTAAAATTTGGACCTCGTGGTTTTGGTGCCATAATTCTAATCAATTTGGAAGGAAATTATATGAAAAAGAACTTAATTATTTTCGAATACTAATTAGATAGCAATGAGTTTAGTAAAATGAAAATTGATTATTATTCCATATATAAGTATCAAAATATAGCTGTTGCAACGGTAAAAAACTCAACGGTAACATATCTCAGGCGTTACTCTAGAGTAATGCCCACAATGGGGCGTACATCTAGCCATACGTTTCATAGGATTACATCGTAGGCGGACGTCTAGGGTGCCGCCCACACTCGGGCGTATCTCTAGCATATCGTTTGATTGGGGCGGTGATTTGGTTACCGCCTGTTGGTGGGTGTGATCCTAGACGCACGCTTCATCAGGCGTAATCTTAGGTGAACGCTTTATCAGGCGGAGGTTTGGTTAACGCCCGTGTTTTCAAGCGGTACGCTAGGAGAACGCCTGTCATCAAACGGTTAACTACACGCCCGCTTAGGATCAGACGGTTACCTACACGACCGCTCGACTATAATGGGTTTGGTCCGGAAAAATTACTAAACTTGGTCCTGAACAGTATAAATTCTGGACCAAAGATCATTTGTGATCGTCCCGCTGTGGCTGGCTTTTCACGGACCAAAGAGGGAATATTGGTTTGGTCCGTGTTATAGTCCAGCCATTGTGGACGCTCTAAGGAGCACAGAGTTTACATAGAAGAAGCTATGCAAAATATCACAAATTACAGACTTTTGGTACTTTACAAAAAAGTGTCTTCTCCTCAAAATAAAAGCAGTATGTGTTCCCACTGCACAAAAAGTAATTACTCAAGAAGTTCTCATTCTTGCACAAGCTCCATACGAGACACATGCCAAATTACCCATTCATTTGCAATAAAATCTCTCAAATAGTTGAAGTTATCACCTTGAGGACGGTCAGGTAGAGGACAGCTACCGTCCTCGATGGATTCAATACATATCTTCCTCTCATCAGCATAGACTGGGGCTCCATGACAATATTCTCCGTCTTTCCCGTACACAACATAGCCAGTAGCAACAGTTTCCCTCTTTCTGTTGTAAAGATGCACAACTTGAATTCCATCATGAGGATTTTCGACACCAGCAAGACATGGGTTTGTGCTGCGATAAAGACTCAAGATCTGGGACTGAATTGTTGTTGGCAGGATGTTGGTTTTGTTGTTGCTTCCCCATAACTTGTAGCACAACCTGTAACAAAAAGCAAAGTAGTTAGTTGCTTTTGTGTCCGTCTTCAACTGTCATTCCTAAATGAAAACAAAATTTGTAATTGAAAGCTCACATTGGTAATTAGTTCAGCATGTTTTTGCAGTAAAGTCTCGTCCATATGGTCATTCCTTGGTGCATTATTCGTTGGGTTTGCTTTTGCATCCATGACTGCGGTGGCAAGACTTGCGTACAAGGCTTGTTTTTTTGATATGTTTAGGAATAACCCAACAAACCAGTTCTGCCTTTGTCAGGACCAAAGACTCCAGCAATCTCATCATTCTCAAAGTCTAAAGCAGATACCAATCCTGCACATATTAGGCCCTTTCTCTTAGCTCTAGCGGCCTTTACTGGCTCATTTTAACATACATTGAGCGCCAAGTGTTAATTTTAGAAGTAAATAGGTAAACAACAAGTTTCATTCAAACTGACCAAGTATACTCACATATTTCTCAACAAATGATGGATGAACTTTTCTATCTTTTCCTACATGTCCATCCATCCAAGCAAGCCCTCGGCCAGCCTCAGCTACACAACCTTCCTTTTGAGCCTGTACATACAATATATGAATAAGTATAAACAACTGATGATTAAACTAGTGACAGAATGCAATATTAAGTACTTACAATCTTGTGGATTTATTTTCATATGACTCACGACCACCTGTGTGATTTATGGTTCTCTTCTTTTGATTTTTTGCATATATGGTATGTTTTTCCTTAACACCAGGTTTGCTTTCCTTCTCGACAAAAAGTTTCCACCAATCAATGTTATAATCACCAGGACATGCATCTTACTTATCTCGCATGCTGACTTTGCCTTTGAGAGGACCAATTCTTAAGTCATATTTAAAAGTCCTAAACTTTTGAGGAAGAAACCCCATCACAATATGCTTGACCAAAGGATTTGGCACAATTAACTCAAATTTTTGCTGAAATAAACAAGTGTTCATGTCAACAAATCAACAGGATTCATCAAGCCATTCAATCCTAAATGTAACTCAAAACAACCAGAATAAAAAAAAGAAATATATAGATTACATACCAACAACTTAAACCAGACATCTTCTTTGTAATTCTCTGGAACACTCCTCTAATCCACGTATGACACCGGACAATACACTCAGACAAGTTTGCCTGCCCAAGTAGCTAATTTATATGCATTATCACCTACAGGTACCCCATACTCATTTAAATTTACCACCAACTTCGGCTTAGCAACAACATTAGTTGGAGTAGTTGAAGAAGTATAAGCAGTTTCACTAGTTTGAGGTGAAGAAACAGTTGTATGTGCGCTGTTAGAGGCTTCACCAGTTTCCATCTGCATTTAAAACAAATAAAAACTATAAGAACCACAAATCATAGACTTTAAGGTTGTTTCCTTTTGCAGATAATATGTCAAATACATGTAGGTCATACTTAGAAACCCACTTTTTATTAGAGATATGGAAAGCTTAAAAGAGTAACAAACTAAGGTTTCTTGTCCAACTAGTAAAACTATCTTAAATCAAACAACTGGTGATGAAAAAGAAAAAGAAAAAGAAAAATGGATTATTTTGCACTTCTTAAACAAGAGATAAAAACATGATATTACTCATCAAAAATATACAATATAAGTAGACAAATCACTAAGTTAGAACTCAACACAACCATGAAGAAGTCTCTATATTGAAACAGTCTAACAGTAAAAGCAGAACAAGTTACTCAATAAACACAAAATCATGCTTTATGTGTTATTCATATTTGTCTATGCTTCAAAACTCAGAAAAATTCATCCAAACTAACAAAACCCGCAAGTTAGTCAGAAAAAAATACATACAAAGAAAAATCAACTTCAAGCAAAACATTTTCAGACAAAATAATTTGTATTAAAGGGAAATCAAGAACACAATCATACTGAAAAAGAAAATGAAAACACTAAACAGGTACTCTCCATAAACCAATAACTGCAGATTTTATATAAACCAAAGACAATACAGGCAGTTACATCAATTATGCAACCTCAAAAATTCATTACAATTCAAATCGCCAACAAAATAAGAAAACCCCTTTTTCAAAATCAAAACAAGAAGCCAAAAACAAAGATTAAAAATCAAAAACCTTTTTTCAAACAACAAATAGAAACCCTAAAATATTAATATCAAATACGAAAGCCTAAAATCAGAAACTGATACTACAAAACTGAAACAAGATATTGTTTTCATGAGATCACCTTAAGAGAGGCAAAGACAGTGAGAGATGATATGAAAGATAGAGAGATTTGAGAGAAAGAAACCCTAGGTTTTCAGAAAAAAATAGAATCAGGTGTAGAGACCGTATTATATAAAGCAAATTTAGGGGGAATTAAAATTTAGATTCGAAACATTTTAAAATTTAGACTGATTTCACTGAAAATTTAGGGGGGAAAAGAAATTGGGAAGTTTTTGGAGCAGGGAAAGAAAAGAATAGGGGGAAATACTGGGGATTTTTGTTCTTCACTCGAATCCTAGTTTTGGTAGATGTGAAAAGAAAAGATATGGCTAAACAAGAGCCACGTTCACAACTTCTTATAGAGCCACGTTAGGAACTGGGTGAATAAAAAAATGTTGTTTCACCTTCTACTGTTTGTAAAGCTGATATTTAAAATGAGGACAGTATCGGATTGAAGTTCACCATTAAAAATAGATTCAAGATGAAAGTGTCGATTCAATTTTTAATCGAAGGTCCATATCTAAAACGAGATTAAAAATCAGATTTAATAGAATAGATTTGCGGTCACGGATAAATTCTTATAACACGAGAATAATCATGTATATAAATAATAGAGTATCCCATTGGATAATAACAATACCTAAATTATGTCACGATGGCATTATCATATTAAGGTGTACCCAATCAAAAGTAAATCCCGAAAAAAAATGTTGATTCAATTTATAATCGGAATTCTATATTTAGAAAGAGATTAAGAAATAGATGTAACTGAATTAATTTCGGGTCACAAATAAGTTTTTGAGACACGAGACTAATCATGTATGTAGACAATAGAGTATCTTATTGGATGCGTAGCAATATCGAAGTTGTATCACAAGGAAATTATCAGATTGAGGTGTACACCATCAAAAGAAGATTCCGGATAAGAGTGTCGATTCAATTTCTTAAGTCTATATATTTAAAATGAGATTAGTACATAGATTTGTGGTCACAGATAAATTTTTGAGACAGGGGACTAATCATGTATATAGACAATAGAGTATCCCATTGGATACGTAAACATACCGAAACTGTGTCATGAGGACATTATCAGATTGATTTCTACACCATCAAAAATAGATTCCAGATAAGAGTGTCGATTCAATTTCTAATCTGAAGTGCATATTTAGAACGAGATTAGAAAATAGATGAAACTGAATTGATTTCGAGTCACGGATAAATTTTTGAGACACAAAACTAATCATGTATATAAAAATAGGGTATCTCATTGGATGCATAACAATACCTAAGTTGTGTCACGAGGACATTATCAGATTGATTTCTACACCATCAAAAGTAGATTCCGGATAAGAGTGTCGATTTAATTTCTAATCAGAAGTCCATATTTGGAACGAAATTAGGAAATAAATGAAACTAAATTGATTTCGGGTCAAGGCTAATTTTTTGAGACACGAAAATAATCGTGTATATAGAAAAAAGATTATCCCGTTGGATGCGTAACAATACCGAAGTTGTATCACGAGGACGTTATCAGATTGAGTTCTACAACATCAAAAGTAGATTCCAGATAAGATTGTCGATTAAATTTCTAATTGGAAGTCCATATTTTGAACGAAATCAGGAAAAGATGAAACTGAATCGATTTCGGGTCATGGATAATTTTTTGAGACACAAAAATAACCGTGTATATAGAAAATAGAGTATCCCATTGGATGCGTAACAATACTGAAGCTGTATCATGAGGACATTATCAGATTGAGTTCTACACCATCAAAAGTAGATTCTGGATAAGAGTGTCGATTAAATATCTAATCGGAAGTCCATATTTAGAACGAAATTAGGAAATAGATAAAACTAAATCGACTTTGGGTCATGGATAATTTTCTAAGACACGAAAATAATCATGTATATAGAAAACAGAGTATCCTATTGGATGCGTAACAATACCGAAGTTATGTCACAAAGACGTTATCATATCGAGGTGTACCCAATCAAATCGGAAGTCCATATTTAGAAGAGGGTTAAGAAATACAATTTTCGGGCCTCGTATAAATATATTACTTCTGGCATAATTTACATTAACAATCCAATAGGCCCAATGGTTTTCTGTCTGTTTTGTGACCTCGTAAACCTTGGATCGACTCCTGTCAGATACAATTACAAATTTTAATTTTACAAATTCCTCTTCTTACAGTAGAGCAAAAATGAAACCAACATAAGTACCATAAATTTTTACTTTACATAATCAAAAATTGAATTAACAACCAATGAAACCTGCAGAAGTACCAAAACAAATTTGAGTAAAAAATTCCTTTTTTTTTTTTTTTTGACAGAAAAGATTCGAATTATATTAGATGAACAGAGGGCTACAAAAAAGGTCATCGTTTAACTGGGTTAGGAAATCGGAGGGTTCACTCCAAGTTTTTCCTTCCCCTTTTAAACGGGCTTCATTAGCCACAATGTTTGCTATTTTGTTGTCTTCTCTACCTATAAAAGATAAATTACATGAAACAGATAATTTTAACAGTTTTTTGCATTCTTTAATTAAGGTGTGACAGGACCAAGGAGTCGCCCTTGAGATGCCATTGACGTCGTCAATGATATTCTTTGCGTCTCCTCGTAGCAAAATATGTCTCCATCCTTTTCCTTCTGCCCAGCAAATAGATTCCTTCAGGGCTATTGCTTCTGCCTGGTGACTAGATCCTGCTTTTGTCACTCCAAAGAACCCTGCAATGAAACCTCCGTTTGGAGTGCGTGCTACGCCTCCATACCCTGCTACAGAGTCAGATTTTGAGTAAGAACCATCAAAATTTATAATAACATAGCCCATGTCTTTAGTGGTCCAGAGAGAGACAAGTTTTTTTCCAGAATTTATGGCCTTTTGAGGGTAGTTTTCTTGGTTTCCTTGAGTTTTGGGGAGGGTAGAGTGATTATGGCGATTGCCGATACCTTCTATAGGTTGATTTAGGGAGTCTTGAGACCCCGGGATATGGTTGGTTTCCTTGGTGGGCATGTGGTTGTTTTTTGTTTTAATGGTGGGGATATGGTTTGTATTGGTGGGTTGGGGATTAGGTGGGGTAGTTGTTCTGGTAATGATTTGGATCACTATGTCGGGGTTGGGTTTGACTTCCTCGAAAACGATGTCACACCTATGCTTCCAGATTCTCCAGAGAATCTGGGTGATGTAGGTGATTGAAGGTTTATCATTGAAGGAAATCATGTTGTTTTGTTTGTGCCAGGATTTTATCCAGTCTATAATGCAGTTGTAAGGAAGCATGTTGTTGTATAAATTGGGCCAGAGAGTCTGCCAAATTTTCTTTGCTAGATCACAATGCATGAAGATGTGGGTACTGGTTTCAGCCTGGGAGTTGCACATAGGGCATAGTTGGTCCACAACGTCCTTGTGCTTGAAGATTTTACTCCTTACTTTCAAGGTTTGTTTTACTATTTTCCAGGTTAGGAAGTTTATTCTGTGGGGGTTCTTGGTTTTCCAGATATTTTTCCATATACCCTGGTCAATTTGAGTATGTGTGGTGAGAGGCATGTTGTCTTGGACAAGTTTTTTGTAGGTGGAAGCTACTGAGAAGGTCCCATTTGTAGTGAGGTTCCAGCCCATCTCATCCCGACATCCCTGGAGGATGGGAATGGTCAAGATTTCATTGTGTTGGATGTCAGAGAAAAGGTTCCTAATGATAGGAATTTTCCAAGAGAGGTTTTCATGATTGATTAGCTCACTGACCCATGTCAGTCCAGAGTTTCTCTGGTTAACAGTAACTTCGTCAGTTTTCATACTCTTTAACCAATTATCGTCCCAGATTCTGACCTTTGAACCGTCTCCGATGGACCAGAGGTGATGATCCCGGATGATATTTATACCTTTCAGGATTCCTCTCCAGATCCAGGAGTCCCTTGGGTTTTTTTGGATAGTCATGGGATTGGAGTTGGGAAAATAGCGGGCTTTCAAAACTTTTACCCAAAATTCTTTTTTATTGTGGAGAAGTCTCCAGGCCAGCTTTGTTAGCATTGCATCATTAAAAATGCTTAGGTTTTTAAACCCCAGCCCCCCCACACTTTTTGGCCTGCAGAGGGAGTCCCATGCCTCCAGAGAATGCCCTCTGATGTTTCCTTTACCAGTGTTCCAGAAATTTCGTTGGATTCTGTCCATCGAATTTATGGATTTTTTTGGCATCTCAAGGCATCCCATCTGATAGAATGGAAGGTTTTTTTTTTTTTTTTTTTTTTTTTTTTTTTTTTTGTATTTATTACCGATTGAAGCATGGTAGCTCTCCCAGCTTGGGAAAGCATTTTTGATTGCCATCCTTGAAGTTTTGTTGTCATGCTTTTTAGGACGGAATCAAAGGTTAGGGTTCTGGCTTTTTTCCGGAATAAAAGGAACCCTAAGTATTTCTCGTCATCCGTCATTCTAGGCATGTCGAGCCAGGTGCCTATGGTTTCTTGGAAACCTTCCTCTATATTTTTACTGCAAAAGATTCCGGACTTATTGAAGTTTATGCATTGACCGCTCGATTGGCTAAATTCCTGAAGAATAGAGAGAATATTTTTAACCTCCTCTTGTTTTGCTTCAATAAATATAAGAAAGTCGTCGGCAAAAAGAAGGTGAGAAACCGGGGGGCCTGAAATGGATATTTTGGTTCCACTTAGGAAGCACATGTCATTGGCGCTGTCTATCATTTTTGACAGAGCCTCCATACAGATAATAAACAGGTATGGGGATAGGGGGTCCCTTTGTCTGATACCTCTAGTTGGTTTGAAAAATTTACAAGGCTCTCCGTTTAGGATAATGGAGTGGTTGGGAGTCGAGATACATTGATTTATGAGACTACACCACTTTTCGGAGAAACCCATTTTTCTCATAACCTCTAAGATAAAAGACCATTCTATCCTATCGAAGGCTTTACTCATATCAAGTTTTATCCCTATTTTGCCAGAAATTCCTTTTTTCCTTTTCATTGCCTCCACTACTTCTTGGGCGATGATGACATTATCATGAATATTTCTGGTAGGGATGAAAGCTGATTGAGCCGGGGATATAATTCTGTTGAGAATTGGTTTCAATCTGTTAGCTAGAATCTTTGAGATGATTTTGTAGATAGTATTGCATAGGCTGATGGGTCTGAAATCTGCTGGAGTTTGAGGGGTTTTGGTTTTTGGGATGAGGGCAATGTAGGTATTGTTGATCTCTTTTAAGATGAAACCGGTAGAGAAGAACGCTTTGATGGCTCTATTGACATCCTCTCCTACAATTTCCCAATTTTTTTGGTAGAACCCAGCTTGAAAGCCATCTGGACCAGAGGATTTCCAAGGTTTCATACTACTTAAAGCATTTTTGATTTCCTCATTAGATGGGACCCTCACAAGGTTTTCATTTTCCTGATGGGGGATGGAGGGGTTGAAGAGTTGTAGGATTTTTGGGTCTATTGTGTTTTTAGTGGTGGAGCTAATCATCTCAAAGTGGGAGCTTAGAAGAGATTCCAGGCCGTCCCTGTCTTTAACCCAATGGTCCTTCTTATCCTTCAGGCTGACTATATTGTTTGTTTTTTTCCGGTGGTTTGTGATTGCATGGAAGAGCTTGGTATTTCTGTCCGCATCTTTGATAAAGTATTCCCTCGATTTTTGGATCCAAAAGCTTTCTTGTATATCATACCAATGTTCCAGCTCCTTTTCCAGGGTTTTTTGGGTTTCTATGTCATTTTCTTTGGTGCTATCCCTTAGGTGAAGGAGTTGATTTCCTAATTTTCCTATTTTCTCTTCTAGAGTGCCGAAGAAGTCCTTTTTCCATTTTTGGAGCGCGTTTTTGGTATTTTTAAGCTTTTGGGTTAGGATATAAGGATCAGAACCGTAGGCCTTTATGCACCAGCTTTCCGCTATTTTTGGCTTACAGGAAGCTTCTTTTTGCCAGCACTCGTAGAATTTAAAGTAGGATTTTGGTTTCTTTTGGGTTAATTCAGTTTCAAGCAAGATTGGGTTATGATCCGACCGATGCAAGGAAGGCTTTGGATAATTGAAGTGGGGAACTGAGTTTCCCATTCCTGGTTAACCAGGCCTCTGTCTAGTCTCTTTAGGATGAGGTTCTCTTTATTTCTTTTGTTCGACCAGGTGAATTTTGGACCAGAATGTTTTAGC
Organism: Papaver californicum; assembly: GCA_023531435.1. Classification (NCBI taxonomy): domain Eukaryota; kingdom Viridiplantae; phylum Streptophyta; class Magnoliopsida; order Ranunculales; family Papaveraceae; genus Papaver; species Papaver californicum. The sequence continues at coordinate 1,599,630 of JAJJMC010010030.1, read as the reverse complement.
TCTAGAAGCCCAGCAGCATGAATAATGTCCGGGATGGGGTCATAAGGACGGTCTCGATCTTCGGAGAAGTTGCTAGCGTCTTCCGAAGTAAGGGTGATATTTAAATCTCCCAGAATGATCCAAGAGAATTCAATGTCTCTACTCATATCCAGAATGTGCTCCCATTGGATTTTCTTTGGGCCATAGAGAATCTCTCCATACATACAGGTTAGGTAGATTTCTTCCCCATCTGGACTAGGTTTTATTTTTAGATTTACCAGGTTCCTAATCTCGTAGGTTAGAGAAATGTCCAGATTATCTTTCCACATTAGGGCCATACCCCCCCGAGAGATCGCGAGAGGGCTGGGCCCACATGTTGGGGTAGCAGTAGATTCTCAGGTAGTTTTTAGTTTTTTCTTCATTTGTTTTAGTCTCGGTCAGGAAGATGATATCTGGGTTGTGCTGCTTGATAGTATTTTTTAGATGATGTCTCGTTTTTACCCCTCCTAGGCCTTGGCAGTTCCATGATAAGATTTTCATTTGAGTTGTTTTTATCGTGATGTGGTGGGGAGTTTTTGGATTTCTGGAGCTGTTTTGGTTTTCGAGGGCTTGGATTTTAGGGTTGGTTTTTTACCTTTTATGCTTAACAACCTTGTTTCTGAGATTTTTGGCCCAGGCCTCTAAGTTCTTAGAAGTGATAGGGGAGGCCCTAGTTGTATGAGTCTTTGCAATGGGCCAGGCCTGCCTATTTTTTTGGAGAGCTCGGTTGGACTTCAGGCTAGGGAGGGTGTTAGTGTTGGATTTGGGAAGAATGGTGTGTTTAAGGTGGTAATGAGTGAGAGAGGCTTGGGTTATGGTTGGACCATACAAACATGAGTTATGGATGTGGGGATCCAATGTCCAGTTACTAGGCCTGGTGAGCTTAGTATTCCGGCCCTGGACTGTGCAAGAGTTTTTGTTGATGATTTTGCTCCTGGTGTGCCTGAAATTGCTCATGGAATAGCTGGATTGAATCTGATTTCTGTTGAGGTAGTTTTCCCAATTCACTGAACTTTGACTTAAGGTAGTATTGATACAATTCAACAGATATTTAAGCACAGTTTTGTTCTTTTTCCCGTTATTTTTTTGCCATCTATGGGGTGTGCTATTTGAGGGGGGAAGTTGGTCATGCAAGGATTTTTGTCTGTTTACAGGGCTATGATGGAAGTGTTGAGCTTTGATAAACTTTGGATTTATGTTGTGTTGTTTAAAACAGAATTTATGAGTGGGGGAGGTGGTTACCTGTGTTGTGCCAGAGCCAGTCTGATCCATGGTTGAAGCTGTTCCTGCTGCTTCCCAGGTGTTCCCCTCCTCATCATGAGTCTCCAAGGTCCCTTGATTTTGTGTACTATTTTCTTCTTGGCTAGGTGGGTTTCTTTGTCTTTTAAGTTTCTTTAGGCCTGGGTGCAGGTTCCAATCATCTGAATCATCTTGGGTGGGGCATTGGTGGGTAGCTTCATCAGTTTTGCTGGAGTTGGTAATGTTGTTCATTGCTGGAGTAATGGCAAGTTTGGCCAGGCTTGAGTCTATGGTGTTGATGGAGATTCCAGTTCTTGGGATTTGGAAATGGGGTGCATTGGTGTTTGGTTCTCTGTGGGCTGATCTCTCAGTTGGAGTGTAGGGGTACCAAGTTTTTTGGACAGCTTTGGTTTGAGTTGTAATGAAGCTATGAATTGTTTTTGCATCTGAGATTACTTTTTTTGCTCTAGCAATGCATAGCTCCTGATTGTGGTTGATGTGGAAGCATGCTGGGCAGATGGCCTTCGGCTTTCCTTTGAAGAAAAATTTTACCCAGCAGGTGAGCCCTGCCCCATTGATTGTGGTTATTCCTTTTGGAATTGGACAGTTGACATCAACTCTTGTTAAAGCTTTGACAATGCCACCATGAGAAGGGTTACCAGATGGTGGGTCTATCTTGAGTACTTCTCCAACTATTGCAGCCATCTTTGTTGGGATTTTTCTTCCAAAAAATTCAGTTGGCATGTTGCTGATGTAGTTCCAGAACAGTTGGTGCTGAAAGGTGATGTTTTTCTTGTCTATTGAGGGGTTCCATTGCTCTATGACCATGAGGTGGTCCAGAAATGTCCATGGACCTGACATGATTACCTCTTGAATATCATTCTCTTCTCCAAACCTGCAGATGTACATGTTAGGGCCCTCTTTTTTAATTTGCTTGAGATGGTATTTTGTCCACTTTTTGTAGATTTCCCCATTAACTTCATATACATCTAAGTTTTCTTCTGCATAAATTTTCCCTATGATGGAGAAGTTCCAGTTTATTGTTTCAAACTCTTCAGGCTCCTCATCACTTGAGAGCTCATGGTTTATTATTACACATTCATCCAGGTCTTCTGGTTGTATCTGGTGGGTTGCAGCACTTTTTCCTTTATCTGGGAGGCTAATCTTTCCTGCCTCTTTAGGCATTGATTCTTGGTTTTGTTTCCCTGATGAGGACTCTCCAATCATGAAGTTTTTTGTCACAAAACTTGAGTCACTTTGATTTGGTTCTCCCATTTCACAGCTCTGGGTGGCTTTAGTTTTGAGTTGTTGAGATCCAATGCTGTGTTTGAAGAGATTGTGGAATTTTTGTTGAGTGAGGGTCCAGGAAGTAAACTTTTTGTGTGGTTGAATTGGTGGAGGCCATTCTGATTTGAAGAGTTGCAGGGATTCTTGCAGATTTGTGGTTCCCAGGGAGACAGGGGATGTTTTCAATGTTTGGCAGGCTTTTATTAGGCTTGAAGTAGCCTTTGCAGAGTTGTCTTGGGTAAGCCTGGCTTGGGGAGTGGTGGTATGGTTGTAAGGTACAGGAGAGCTGTACTTTACTGAAAACCCAATGTCAACTGCTATGTAAAGTTGGACTCTAGTAATTAGAGTAGAGCAGTAGGACATGGTGTGTGCAGTTGGGATTACTGGAACTCTTCTGGGGCAGAGAAGTCTGAATTTTGGGGAGTAGAAATTTGGGTAAGTCAAAGCTGGGGTTGGGTTATTAGCCATGGTACCTGGGAGTGACTGATGTTTCACACGAAAGGGAGAACACACTTGGACAATCGCATGGAGCTTAGCTACCAACCTGGATCAAACCTGCAATTGCACAAACACAGGAAAATGAATTAGCTGTTCATGGTATTGAATTGGTTGTGGGTGGAAAATGGTAGGTAATTTTGAAAAGACAAAACAAACAAAAAAGAGAGTGGATTAGTTAGAGCATTCAAATTTGCTAAGGTAGTCAGTTGAGAAGATTCTTTGTGACTCCCTGCTCCACTCAGGATCTTGGTACTTTATTTGCTGCTTTTGTTGGTGGGATTCATTCCAAGGTTGGCTGTTCTCTTTGGCATTACAACAAGCATCTTACTAGCTACTCTGTTGGTGAAATGAAGTAGCTTCTTCCCGAGACAAAATTTGCGGTTAATGGTTCCAGATGCAACAGCATTGCAGAGGCAGTAGATGCTTTACTCTACTTGAGCATTATCTAGGTTCAATGGAATTGGGTGTCTGGTAAGGAAGAGGTTTGTTGAGCTGGTGTTAAAGAAATTTCAATAAATTGTGGATTGTGAGTTGAGAGAGGTTTGCTGAGCTGGTTTGAGGAGTTTAATTTCCTCTTCTTACAGTATTGTAGAAATGAAACTTACATAAGTACCCAAAAAACCTTCTTCTTACAGTAGTGCTGAATGCTATGGAATTATTACACTATGGTTATTCTCGTCTTATTGGGACCATTCTTGGTCTCTTGTCACCGTATAATCAAGCAAACAATCCGAATTAGGTTCATCGACAAACACGTTCTGAAAGCTCCCGGGATTGGGCTTCTCAAGATCGTCTATATTTCTCGTTATACGCCTAGGTGAAGGAATAACAACCCACTGAACAAAGATTTTTAAATAATTAATTATTATTATTTATATTTTATAGAAAATAAATTTATTATTTATATTTTATTAATGTTATTTTTAGTAGAAAAATAATTAATTTTTCAGATTTATTATTTAGGGTAATTTTAGAAGAATCTACAAGTTTATTTTAAAAGTTTTAATAAGTTAGGAAAGTTGTCTAAATGTAGTAGATATCTTGGGAATTTTTTTTATAGGTTTTTGATAAGTTTAGGGTTTGTTTAGTAGGAGTTATCTATATAAGAAGCTCCAAAAACGAAAATTAGGGGAGTTTTTTGATTAGTTAAAATTATTTTATTTTCATTAAACTTGTTGAGTATATTGATTTTGATTTTTATTCATAGTTGGGTTTACCCCGAAGTCTGAATACTAATCCCGTATCTATAGTCGTTATTCATAGTGAATTAACGAAGTCTAGATAACCCCGTAGATTTTAGGATATCTCTTTGAATATCAACTAATTTCTATCGATTTCTACCCATTTTACTGTTTACTTTTCAATAATTCTGTTCCGCTGCGATTACTATCATCTTTACACGCTTCCGATCTGCATCAGTTGGTATCAGAGCAAAGTTAGATTATAGGGTTAATAAGATGTTACATAGACGAGTATTCGGGGTTAATAAATTGTCACCAAGACGAGATCCGAGAAGATGTGAATATCCATTCAAATCAAAGAAGAAGATTATGGAAGTGATAGAATGTTATTTGAAGAAGTCACTAAAATCTCGATCTGAACCATGCTCGCTCATAGATGAAAATAATAGTTCAGATAACGACGTTGAAGACTTGTTTTGCCGTCATGACAATGATGCACAAAAACAAGTTATTGTTGAGAGATATACAACTCCGATCTTTGATAAATATCCCGATAATGAGGAGGATATAAAATTTTCTTCTCAATAAGACGAAGAATGTAACACCCGCAATTTTTGCATGACGCTTACTCAAGGACGCGTCATGACTTGGGATGAAGCTTCACCCTAAGCTTATAAAGCTCACTTAGGATTGCATCAGGGTGTGGATGCCTTGACCTCGAATTATAGTGTTAAGTCTCTATTACGCGTGATGCATATTCGGAAAAATATCACAAGTCAAATATGACCCTTACCCGGGAAAGGCACAAATGGCCTTGACGCGTATCCGAGAATGCATTATAGTGCTAGTGCACTATTATGCCGTGATGCATTATTGAGAATGGATCACTGAACCAACACTGCGTATCTGAGAATGCATCATAGTGATAATGCACTATTATGCCATGATGCATGATTGAGAATGCATCACTGAACCAAAGCTGCATATCCGAGAATGAATTATAGTGCTAATGCACTATTATGCCGTGATGCATGATTGAGAATGCATCACTTAACCAATGTTGCGTACCCGAGAATGCATTATAGTGCTAATACACTATAATGCCATGATGCATGATTGAGAATGCGTCACTGAACCAACGCTGCATATCTGAGAATGCTGAATAGTGCTAATGCACTATTATGCCGTGATGCATGATTGAGAATGCATCACGGAACCAACGTTGATATCCGAGAATGCATTACAATGCTAATGCTCTATTATGCCGTGATGCATGATTGAGAATGCATCACTGAACAAATGTTGCGTACCCGAGAATGCATTAGAGTGCGAATGCACTATTATTCCGTGATACATGATTGAGAATGCATCACTGAGCCAACGCTGCGTATCTGAGAATGCATCATAGTGCTAATGCACTATTATGCCGTGATGCATGTTTGAGAATGCATCACTGAACCAACGTAACGTATCCGAGAATGCATCTTAGTGCTAATGCACTATTATACAATGATGCATGATTGAGAATGCATCACTGAACCAACACTGCATATCCGAGAATGCATCATAGTGTTAATGCACTATTATGCCGTGATCCATGATTGAGAATGCATCACTGAACCAATGTTGCGTATCCGCGAGATCATCATAGTGCTAATGCACTATTCTGCCGGGATGCATGATTGAGAATGCATCACTGAACCAATGTTGCATACCCGAGAATGCATCATAGTGCTAATGCACTATTATGCTGTGATGCATGATTGAGAATGCATCACTGAACCAATGTTGCGAATCCGCGAGAGCATCATAGTGCTAATGCACTATTATGCCGTGATGCATGATTGAGAATGCATCACTGAACCATTGTTGTATATCCACGAGAGCATCATAGTGCTAATGCATTATTATGCCGTGATGCATGATTGAGAATGCATCACCGAACCAACGCTGCATATCTGAGATTGCTGAATAGTGTTAATGCATTATTATGCCGTGATGCATGATTGAGAATGCATCACTGACCCTATGTGGAGTACCCGAGAGTGCATCATAGTGCTAATGTACTACTATTCTGTAATGCATGCCCGAGAATGCATCACTAGAAAATGCAGTAGATGAACATCATATATCCTCCTTATATCGACTTGTATAAATGCAAATAAAACATATATAGGGAGGAGGTGTTGGTTAAAATCGATGATGCTTAACTATGCTAACCAGGAAGCGAAATAGCCTTAGCTATGCTAACCAGATGACGGTTTAGCTTAGTTATGGCAACCAGTTAGCGGACTTGCCTAGAGGCGCCAACCAGTTAGCGGATTTTCCTAGAGGCGCCAACCAGTTAGCGTTTTTTCCTAAAGTGCAGTCGATTGATATCACTTCCCTTTCTTTTATTTATTTGTAAAAATGCGAATAAAACATATATAGGGAGGGAGCTTTGCATGAATGTGCATGATCGGTAATGTACATATATATAAACATGCGATATGGCCTATCCGTTGGAGCATACTTGATGCTTAAGCATCAATATGCTTGTAGCTTAACCGATAAAGCTTGAATTTACATGAGCGGTAATGCAACATATATATATACGATGTGGCCTATATGTTGGAGCATACTTGATGTTTAAGCATCAATATGCTTGTAGCTTAACCCATAAAGCTTGAATTATGTGAAAGCATCATTCAATCGTGTTATGTACTCGAGAACGCATATTTGTATAGTAAATAACGATAGTTATGCACAAGCTAGTGCATACCTTGCGAAAGTCCTCCGGCCTATACGGTCTAGGATCTGCTTGGCCTTTGACCTTGCGATGAAGTTGGAATTGATGTTGGCTTTGCCTTAATAGGCTTAAGTTGCTTATTCCTTTCGAATTGACACTACGATGAACTACGGTCATGCTTGATCCCTTCAAGGTACAAGTTGGGTACGTAGGCAGCTGTAATGCAATGCATTGAGGTGCATCATCTCGTCGTTCATATCATCTAATTTGGGAGATATTTGCGACGCTTTGGTAAGTCATATCATCTGGCTTGGTAATGTTATGCAAGAGATGATTGTTACCGCACTTGATGAGGTAGTTTCATTCTTTTTGAAGGATGATCATACTTCATATCAAGCCATATGGTATGTGATAGGTGCATAAATCATACATTTTAGGTAGTTTTTCCTGACCCTTATTTGCTATATTTGAGTGAATTACTATGTATTATTATTACTTTCGAAGTTTGGTTGTCTTTTCAGGTCACAGTTCAGAAACCTGCAGAATGGAGCTGTATGAGAAGAATTATCGAGGATCCAGTAAAACTCTGCTGAATTTAGGCCTTTCACCCTCCACAATGTAGAAAATTGAATTACGAAGCCAACGGCGAAAGAACGAGGTCATTCTGATCTCGTATGAGGAAGTTATGGGCAAAGCCACATGGTGGCAAACTAGTTTGTGCTCCTAGCGCCCAGGCGCTAAGTTGACTGAACCGCAAGTGCTAAGGTGCTAAGTGGCTAGTTGGAGGTGCTAGAGTGGTTTGGTGGACTAGTGGCTAGCCTTGGTGGAGTAGTAGCTAGCTTGGGGAAGTCATATGGGATTAGGAAAGAATATTGAGTTGATATATCTTGTTGGGATGGAATAAGGAAACTTAGCACATTTCCTAATTCCACTAGGATTGTGAAAGTGGCTAAATCAAGTTCTATAAAAAGAACTCAGGCCTTTCTCATGGGAAGCTTTTTGGAGAGGTAGCTACAGCATATATTGGAGGCCCAAGAGATATTTGGGGGTCAGGTTCACGTATACAAGTTGGCTACACAATTTGGCTACGCAAGTTGGCAGCCGAAAGAAGGCTGGGCGCAACTATTTTCGGAAAAGGGAAAAATCAAGTTTCTCGGCTAAGTGAACTCACGTATAAAAGGCTAGAGAGTTTGCTGCTGGATGAGGGGGATCTAATATTACTACGTACATAGGAGAATTAGGTTTTGAGAAGAAGACAGGCGTAAAGGAAAAGGGACAGGCGCAAGTGAGAGGTGCTGGCCACCTTTTCATACAGGCGATTCTGCAGAAACTCTTCGTCGCAATTCTTCCGGGTTTGATTGTATCTTTTAATTATTTTCTATGGGTTTTAAGAAACCCATGATGAGCTAAACCCTCTATATTGGTTAGGGATGTAATCTGAAGTTAGAAAACATGTTTATTGATTGAATGGCGCATGCTCATAATTTCATGCTATTTTTAGTATCGTTCATGTTCTACTGATTATAGTATTACATATGATGGATTGATGATTTGTTTGAGTCCGGAATCAGGTAAATAGGCATTGATATCTACAACTAAACTGGAGTTCTAAGAGTCGAATCTGTCAAGGGACTCCGGTTATAGGTGGTATAACATATTTGTTAATGATACTTCAAATTGCCATGTAAGTATATGTAGAAGCTTGACCTAGGTTGAATCCGAGTGGCGAATTGCGCCGGGTTACTTAGATTAACCTCAACTCACAAAGACCATAGCTATCATTGGATTGAACTCGAGTGGAGGTACTCACTCAGGTTATCCGGTGCTAAGAATTCAAAAGGGTGGAGGTACTCATTCTTTGATGATATTAGGAGTTTTTCTGAAGTAGACGAGATAACTGGCTACTTTAGGGTTTTTGGTATTACTAATGCATGAACGTTGAGTATGCTTTGATTAATAACATGTTGGAAAACGGACGATGAATTCTCTAACCAATACTTCTCATCCCTGATTTACGTTTTATTAATTTGCTTTAGTTTACGTTAGTTTAATTTAGTTTAAGTAAAATAA
>JAJJMC010010030.1:1537539-1590509 GCA_023531435.1 Papaver californicum | reverse complement strand
CCCCCCCCTGTCACTCACGTAATTGAAAGTAGATAACAATTTAATTGACTCTCTGTGGGAACGAACTTGTTCTTATCCTTGTATTTAAATCTATTTTAGAGAGTAAGAACTTGATTATTTTGGTTGATTACGACACGACCAAATTTTGGCCCCGCTGCCAGGGAGGCATAGCGGATTGTTATTTATTTTTAGTTTCGTTTTTGTTTTATTTTTAGTTTCTAACACGGTTCTGAATTTTTTTTTAAGTACTTGAATGCGCATACGACTTCGATCAAGCACTTTACTGAACGAACTAGTCCGGGCAGCCAGCACGCCACTTCCTCCGAGTACAGCAAGCGAGATTGCAGATTCGGACGTAGAAGCAGAACCAGCAACAATGGCTGACGCCGAGCGCACACTGAAAGATCTAGCGTCTCATAAGCTATATACGCAACAATGGTGCATACAGTCGGCTTCTACTTTTGAGATTAAGCCGGGATTGATCCGTGAACTTCCGAAGTTTCACGGGATGACTAATGAAGACCCGAATAAGCAATCTGATGGACTTCAATAACATCATGATGGATATGGTTGGGGCTGAACCCGATGTTGATGGAGCCATGCTATGAGCTTTTCCATTTTCTCTGATGGACACGGCAAAGGAATGGTTATACTATTTACCTTCCGGCAGTGTTACAACTTGGAACGGCTTGAAGAAGCTCTTTTTAGAGAGATATTTCCCTGTATCAAAGGCTACTCGAATCCGTAAAGAAATTTGCGGGATGCAGCAGATGGTAGGCGAAACACTGTAAGAATGCTGGGAACGGTACAAAAGATTAGTCGCTAGCTTCCCACATCATCAATTTAGTGATGCTTTGATCGTACAGTACTTCTACGACGGGCTTCAACCAAACGACAAAAATCTTCTTGACGCCGCAGGTGGTGGTGCACTGGTAAACAAAACTGTAACTCAGGCTAGAGATTTAATTGAGAATGTGGCAGCAAACTCTCAACAGTTTCTGAGCCGTGAGTCACCGGTCAAAAAGGTGGCCGAAGTTAGCTCCGCACCGCATCTAGAGCACAAAATCAGCCAAATGGAGAAAATGATGCAACAGATGGCTGCAGTGATCATTCCATCTTATGAGGGAGAAGCCGAACAGGTGAGTGCAATATTTCCGAATCAGCAGAGGCAAAGGTATGATCCCTATTCCAATACGTATAATCCAGGTTGGAGAGATCACCCGAATTTCAGCTATGCGAATCAGCAAGTTGCGGCTTCAAGGCCGGCCTTCAACCACCAGAATAGGATGCAACAACAAGCGCAACCACCGCAACAAGCTCAAAATTCAGAGTCGTCAGAGATGATTTCCATGATGAAAAATATGACGACACAGATGCAGAAAAATCAGCAGAACACGGAAAACACGATAAAAGAGTTACATACTCAGATGACCGCTATGGCCGGTAGATTGAACCTTCTGGAGACACAGAATAGTGGAAAACTCCCTTCTCAACCCATCAATCCAAGAGAAAATGTCAGTGCCGTGACATTGAGAAGTGGTACACGAACTGTACAACCAGAAGAAACCGAGAAAAATAGAGACCCGAAATGGCCGGTTCCGGAAAAAGAGAGTAACTGTAACTCTGAAGAGAGTCCTGACGCCTCTAAAAGTGCTGAGGTACCTAACGAAAATTCTAAAACTCCTTTATCTACTTACGTTCCTCCTCTACCTTTTCCTCGCAGGTTTGCTAATTCGAAAAAGGCGGAACAAGATAAGGATATCTTAGAAATTTTCAAGAAGATTCATGTGAACATTCCACTGATTGACGCAATTAAACAAGTCCCCAAATATGCGAGAATTTTGAAGGACTTGTGCACCAATAAACCAAGATTAACCGGTAATGAGGTAATGAGAGTGGGGGAAAATGCTTCGGCTATTTTGCAAAAGAAACTCCCACTCAAGTGTAAAGACCCCGGTAGTTTCGATATTCCTATTATTATTGGTGACACAACGTTTAATAAGGCCATGCTAGATTTAGGAGCCTCAGTGAATGTTATGCCTGCATCTATATATGAATCTCTTAAGTTAGGACCGTTAAAAGAAACGTGAATTGTGTTACAACTAGCTGATCGCTCTAATGTATGCCCTCAAGGTATTATTGAAGATGTGCTTGTGCGAGTTAATCAGCTAGTTTTTCCTGCAGATTTTTGCGTACTGGAGATGATAGATGGATAAACTGATTCGTCTATTCCGTTGTTATTGGGCCGGCCGTTTATGCGGACAGCAAAAACAAAAGTTGATGTTTACGACGGCACCTTAACAATGGAATTCGAAGGAGAAATAATACGTTTTAATATTTATGAGGCTATGCGGTATCCTAGCGATGTGCATGCTTGTTTTTCTATTGACGTTATTGACTCTTTGAGTCAACATATGTTCGACTTGGAGACTACTGATCCTTTAGAGGCTGTCCTCATGGGAAGCATGGGTTCTAAAAATTCAGCAGATCCGAGAACCAAATTTAAATTAGGGGACGCAATTAATGAGGCTGTTTGCGCACTTAATTCTTTTTCATACAGTTCACTTGCGCAGAATGCTTCTTTTGTTTCTTTACTGTGCACTGATGAAAAATTATTGCCATCTGTCTTGCAGGCGCCTAAACTAGAGCTTAAACCTCTTCCGGATCACCTAAAATACATGTATTTGGGTGAGAAAGAGGAGTTTCCGGTAATAGTTTCAAAGGAGCTAACTGAATTGCAGTAACACAGACTCATTCGCGTGTTGAGAGAGCACAAGGCGGCAATAGGTTGGACAATTGCCGATATCAAGGGAATAAGCCCTTCTCTGTGCATGCATAAAATACTACTTGAGGAGGGGACGAAGCCTACGAGGGAAGCGCAGCGTCGACTGAATCCTCCGATGATGGAAGTAGTAAAGAAGAGATACTCAAGCTATTAGACGTGGGCATTATTTACCCAATCTCTGATAGCAAGTGGGTCATCCCGGTACAGGTCGTACCAAAAAAATCGGGCGTTACAGTGGTGCATAATTCAGAGAATGAACTAGTCCCGACCCGGGTACAAACGGGTTGGAGGGTTTGTATTGATTATCGAAAGCTTAATGCAACCACTCGAAAAGATCACTTTCCTTTACCTTTTATGGATCAAATGTTGGAAAGATTGTCCGGACACTCATATTATTGTTTTCTAGATGGTTATTCAGGTTACAATCAAATTGCGATAATACCTGAGGATCAAGAGAAGACAACCTTCACATGTCCGTTCGGAACATTCGCATACAGAAGGATGTCATTCGGCCTCTGTAATGCGCCGACCACTTTCCAACGGTGTATGGTAAGTATCTTTTCAGATTACGTCGAAAACATCATCGAAGTATTTATGGACGATTTCAGTGTGTATGGGGATTCATTCGACTTGTGCTTGGATAACCTTACATTAATTCTTAAACGATGTGTTGAGACTAATCTTGTGCTGAATTGGGAGAAGTGCCATTTTATGGTAACTCATGGCATTGTTTTAGGCCATATTATATCTTCTAAAGGCTTGGAAGTTGATAAATCAAAAATAGATATTATTCGTGCTCTAACCCATCCCACTACGGTGAGGGAGGTTCGTGCTTTTCTTGGTCACGCAGGATTTTATCGCAGGTTTATCAAAGATTTTTCCAAAGTGGCGACACCATTATGCTCTTTATTACAGAAAGACATGGCTTTTAACTTCGATGAGAAGTGTGTGGTGGCATTCAACTGTTTGAAAGAACTTTTGATCACAGCCCCTATCATTAAGTCACCGGACTGGGACAAGCCATTCGAGCTAATGTGTGACGCGAGTGACTACGCAGTTGGCGCAGTACTAGGCCAACAGATTGGGAGGCTGCCTCACGCCATCTACTATGCGTCTAGGACACTGAACGGAGCTCTGCAAAATCACACAACTACTGAAAAGGAGTTATTAGCAATTGTCTTTGCATTAGAAAAATTCCGATCTTATTTACTCGGTTCGAAAGTGGTTGTATTTTCTGATCATGCAACACTCAAGTACCTACTTACGAAAAAAGAGGCGAAACCGAGGCTAATTCGATGGATATTACTCCTACAGGAGTTTGATCTCAAAATTAAAGACAAGAAAGGTATAGAGAATACTGTAGCAGACCACCTGAGCCGTCTGACTATAGAGGAAGAGGCTGTCCCGTTGAGCGAAAGCTTTCCGGACGAGCAACTCTTCACGGCTACAGTTTCGGAACCCTGGTACGCAGATATTGTGAATTATTTAGTGTCTAAACAAATCCCGAGAGATTTGTCTCGTGCTAAGAGAGACAAACTGAAAAAAATAGCCTATCAATACATATGGGATGATCCATATCTGTGGAAACATTGTTCAGACCAAATTATGCGAAGGTGCATACCCGAAACTGAATACACTTCTATCTTGTCTTTCTGCCATTCATATGCGTGTGGAGGGCACTTTGGTGCCAAGAGAACCGCACTAAAGGTTCTCGAAAGTGGGTTCTACTGGCCAACTTTATTTAAAGACGCGTATGTAACTTGCATAACTTGTGATAGATGTCAAAGAACAGCCAATCTAGGTGCCCGAAATCAGATGCCACAAAAATTTATGCTTTACGTTGAGATTTTTGATGTCTGGGGAATTGATTTTATGGGCCCTTTTGTTAATTCTTTCGGTAAATTATACATCGTACTCGCTGTTGATTATGTCTCTAAATGGGTGGAAGCTAAAGCCACCTCTACTAATGATTCTAAAGCAGTTAAAGATTTTGTGAAAGAACAGATTTTTGCACGGTTTGGCACTCCGAGAGCCATAATCAGCGATGGGGGATCACACTTTCGAAACAGATTCTTTCAGAGTTTGTTGAAAAAGTACAACATATCTCACAAGATTGCCACAGCGTATCACCCACAGACCAATGGGCAGGCCGAAGTCTCAAACAGAGAGATTAAGTCAATCCTAGAGAAAACAGTGAATCCGTCAAAGACTAGTTTACGCCTCAATGATGCATTGTGGGCGTATAGAACAGCGTACAAGACGCCTATTGGGATGTCCCCGTACAGACTCGTCTACGGGAAACCGTGTCATCTTCCTGTGAAAATCGAGCATAAGGCTTTTTGGGCGATTCAACAGTGCAACATTGAGATGGACGGGGCTGGCACGCACCGGAAACTTCAAATGAGTGAGCTAGAAGAGATCCGGAACGATGCATATGAAAGCTCACAGATTTATAAGGAGAAAACAAAGGCTTTTCATGATAGCAGGATTTCTAGAAAACAGTTTACTGTTGGACAGAAAGTTCTTTTGTTTAACTCTCGCCTTTATTTATTTCCTGGTAAATTGAAGTCCCGTTGGAATGGACCCTTTCTTGTGACTAATGTTTTTTCTCATGGTGCACTAAAGATCCGTTGCTTGATAACGGGAAAGGAGCTTAAAGTGAACGGGCATCGCTTAAAGCCATACTATGAGCCGTTTGAACCTGAAAAGGTTGCCATACAATTAGAAGAGGCGCTCCCTCTGGAGGAGTAGCACAGATTAGCTCGTCGGGCTACAGACGTTAAACTAAGCGCTACATGGGAGGCAACCCATTGGTTTTGTATTTCTACCTTTTTCTTTTGTTTCTGATTTTATTTTTAGAGCATGTAGAATTTCCCATCTTGACGTTACATTGGATGATTCAATTTACATTGAGGAAAATGTAAAGTTTAAGTGTGGGGGAGTATTTAGGCATATAGATTTTTACGTAGAATTGTTAGGCATACACACATTTGCATGAAAACCTTCAACTTCTAGAGATTTTAGAGTCATTTGGCATACGGCTAGCTACGGTTACATACGGACTTCTACTCGAAACAACTGAACTTAGAAATATTAGAGAACTATTTTCGGAGTGCTTAGTTTTTGAGAGGCTAGAGCCGATCAAAATGGACCTAAACTGCCGGTAGAGAGTACAGGTTAGACTTGTCGATCATTCAATACCCATGAGTGAGGCACCAGACCTTCATTTATACGTTTAGAGTGTTTCATCTGTGCTAATTCCGGGTAGAATGATGAGCTACCTAACCTTGCACCAATTTCAACACTACTTTTTGATCTCTTGAGTGCTATTTTTATCAACTATGAGGGTGTCATCAGAATTGCTAACTTATTCTTGTAGTTTGGTTTGCAGTTGGCATCGTTCTCTCGACAAGGTCCATAGAAACATAGCATCATCAACAAGCGGAACATCAAAAATTTGAAGGAAAGTTGAAGACAGTCAAGGTGTACAAGCAACAATTTAAAGAGAAAAAAAATCATATTCGAGTAAAGCAACAATACAGTTAAACATGTTGAAGACTTACAGAAGGTAAAGGAATCGAAAGATGTGGATTCGGCTGAGACTAACATGAGCACATACACTCACGTACAAAACAATTCAGCAACATACACTCACGTACGAAAAATAAAAATAAAATAATAATAATAATAATAATAATAAAAAATAATAATAATATAGTGCTGATTCTGAGTTACAGTATTGGTTCTGAGTTACAGTATTCATTCTGAAATATTCATTCTGAGTTACAGTGCTCGAAGTGGTATACAGGCCGTGAAGAGAAAAAGAGCTAAAAATCGACAGGTCTACGAAGTTCAAGAGTTCATTATCTACAGTTGATACCGAAGATGTTTCTATGGGATGTTGGGAGAGTGGTGCTGATTGTCGACCGGGTGAGAAGGTAAGTAACAATTCCCATCCTTGCATAATGGTTGATTTCCTTTCGTAGAGGTCACTAGAAAAATAAAAAGGGGTTCTTTCTTGTCCCATTTTCTATGGGATCACATCTTAATATGACTCGGAAGGTTACCTTTCCTTCCTACCCGTCAACATGTGTAGGCCTTTTATCTTTATTCTTGCCTGCACATATGTGAGAACCATAAAGTGCGTCTTTTGAGTGTCAAATTCATAAAACCCTATTGGTGACGCAGAATTATTCGGTCACTCTCGAACCGGGACTCTTTTATTTGGTGGTTTTCTCCAAACTCAAGGATTAAGCATGAGAATAATGTTCTTTATATTTCTGACTTCTTATTGTTGGTATGTAGAAACTTTATGTCTTTGTAGCTTTTCGGATACAAGTGCTTTGGAAAATTTGGAAGTTGAAGTAGGTTTTGTGGGTAAATCTCTGGTAAACCCTCACGAGACTATAACTCGTCCACTAGGAACACCTAGGGGTTTAAAGGCTTGTTACACAGTAACCGTTTACTCGACGAAACGAAGTTGTATAGGCAAGTGTGGGGGAATTTGATAGGTGCATAAATCATATATTTTAAGTAGTTTTTCCTGACCCTTATTTGTTATTTGAGTGAATTACTATGTATTATTATTACTTTCGAAGTTTGGTTATCTTTTCAGGTCACAGTTCAGAAACCTGCAGAATGGAGCTGTATGAGAAGAATTATCGAGGATCCAGTAAAACTCTGCTGAATTTAGGCCTTTCACCCTCCACAATGTAGGAAATTGAATTACGAAGCAACGGCGAAAGAACGAGGTCATTCTGATCTCGTATGAGGAAGTTATGGGCAAAGCCACATGGTGGCAAACTAGTTTGTGCTGCTAGCGCCCAGGCGCTAAGTTGACTGAACCGCAAGTGCTAAGGTGC
The DNA here is from genome assembly GCA_023531435.1 of Papaver californicum. Classification (NCBI taxonomy): domain Eukaryota; kingdom Viridiplantae; phylum Streptophyta; class Magnoliopsida; order Ranunculales; family Papaveraceae; genus Papaver; species Papaver californicum. The sequence goes on along the minus strand of JAJJMC010010030.1, from coordinate 1,582,862 downwards.
TAAGTGGCTAGTTGGAGGTGCTAGAGTGGTTTGGTGGACTAGTGGCTAGCCTTGGTGGAGTAGTAGCTAGCTTGGGGAGGTCATATGGGATTAGGAAAGAATATTGAGTTGCTATATCTTGTTGGGATGGAATAAGGAAACTTAGCACATTTCCTAATTCCACTAAGATTGTGAAAGTGGCTAACTCAAGTTCTATAAAAAGAACTCAGGCCTTTCTCATGGGAAGCTTTTTGGAGAGGTAGCTACAGCATATATTGGAGGCCCAAGAGATATTTGGGGGTCAGGTTCACGTATACAAGTTGGCTACACAATTTGGCTACGCAAGTTGGCAGCCGAAAGAAGGATGGGCGCAACTATTTTCGGAAAAGGGAAAAATCAAGTTTCTCGGCTAAGTGAACTCACGTATAAAAGGCTAGAGAGTTTGCTCCTGGATGAGGGGGATCTAATATTACTACGTACACATGAGAATTAGGTTTTGAGAAGAAGACAGGCGTAAAGGAAAAAGGACAGGCGCAAGAGAGAGGTGCTGGCCACCTTTTCATACAGGCGATTCTGCAGAAACTCTTCGTCGCAATTCTTCCGGGTTTGATTGTATCTTTTAATTATTTTCCATGGGTTTTAAGAAACCCATGATGAGCTAAACCCTCTATATTGGTCAGGGATGTGATCTGAAGTTAGAAAACATGTTTATTGATTGAATGGCGCATGCTCATAATTTCATGCTATTTTTAATATCGTTCATGTTCTACTGATTATAGTATTACATATGATGGATTGCTGATTTGTTTGAGTCCGGAATTAGTAAATAGGCATTGATATATACAACTAAACTGGAGTTCTAAGAGTCGAATCTGTCAAGGGACTCCGGTTATAGGTATTATAACATATTTGTTAATGATACTTAAAATTGCCATACAAGTATGTGTAGAAGCTTGACCTAGGTTGACTCCGAGTGGCGAATTACGCCGGGTTACTTAGATTAACCTCAACTCACAAAGACCATAGCTATCATTGGATTGAACTCGAGTGGAGGTACTCACTCAGGTTATCCGGTGCTAAGAATTCAAAGGGTGGAGGTACTCATTCTTTGATGATATTAGGAGTTTTGCTGAAGTAGACGAGATAACTGGCTACTTTAGGGTTTTTGGTATTACTAATGCATGAACGTTGAGTATACTTTGATTAATAACATGTTGGAAAACGAACGATGAATTCTCTAACCAATACTTCCCATCCCTGATTTACGTTTTATTAATTTGCTTTAGTTTACGTTAATTTAATTTAGTTTAAGTAAAATAACAACCCCCCCCCCCCTGTCACTCACGTAATTGAAAGTAGATAACAATTTAATTGCCTCTCTGTGGGAACGAACTTGTTCTTATCCCTGTATTTAAATCTATTTTAGAGAGTAAGAACTTGATTATTTTGGTTGATTAAGACACGACCAGTATGAACGGAATATGCCTAGTTGCTGCACCATTGGCAAGAGCAAGACCAGTGCAGGCTCCAGCGCATGGTCAAAACAGAGTTGATGAAGCGAAAAATTCGGCCTCAAATGGCCTAGGTATGAGTTAGGCCTGGACAATGGTCATAAGTATGTGATGCAAGCCAAAGGAAGCCCCATTCGCTTGTATAACCTCCATCCCTTAGCAGAACAAGGGTGATCGAATGATGTGGAAACTACTTTCGAGTATAATGCTTACAAAGCATGCTTGGAAAGGCAAATCTACCTGCATTTTTCCAGCGAGAAGTTAAACTTTAAGGTCCGGTTACTGTCTTTCAAGCCGCGTATCGGGGGGGTTCTGGCCTTCCCAGCGTATAGCGCCGGAGGCGGAATTTCATGGTTCGTGACAAATGGTATCAGAGCAAGTTCCGAGAAAACACTAGGACTGTGTGTTTTGGACTCATCAATGAGTGTTTATAATGCGACTACAAAAATTTTCCTTCAAAAGAAAAATGAAAAAGGTTGGAAGAGTAAGCCAACTGTTACGCAAAAAGAAGAGTTTGTGACTGCTAGGCCAGTTACTTTGTAAGTTTGTGTGGGATAATCAGGCCAAGCGCCTGTGCTAAGAAAAATTGTACTACTATGATAGTTACTTCGCTGATATTTGGACGCGCTCGAGTGTATTATGAGTTTCCCAGGCCTTATTAGACTCTTTTACCATACCGTTGGTAACCCGGAAGACCGTCGTTGGAACGGTGGTAGACAACGGGACTGATCATCCCCACCCGTCGATGGAACGGTGTGTGTTGTAATGCCTGCTAGCTCCCACTTATGAGTGGCAACCCGGAAGACCGTTAGCTTTATCGGTAGGCTTGCATCCGACTGCTCTGGCAATTGAGTTTGGTCCTCACAGTACTAAGTAAAATATTGCTTGCCATATTTGATAACCTTTTCAACTCTTTTGAACTTTGGGGATTCTTAAGTGTATAGTATGGGACGTCCACTTGACATCTCGTGTTGAGTAAATAATTTTGCATTCTTGAGCATGTGGTATGGGACACAGGTTTAGGGATCCAAATTAATTTTCTTGGTAGAGGTGTAAAACCTTTTCTGATCCTCGAGCATACTGTATGGGATGTATGTTTAGAAGGTCATAATCGACATTTACGATAACTACGGACCCTATTAGGATTCCGGGATATACGGAATGTAACGAATATTCCGAAGGTTCTAATTTTTGTTCATTAACAAACATTAGACCCTTGCAGGATTTCTGTGCATCATGGTATGTGACAGAGGCGTAGGAAATCAAAATCGATTAAGCTTGTCCACAATAGTTAGGATTGCATCGGGGTGTGGATACCTTGACCTTGAATTATGCCCCTATTACGCGTGATGCATATTCAAGAATGCATCACAAGTCAAAAATGACCCTTACACGGGAAAGGCACAAATGGCCTTGACGCGTATCCGATAATGCATTATAGTGCGAATGCACTTTTATGCCGTGATACATGATTGAGAATGCATCACTGAACCAACGCTGCGTATCCGAGAATGCATCATAGTTCTAATGCATTATTTTTCCGTGATGCATGATTGAGAATACATCACTGAACCAACGTTTAGTACCCGAGAATGTATCATAGTGCTAATCCACTATTATGCCGTGATGCATGATTGAGAATGCATCACTGAACCAACGCTGCGTATCCGAGAATGCATTATAGTGCTAATGCACTATTATGCCGTGATGCATGATTGAGAATGCATCGCTGAACCAACTCTGTGTATCTGAGAATGTATCATAGTGCTAATGCACTATAATGCCGTGATGCATGATTGCGGTTGCATCACTGAACCATTGTTGCGTATCCGCGAGAGCATCATAGTGCTAATGCACTATTCTGCCGTGATGCATGATTGAGAATGCATCACTGAACCAATGTTGCATACCCGAGAATGCATCATAGTGCTAATGCACTATTATGCCGTGATACATGATTGAGAATGAATCATTGAACCAATGTTGCGTATCCGCGAGAGCATCATAGTGCTAATGCACTATTATGCCGTGATGCATGATTGAGAATACATCACTGAACCAACGTTGCAACCCGAGAATGCATTATAATGCTAATGCACTATTGTGCCGTGATGCATGATTGGGAATGAGTCACTGACCCAATGTGGAGTACCCGAGAGCGCATCATAGTGCTAATGTACTATTATGCCGTGATGCATGCTCGAGAATGCATCACTAGAAAGTGCAGTAGATGAACGTCATATATCTTCCTTATATCCACTTGTATAAATGCAAATAAAACATATGTAGGGAGGAGGTGTTGGCTGAAATCGATGATATTTAGCTATGCTAACCAGGAAGCAAAATAGCCTTAGCTATGCTAACCAGATGACGGTTTAGCTTAGCTTTACCAACCAGTTAGCGGATTTGCCTAGAGGCGCCAACCAGTTGGGTTTTTTTCCTAATGTGAAGTCGATGGATGTCACTTCCCTTTCTTTTATTTATTTGTAAAAATGCGAATAAAACATATATAGGGAGGGAACTTTGCTTGAATGTGCATGAGCGGTAATGCAGATCTACCCTAACAAGAGAGAATTTGTTGTATCAACTTATGAAGATCCGTTTTGGGATTCCATCATACCTCATGCTTCTATACGGTGCATAAAATATTTTTTTACAACATCAATTGATGTGTATGAAGATTGTCATCAACGAGTTACACATACAGAACATGGTACCAACAAGATTCGAGGACGATTCTTCTTCAACACCGGTAGAATGATGGAGGAAGATTTATGGAAAATAAATATATTATTTTGTTATTATTATATATATTTTATTAATGTTATTTTTAGTAGAAAAATAATTAATTTTCGGATTTATTATTTAGGATAATTTTAGAAGAGTCTAGAAGTTTATTTTAAGAGTTTTAATAAGTTAGGAAAGTTTCCTAAAGGTAGTAGATACCTCGGGAAACAAGTTTATAGGTTTTTGATAAGTTTAGGGTTTTTTTAGTATGAGTTATCTATATAAGGAGCTCCAAAAACGAAAATTAGGGGAGTTTTTTGATTAGTTAAAATCATTTTATTTTCATTAATCTTGTTGAGTTTATTGATTTTGATTTTTGTTCATAGTTGAGTTTACCCCGAAGTCTGAATAGTAATCTCATATTTTATAGTCGTTATTCGTAGTGAATTAACGAAGTCTAGATAACCCCGTAGATTTTAGGATCTCTTTGAAGATCAACTAATTTCTATCGATTTCTACCCATTCTACTGGTTACTTTTCAATAATTCTATTCCGCTGCGATTATTATTATCTTTATACGCTTCCATCTGCATCAATCATCTAGTGACAATAGAACACAGTTTCATGAAAAGTAGTATAGTCCAATTCTAATATTTGGTTTATCACTCCATACCACTTTGATAGGTGAGTTTCTGGAGATTTGTCGCCTTTTTTACTCTTAAACGTGGTGTATGCCTCTATGCAGACACCACTATCTTGAGTTTCACGATCTTCCTCATAAGACTTAGGAGAAAAGACAAAACCATTTACACGATATTTTATAAACTCTGTCGCTCCGACCGGACCTTGTGCCAATCTCCACAAAAACCGAATCTGTTTTTTTTCTCTTTCACTAGATATTCAAAAGAAAAATAACAACATCAAACAAATATTAGATAAAAACAAGGCTTCTATTGGAGAGAACCAAATTTCTATAGAAGCCATACCTTTTCAACCTACCATGGAATGAACTATGTTTGTATTTCTACCTCGTCCACTGTGACCTCCTTACCAGTAGAATCTAAAATGGGTAAGAGGGAGTCGTAAAACTCCCTGCAAATAACATAAAACATATAAAATATTTAGAAATCATTTTCTTTACTTCTCATGAGTATTTGAAGAAAAATATAATATGCAGTAAATATGCGTAAATACCCGGAGGGTTTAATCGAAAGAGTAACCACCTAGGTATTTGTACAAATTGTAAGTTAGTTAGGGTCACTTTCTTATCTTTAAGCATATGACCCATATTACTGAACTCCGAATCTGGTTTTAAAAAGGCTTCCCAAGTGGATTTGTGATTTCCAACGCTTGCATTTGGCATGCACTCCAGCGCTTGTTTTTTTGTAAGAAAGTCCATCCCAAACACCAAAGAATGACGTCTAAAATCTTAAAAATTAAAAAAAAAATAGATCTTAAAGATTCTTATCTAGGGGCCCCTCTGTTCATAGACATATCTAAAATAAAAACTTTTGAATCTCTGATTGAGAAAATGGACCAGAAAACTCAAGGATGGAAAAGTAAAGTATTATCTCAATCAAGTAAAATGATTCTTAATAACTCTATCCTTTCTAGTATGCTAATTTTTCAAATGGGATGTTTTGCAATACTTAAAAAGATAACTAACACTATAGATGCAATTCTAAGAGATTTTTGGTGGGGGAAAGAACCAAAATCTTAAGGATATTATCCAAAAGCTTGGTATTGTCTTAGGAAACCAAAACACAAAGGTGGTTTGGGTTTCAGAGATGCTCACATAACAAACTTGGCTATGATAGCCAAGCTTGCATGAATACTTTTAACTGAACCTAAAACCTTATGGGAATCTCAGTTAAAACATATGTACTTCAAAAAGAGTTCTGCTCTAAGAATTGAAACTTCTCCTTATAGTTCTTGGATATGAAAATGCATTAGCCGAGGCATTAAATTGGTAGAACAATTTAGTATTTGGGAAGTAGGAGATGGAATGAGTATCAACATCTGGGAAGACAAATGGTTGCAGGACTTAGGAACAAATCTTATGCAGTTTAAGAATAATAATAACAATTTTTTAACACTTGTGGCAGACTTAATTGATCATGTCACTAAAAAGTGGAATGTGAATTTAATAGTCTCTCTTTTCCCTACCTTCATTTTTGATAAAATTTGTAAAACCAGAATATTTCCAGCAGATAATAGTAAACGAGATCAATTAAGATGGTTGTTGACAGTCTCAGGGGATTTTACTGCAAAATCTATGTATGCAAAGTTGAATGAAACTGGAATCAATTATAACAATCTTAATTTGCCTGAAAAAATTTGGAAGGATTTTTGGAACTTAGATATCTCTCAAAGAATAAAAATCTTTGGTTGGAAATGTCTTCAGAATGCTCTCTCAGCAAACTTCAATCTTAGTAGACTCATGAAAGATATTTCCTCTAAATGTTCCTTTGAGTGTGATTATGAGGAATCTTTGATACATATATTTTTCCATGGTAACTTTGTTAAATCTGTTTGGGCTCTTGAACCAAACCCTGTCTCATTCTCTTTTGTTCTACCATTTTTGTAGACATTTGTAGGTCATGGTTAAAAACAGGATAATTCAATAATATCTATTGAGTTAATGTTAACAAAAATGTGGTTTATATGGAAAAAAAAGGTGTAATAGAGCTTTCCAAGGGAATCAATCTACTTCTAAGCAAACTGCCTTGAGTATTCAGAGGCATTTAAGCTTTTGGAATAAAACTGATACAACTAAGAATAAACAATCTATTCCAGGTATAATCAATTTCTTTATAAAAGAGACTGGAGTTTTCGAAACTTAAACAAATTCAAGATAAATGTTGATGCAGCTTGGTTAGATAAGGATTCTCCATCAGGTTTTGCTATAATTTTGAGGAATGATGCAGGTGACTTTGAAAAAGGAAGAGCATTACCTTCATCAACAACAGATCCAGCGGAAGCGGTAGGAATTCATGCAACAACTCAATGGGCTTTAGAGAAAAATATCAACAATTTCAGTATTGAAGGAGATTTCAAGAAGCTTTTTGATTTCCTCAATGGAAAAAATCTTGATCTTTTGGAAGAGTGAAGCCATTTTGTTAGAAGCAACACGAATTACAAATCTCTGTAACAACTTTGAAGGTTTCAATTTTGTTCCAAAAACGACAAATATGGTAGCAGATGTTTTGGCAAAAAAAATAAAAAATTTCTCTTGTAATATGGAATGAAATTTTATCCCTCCACCTTGTATTGAACCTTTATTAGTAGTAGATAAATATAATGCTAGGAAGTTTACCCAAACCTCCACATTAGATGGCTCTACTTCGCTTGTAAGACGGGTTTCTAACTCCCTTAGTTAGTTTTTAATGAATTCCTAGTTTGCAAAAAAAAAAAAAAAGCCTTGTGTAAGTGTGTTATAAATAAAATTGATAAAGAGTTATAAAGATGGGGTTGATTTGGTATACATGCAATTTTGGGTAGAAATAGTTATATTGGTTATTTAGTAGAAAGTGTGTTAGATATGTATAACTAATAACCTTACACTTTGAATAGTTATTTAGTTATTATGAATTAATATTCTAATTGTTCTAACTATTTATGAATTTTTTAATGCTTTATAACAGTTACTAGAACTATAATGGGTCATTTGAGTTAGGAAAATAAAATCAGTTAGGAAACCTTGTGTGAGAAAAACCTAGATTTGGTGTAGTGAATTGTAATTCTTCTTACCATATTTTACAAATTTACCGATTATAAACCTTAATTCCTACTTTTCCTCAAAATCAAACTAAACCCAAACTCTTTCTTTATTTCTGATTGAATTATAATTTAATTATTCTAATGAGTCCATTATAAATCTCCACAATAGCACCAATCCAAATGGTATTAACTAAGGTCTTTATACTTTTCTTAGAATCATTCTTTTAATACTCCATAAATATAATCCATAAAAATTATTCATTAAGATTTAGATAATTAATTATAATTAGGTAATTAACTATAATATTTATTTTTTAATTTAGGAATTTGGTTAGTTTAATCACTTACAGGGGTGTATTGGATTAGGATTAATATGGATATTTGTAGATATAAGTTTTACCCGAATCTTGTGGATTTGTATGGTTTAGTGAAAGAATCCAGGATTGTTATGGATATTTATTTTGGATTATAAAGGGTAAAAGTTTGGATTAATTTAGATTTATAAAGATTGAAATACATTTCTAACCATCATTGCATCATGTAAGAAAGATAATTTCATGATACATTATTGCCTTCATCGGTCTCATCTTTCCACATTGAACAACAATAGTAGATCGCCATTTATTTGCATCTTGGCGCTGACGCTGTTGACTTTGAATAATTGGTTCCAAATCTTCTTCTTCATCTGAAGATGATTCTGAATAAGAAGAATCATCACTATCTTCTAGTGGATCGGTCAACATTTTTTACGAAGAAAATTATGCAATCCAACACAAGCTAATACAATATATGCTTGTGCTTCATATGGAAATGGAGGTGCTGATTTAAAGATCGTGAAACGGGATTTAAATATACCAAATATCCATTCTACTACATTTCTTAAAGAAGCGTGGCAAAGATTCAATAATTCATTTGCAGTTTCAGGATCATGACCCCCACAAAAATCTTGTAATGATATCGAACACCACGGTAAGGAGCCAAAAATTGTTGAAGATTGGCAAAGCTACAATCCACCAAGAAGTATTTACCTATTTATATAATCACAAAGATCATCTTATTAATTCCTAAATATCAAACATGATTTAAATATACAACAAGGTGTATATATATGCACATATAATATACCTTGTGGAACTTTGAGGCCATTTCTTCTTGACAATGCATCAACAAGAACTCTAGAATCATGATATGATCCCTCCCACCCTGCTAGCACGTACATGAATTCTAAACCGAAGTTACAAGCAGCTAATACATTTTGTGAGATCTTTCCATGTCGATCACGATAACTACTTTTATCACGTCCATGTACTGTAGCTAGAATATGCATACCATCAATAGCTCCAATGCAATCCTAATATTTTTTTATTAATTTATCAATATAAAAACACATGTATCTAAAATTATTAGAAAAATATTATAACTCACCTTGAAATATGGATAAAATTATGCTTTTTATTTTATTTTAAAGGATACTATTGATGTGGGCTTGATCATCAATTATGGTGTTATTGTATTAAGAACTTTCAACATTCTATTAAAATTCTTACAAACAAAAAAATGTGATCGGTTGAATGTTTTACGGACGACGCAATATCAATTATTTTGACCGACTATAAGTAGAAAAGCCGTGAGCATCTCTTCTATGCAAATGAATCTTGTAATCTCTAAAAGTGCTTTCTCTCTTATGATGGCACATAATTTTCTAAAAACACAAGGATAAATTCTATATAATTGACGAAATTCTTCGCCATCCCCATTTAATTCATTATTCACGTACTCGAACCCCTTAGATGTAATTGATCGTCGAATCAATGAATACCGTATACATGTATTATCCCAACCTAATGATAGTACAATTACTATCTTTACTACCACATTTAAAACCATCAAAAGGGACATTTGCTCAGTTAATTCTTCTTCCACCTCCTCCCCTTCTTCCTCCTGCAGTAATTTCAACCATGTTGACCTTAAAATATTGAAAATACATAATATCAAAAAACCATATCACAGAAAATCCATAAAAAACTAATAAATATATTTTCTAAAATTCATATCAATACCAAATAAAGTCGAAATAAAAACTAATGGATAATTAAAAGAAAACGACTAACGTGACCAATTTATTTTACTTTTGTGTTTTTGGTCACAATTTTCTTCCTAATCAATAATATCATCTTTCATCTGAAACTTAATCCATTCATAACGTTCCTCCGGTGACATGGCAACAAACATATCTTTTATTTCTCTTCCAACAATTAAGTTCATGGCTTTGAACCTAGTTGGAATTTGTAATCTCGGAACCTCTTTCATTGCATCCCAGAGACCATCATGTTTCTCCATTACAATCCAAATTGCATCAAAATTATTAGACATGATATGCACATCAACACACAGTTTTTCTAAAAGTTTATCTTTAGATGAGACATTGCTTGATGAGCTACCCCCTTGTGAAATTTCAGTTCTACAACGTTTTTTTAACAGAGTTTTTCCCAAGTTATCTCCAAATTACCATTAAGAGGACTAGGTTGACTTATTTTAGTTTTATAATTTGATAGTGTAAATGTTCCACTTTCATAATTCCAAGACAAGTCCTCGAGTGCAAATTTTCTTTTGTCTTCTACACCATAAACCGGAGCGAGCATCCGTTTCAGTTCCAACACCAAATGACTTCCTCCCAGACGCATTCCCAGACCCTACTACAAAGTGTAATTCTTGATAATTTGACACACCTTCTCGTTGGAGGTATGCTAACTTTTCATGTTTCTACAAAGAATTTTTTTTTGGGTTAGTTCGAGAAATATTGAAAAAAATACATTTTATTAGAATTATGACAAGAGCGTACCTCTATAAAATCTATCCACACTTCTTCCGGGGCAGTGAACTTTTGATTATCATCATCCCATCCGAATCCAGAATTAAACCGCATTAGTGTACACATATCCCTATATCAATTTTTAAACCACCTCCAACGACTAATATAGTGGTTGTAGGTTTTCGGTTTGAACACCACATTTTCATTTGCAGGTTGAAGTTTTGCATTAAGTCATGAAAGTATTTTATTTTCTACCATTAGTTTAGGTATGGTGCCATTGGTATTTCTCCAACCCCGCTTACATGCCTCAACCAAAAATGCTAGTAATTCATTGCTCTCTTCCATTGTCAACGTTTTTTCGTTTACCCTTGGTAACCTCTTGTTGTTTTTCCCCCACATCAGACATTTCTCTTTGTTACTAGACCAATACAAAAAATAAGATCCTAAACAAAAACTATATCCAAGTATATTGCGGCCACTATCTCGTTATCACCAGTATAAAAAAAAACACTACAAAAATACTATAACACCTTTGATGGTTCATATCAGTTGGAGGCCAACATATAACATAGGTCTAATTGATCCAAAAACATTGATGTGTTCTTTATAACAAGCCGTGCATTAACCAATATATATAATATAATGATAGTTATTAGTGTTATCAAGGATTAATCTTTCTTAGAACTGTAAAATACAAGGCATGAACATACAAATATATCTTTCAGGTGTCTAGATAAATGCTTGCAACACCAGTCAATCTTACTAATGTTACCACTAACAGATGAAGTATTTCCTGCGTTATATAAATAACTTACAAAACTATAAGCTTGGACATTACTTAGATGTATCAAATAAACAGTGCAGAAAACCTAACCTTGAAGACAAAAGGCAAAGCTGAATGGATTCCGAAGTTCTCTCATGAAGCCTTTTTATATAACTCTTTTATACATGTGATTCTCATATTAAAAATTGGTATTAACTGTTAAACAATTGCTTGGAGGTCAATAAGTATATGTAGATGTGACTACTAAATCCCCACCCATATTGTACGTAATCTAATGTTGCCGGAAAATTAGTCTTACTAATTGATCTCTAAATACTAATGTTAATGGTTTCTATTCTGCTAAGATTACCACTAATGTTACTAATGTCGCACACTAATAATATTTCTTTAATGTTACTAGACTCACAAAAATAAATATGAATCAGAAAAATGTTCGAATCATAAGGTACAACAAATTGAATCTCAAATTTATATGAAACAACGACAAAGATGAATACATTTTTGTAAGCATTAATTATAAAATACCTCTTTTGAGTATAACCCGAGTCTCTTACTCCTGAAATAAAAAACCGAAGCTCCTAAATAACGCTTATTTGAGTATTATTTACAAGACAAATGAGTTATGGAGAGAGCATCGACATCGAAGCACTTTTGAAAATGGCTTAAGCAATTATATGCAGGTACGAGAATGAAAATGTTGAAGATGATTTTGAAGGGTTCTTTACAAAGTTGAAGAGATTAGGTACTTCTAATCGATTTGATAGAAAGGCTGGTGTATGAATTTGGTTAACAAACTATACATGCATGAATTAATTTCTGGTGCAGGTACTTCTATGCTTTGATTCAGTTGTTATTATAGTTTCTTGTTGTAATATTTTTTTTTGGTGACAAGTTTAAACCCTAGCTAATTATCACAACGTTAATGGAATATTAAGGTTGCAGATGATGGATTGCAAAGATAAAAACCACTATACGAAGATGCATAAATAAAACGGTGTTCACGCAAGAAATTATGACGATCATCCACAATTTATACAAAGACAGAAGAGAATCCTTGATAGAAAAAGAAAAGTCGTTAGCTTTCACTGTAAGGTTGAGGACGAGGGATTACAAGGCATCAATGATCTTAAAAAATAAAGAATATTACATAAGAAAGTTTTGTACCTCTTGAAGGAATTTTACGTAGAACCAGAAATCATTATCCCGTGTGGGAACGTTCGTAACAGAAGATAAAAATATATAAAGGTAATTGAGTATCTATAAAAATCTCATGGTTTACGTTGAGATTGACAGATGGATATAATATATGTATTTTACCTTTGATAATTCGTAAGTATCCTCAAATATCCTGTGTTATTGACAATCTATAAGAATCTAAACAAAATTGAATACCTAGGATAATTATGGAATCCAAACAAATTCAAATCCAAAATTATCCTAATTGAATACCGGATATTTTTTATGATTCTATATGAATTTTAATTGAATAGGACTTTTAATTATCCAAATAAATCCAAATCCAATACACCCCTATATTTAAGAGAAGCCTTTAGTTAAATGTCATCTACGAAGTACAGAAGGTTGGAAATTTTTGCTAGAGATAGAGAGGAGAAATGATCTCATTGCAGCACCCATTACTATTGCCCAACAAGAATTCACACTCATCCTTATCATCATCACCTTTGTCATTTCTATCTCAAAGTAAAACTATCAAAGAAATCCAACAATTTCATTCTCTCACAATCAAAACAAGTCATCACAATTTCCTTCAAAACCCTCCATTACTTAGAATTCTTCAATCTTGTTGTACTATACTTCAGTCTTCAAAAAATTCAATTTCAACTCATGATGTTAATTACACTCTTTCTCTATTTAATCATTTAACCACATTGAATTCTTCTTTTATTTACAATTCACTGATTAGAGCATTGACTTTGGTCAATCAACCTCAACAAGCTTTCTTACTTTTCCACTCTATGCTTCGTGAAAACACTAATGCTGTACTTTATGATAAATTTACTTTCCCTTCTGTACTTAAATCTTGTGCTCAACTGTATGGTACTGGAGAAGGAAAACAAGTTCATGGGTTTGTTCTGAAAACTGGGTTTGCATCTGATTTATATGTTCATAATTCTTTAATCTTCATGTATGCAAAATGTGAAGAAATTGAGAGTGCTTGTAAAGTGTTTGATGAAAATACTGTGAAGGATAAGAATGTTGTTACTTGGAATACTATGATCAATGCGTTCGGTAAATCGGGTGATATTGATTCTGCTCGTAAAGTGTTTGATGAAATGCCTGGCAGAAATGTTGTGTCGTGGAACTGTATGATAGATGGATATACTAAACAGGGTTTACTGTGGGAGGCTTTTGAGTTGTTTTTTGAATTGCAGGAGGTTTCAGGTTTAGAGGACTCTACCTTAACGAGCATTATTTCTTTGATTTCTGGTCTGGGTCTTCTTAGTTTGGCAAAGAGGGTTCATGGGTATATTATTCGTCATGAGTTTTCAGTGGAGGGTGGTCTTGGTGCGGCATTGATTGATATGTACTCAAAATGTGGAAATGTAAACAATGCCATGGAAGTATTTAAGTGTATCGAGAATAGAAGCGTGGGTCATTGGACATCGATAATTGTTGGGTTTGCAGCTCATGGATATGCTGATGCTTCTCTTCGTTTGTTCTCGGAAATGCAAAAGTCAGGGGTAAAGCCTAATGCAGTAACCTTCATTGGTGTCCTGAATGCTTGTAGACATGGCGGTCTAGTGGAAGAAGGGTTAAAGAAAATCAAGCTTATGAGACAAACATATAAAATAGAGCCTACTATCCAGCATTACGGATGCTTGGTTGATCTTCTAGGACGTTCAGGTTTTCTGAGAGAAGCAAAAAAGGTAATTGAGAGTATGGGAACGGAACCCGGACCAGTAATTTGGGGCACACTGCTTGCTGCATGTAGGAACCACAGAGATATTGAGATTGGAGAGATTGCATTGAAAAAATTGTCTGATTTAACACCAGATTATGGTGGTGGGTATGTTCTTCTGTCTAATCTGTATGCAAGATCCGGAAGGTGGGAGGATTTTGGGAAAACAAGAAGGGTGGTAGGGAAAAGGGGGTTAGAGAAGGGGCCAGGATTAAGTTGGATAGAGGTGGATGGTGAAATCCATGAATTTCTTGTGGGAGATAATTTTCATTCAAGGAGTGATGAGATCTATAGGTTGTTGGATGGAATGGAGTGTAAGTTGGGATGGACAGCTATAACTCAGCTTGACAGTTGATCATCAAGGACATCGACTAAAAACCTGTAGGGGCACAAAATGGGTTTGGCTTGGACCAAACATTTCAGCCTGAAATCTCATATAATACCAGGGGTTTAAATTTTGTTACCCTGGTATGCGTTTTTTATTGTGGTCATATAACTCGTATCTCTTTTTTATACCATGAGCACCAAGAATGGACGCCAGTCAGATCGGACTGATGTTGCGTCAACCACAGCTGAAGTTGTACCATACTTGCACCAGAGAGGTAATGATATGTTATTACTTTTCTTAGAGTAAATGCTGAACACATCTTTTGGTGGATCTTTGACACACAAAAAAACCTAAATATGTCCAAATCTTCCTTCGCTATTTTTATCATCCAAAATAGGACTACTTTTTCCAGGCACTCATCTAAATTCTTAGGCGTCTTCTTTTATGATTTTATTATTCTTTAATCTTATTCATCTTTCCCAACAAATTACATGAAAGGTCAGAACTGAAAAATGTAGTTACTTTTTATAAGTATATTATACAAGTTCGCTCTAAGTTTTTAGTTAGTAGATAATTAATATCCCTTATAAATTCCATAGTACTAACTTGAGAACTACAAGTAGGTGAAGAAATCAGATTTCTCTGAGAATTCTGTTGACAAATTCTTTCTTCACTCACAGGATAAAGGCTAAACATTAGCAATCATCTAGATTCAACCTACCTCCTTTCTGATAACTTGGATGATGCAGGTATTCTTGTCATACTTCCTGACTTCTTTTTAATTGTTTCTTTCTTCTGCGTACATAAATGCATTTTTTTAATGCTTGTTCTCATTTTGATTTCGTACACTCAGTAGTTATATTAGAGATGGGAATTCTTTTCAACTTTTTAGTGTGTGGACACCAATTATTCTCTGAACAAGATACCTTTCTCTAGATTAGACTGGAAACAGATCGATTAAGTATTACTTCTCAAAGGTATATTTTATGTGAAAGAGTACTAATCACTTTGGTTCTAAGACATCCTGTATATTGTGATTGATCTGCTGCTGGATTGGACAAGTTAATTTACGACACCTCTCAGTACAGACAACTTACCGAGACAGTGATACCCTCCATTTAATCAGGTCAACAAAGTCACATGTACGTTTACATCTCTTGATATACTCATTAATGTGAAACACTTATAAGTCATATGTTAAAACCCACTCCCTGAATCCTGAAACTAATGTTTACTGCCAAGTAAGATTCTTTTTCGTATTTCTTGATAGTCAACTGTAATAGAAAGCGCCAAATTAGCAGCGATCTGTAGCTATATAAGTTTCTACTGATTCATAACAGATAAATGTCTGTAAACAGCATCCCTCCAATAGTAATTGGAAGTCTCCAACTGAAGCATGGCCCTAATCAATCTATATTTATGCTATACATGCAGATCATTCTCCTTTAACTGAGTTTTGGGGTTTTATGCCATTGTAATATAGTTGTATGAAGTACGAGTATACCTTTTGTTTACGGGAAAATATAAAATATACACTGCACATGATAACTCATGTGCCTCGACAAATATATATACGCACACTGACACGCATAAAATAATACGAATTTCAGTTGAATTTAAGCCTGATAACTTTCCATTTACCATCCAGTGATGGGGTTCTAGCGTTGCTGCTCGTTGGGTTACTGCAATCAAATAAGTTGGTCCAATTTACTCGCAGATTGATTATGGCGTTCCAGTGTAAGTTGTACATAGTTACTGGAGTTAATTTCTGAAATGTTGGAGATTCCTTGATTTTAAACTTTGCAAATTTCTTTATTATCCTTCCGTAACTATTACAAAGAGGCAAAGCTTACATTAGTTTCGCAATCTTCGTTACATTCCAAGTCCAACTTTATCTGGTTTATTCCGCCTATGGAATTAAAATAAGTAGGTTGATTTTCTGCCAACCAGGTAGTATGACAGTCACTTCAGTGCCAATCTTTTTTTAATACTGCTGTTGCTGCTGCTAGTAGGTCCATCCTCTTTATTATCATGATGAAATTTCTACATCATGAAAATGTTACCACTACTACCTCTCCATAATATAGCTAGGAGTGCTCAACTACTTCTTCGGGACACGGTTATAAGATTCAGAAGCAGTGAAATTAGGGATTGGGATCATTTTGAACTTCTCACATCATCAAATGGCACTATGAATTATGAATAATCCACCTTCATTTTATCATCTAAGTTTAACATAGGACGATTACCATAATACCATCCAAGGAGTATATCATTTGATTGCCGTTATAGTAGCAGCAACAAAGTATGTAGCAATATGTGTAACCACAGCTATGTGTCCACATCCACTGATAGATCCAAATGGATAGATTAGATACACATTGATTTTCTCACAACCAATCAAAGGAGATTCTTCATGGACTGTCATCTCCCTACTCAGAAATTATAGAATCTATGAATATAGTACATTATGTACACAGAAAATAACATTATGTTCCCAGGAGTAGGATGGAGCCAAACGGATAGATTAGATATGCATTATTTGCCTCACAAGCATCCTGCTTCATGTGTGTTATTGAGTTGATCCATCATGTTACTTTTTTGGTGCTGACATTTTATTTGCATTTAGAGAAAACTCTTAACCCTATCAAAACTAGGTAGTATAAGAAACCTTCCTATCGTCAATTATCAGTATGCATTGTTTACCCATCTAAAACTTTAGTTAAAACAGTAGAAAACCATATATAGATATATATTATTTCAATAAGCACTATAAAAAGGTCTGATATTGAAAAAGGGAATCAAAAGCCAGTTTCTGTGTTTGAATAACCATACAGATGTTTCATAGAGAAAAATACACTGAAAAAAATGAAGACTTTTCTCAACTTCTACAGGATTGCAGGTCATATCCAGTAAATGTAGTCGAGAGCCTTAGCATATAAGCTGTAGTCATGGCCCACATACTATAACGTTTATAGTCATTTTCCATATCCAGTTTAATTGTTCCTTTACTCGTAGTCAACACGATGTAATAGCATGTGTCACATTCTTCAGTCAATGATTCTTGATATAGCTCAGCATGTACATCTAGGACAACAGCTGCAAAAATAATCAAACCCTTGATGATATAATAACTATGTAGATGTTGCATTAGAGTAGTGGAATAGTAAAGAAATCCGATACGCACTTTCTTTTGTAGTAAAAAAGGCAGATATCATATTGGCCTTCCTGGTTCTGATAATGACCTGCCCATTCAAAGATCTAATCAGAACACATGTTTGTACTCACTGGTTGCTCAGATCATCGTAAGGGTGAACCTACAATTCTGGTGTAAATGATCTACATGTTGGGTAGAACATCCCAACAGAAAGTCAGATTTGATTTGTAAACTGAGCACTGGTGGTGACAAATCAAATTTGATGTATTGTCATAATCACTGAATGATGGTATATATATATTTTTTATCGATAAAGAATTTGATGCTGAAGAGTTTCAAACTCAGATTATTGGTATCATCACCCATGGATTTTACCACTGTACTACAATGGCATCCGCAGATGATGTAATATTTGCATGCATAGTCAAAAAAGAAAATTATTTTTGTTTTTGGTGGGTAGGTGGGAATTTTAGTCATCATGTAAATGTTTATTTCAAATGAAACACAGAGAATTGCAGGGCACATAGTGTTAAAGTCACAGTCAGTGTCATCCGTGTTATCCTCAATTGCAAGTATGGGTTTGCCTCCAGTCAGTCTTTCGGTAGGACCAAGTCTTCCTCTTAGAGTATCTGCTCCTCTTATTGCTAAACATAGAGCATCACACCAAAAAGAGTGAGAAAAGGAGAGTCTAAAAAAATTATGCGTAAAATATCCATCTATTAAGTGAACTCGTGCTGTGTTTAATGATTATCTGTGAATTCTCAGGAGGGTATTCTGGATCACCACGAGGATTTGGTGAAAATCACTCTCCTCTTGGAAAACTAGATTAAAATCATTCTCCTCTAACAAAACTAGCGTAGGATTCAGCATCCAGTATGCTGCCTATCTAGATATCTACTCTGTGAGGCAAATTTCAGAAATAGGTAGTCAAATTGACATCTGAATACGTCATTTTTAAGATTTCCAGACTCGTAGTTCCGACACATGATAGAATTTTTGGTGGATGATTTTCTCTAATTGCTAATAATGATTAATTAGAGGAGGTTGTAACCGAGTTAATTACATGTTGCAGCTGCAGTTGTCAGAGTTAAGAAGTCTGTAGTGTTAGTAGTGCTCATTGCTGATCCCAACGCATTACTAAGTTGATCTCTCTTAGCTCCCATAGCTTCTGCCATTTGTGCACATTGGGCCGCAACCAAGGCGGCTGCTGAAGCAATCGCAGATTCCTTCCCTGTGGTGGTGTTGTTTGCTTGATGATGATTACCTTGTTTATTCATATTTTCTGCAGCAATAGCCGCTAGTGCTGCGGCTACACCTGCAACTGATATAGCTGCATGAACTTCAGCTCTCTGTAGTCTGTCTTCTTTTTTGCTTTTTTGCTTTATCTCTTTCACCCATTTCTTAATCGACAGATTCTTTAATGGGATTACTTTCCACGAAAACTGCAATGCAATTCATTTCACTGATTATTAGGAATTATTGGTCATGCAATGGATAATTGGATCCGAGATAAAAGAATTGGCAAATGGAAACTAAGCAGAACTGTCCACTCTTGCTCTGGCTCCAACTATTTGTGGAACCGGGACCAAAGACCAATTCTGGCATCTAGCATTCTAGCTATTCTTATCCGACAGGGTTTTCCTTGCTCGAAGCCCAATCTCTTGAAAAACCAGACTATAGAATTTTCTTTTTGAGATTCATGCCCATGAACGTTTTTCACAAATGTAGTAAAAGTTTTTTTATATTTGCTGTTTTGCATGTCAATTTATAAAGAGAGAGCCTGAAAACGTACCCATTTCTTTCTGTTGTAATTGACCTCAGGATGCATAGCCTGCTGTAGCGATATCCAGGACTGGTATGAAAGAAGAGAAGAAAATGTAGATAATTTTAACAAATTAATTCCATTTACTTATAGTTCTTTTTATATTTATAATTCACAGAATCGTACTTGAAATTTTTATAAGCAACTGATTAATACTGAGTTTTACCTTGACATCATTGGATGATTTCCATGGTGTTAAAGACTTGAAATCTCCATCATCCATATGCTGCATAAATGTGAAACAGTGTGTAGTTGTATTATCTCACTTTACACAAACATAACATGTAGAGAAGAACAGAGAAACTTATTTTCAACAATGTGATAATTCTTACAGGAGGTTTTACGTCGTCTCGCATGGAATGATTTTGAAGAACTAGTGCACGATCTTGAACATCTGGTTGGAAAATTTGAAGTGCTTTTGAGTTGCAGTAATCGCGAGAAAGAAAATCCATTGGTTCTGTAGGTACTTGAGGTGGAGGAGCTCTAAACCTAACATCTGAATCCATTTTTGAAGTCCAAAATGAAGAAACGAGTTGAGATTTTGTTTCTGTTTTTCTAACACTTGGTGGATACTGGGTACTTAACTTAGAAGAATGATACAGCTAAGTATATATAGTGAAACCTTAAAGCATAGTACATTGAACGTATGTATTATTAGATTGTCCCACTGTTTATCTACATCAATATTGTTTTCTCAATTGACCCACACTGTTAATTGAAAATGTAATAAAAAGTTAGATTGAAGTGTATTTGTAAAATTAAGATATTAAAAGTAAGATTAAGAAGACAGACAGAAGCTGTCTTTGCTTGAGCCATTCATTAGCATTATCAAAAAAGAGAATATTTTGAGTTATCTTTTTCTTGATCACAAATTGTATTCCGGAGTGTTATGTGCTGTCCTGGCTCGGTTGGATTCATTAACTTGAACTCACAAGTGAAAAGCAATTACCTGGAACAAATTATAAAAATAAAATAAAAGAGAGTAACTTCAACATAAGATTTGTGCACTCTTTAAAAACCCGCTGCACAAGTATGCTTCTTTTTGTTTGGTAAGTGATTTTAAAAACCACTATATTTTTCTTTTCTCTCTCATTCCAATTGCAACTACAAATTTAGGGGTGTAAACTGGACCAGCCTGGCAGCCCGGTTCATTAATTAAATGCACAAAAACGGACCTGACAGAATAATCTTTTACTCGTTAAATCAAATGGATCAGACGGACAGGGATTTGCAATAAAATAAAATGCTCATAACATGTCCAAGCCTATTTAATAATTTAGGCATGGACGGACAGGGTTGGATGGGCCTTTAATATATAGTTAAAAAGAATTAGTTAAAAAAGAAAAAAAGGTATACAATAATAAATTAAAATAATAATTAAATTTCTTTAAAATTAAATCATATTAAAAAGAAATTGTAGATTTTTTCAGTGTATTTAGTAAAATATTTTTTTTATCGAAAGAATATATGGCTAATTTGGTTATTCAGTATGTTATAATTTTATAAATTATATTTTTTAACATAAGATGAAAATTGGAAATGACAATCAGACCAAATGAATAGATAATATTAACGAAAAATTAATGGTAATATTGACGGATTAATAGGCCGGATATAATACCGGACAAAAAAATTAAACTCATATCTTTTGTCCGTCCTTTTATTTAAACAGGCTAGGTCGGACCAGTCCATAACAAATTATAGGTACCCGTGGGATATTTGGGCACCATAATTTTTGGGGTGTACAAATTGGAGATGGCAAAAAAAAGATACTTTCCTATGAAAAACTCATGCTGCGTATGTTTGCTCTCTCGACACTAAAATTGTGTAGTTTTAAAAATACATCACATCAATTTACGTTTTTTTTCATTCTGATGAAATAAAAATATAAAATGAAATTATTTCTTTTTATGTGAAGAAGAATAAAAAATAACTGAGTAAGATTGTTGAACTTTGGTGGAAGATTAGGCTACATGACATAAAACATCGTTTAATCGACTTATCCATTGATAGAATCTTGTACCTTGGTGGCCCACTACCGTAGGTCGAACTAAAGTTAAAAATTTAAAAATTTACTTTGTGTAAACAAGTATTTAAGTTCTTTCTAAATGGCAATAGGGTAGATACATTATATTCCTTTTGAAATGAATAAGAATATATTTGATGGAATAAAATTTATATCATGGAAAAAGGAAAAAATACGCTAGACGGATGATGACATCCTATTTGAAAAAAGAAATTTACATTATATTCCTTTTGAAATGAATAAGAATATATTTAGACGGGTTATCATTATTCGTCCAGATAAATAGTTAATTATTTTGGTAATAACTAATCTAGGTGGGATCTACGTTTTAAAAGTTTAATATTATAAAAAAATAGAAATATATGAGGAACCTAGATTTAGTTCTTATCTTTTCTATAAACCATCATTAAGATGGTTTATATACGTAGCCCAATCTATAAGATTGATGATTAAAAATAGTTGTTTTAGATTGATGAGATATTTTCATATTTTATGGATGAATAAAATAATCTTTATCAATTACGTTTTATTAAAAAAATTGAAAACAAGACACTGCTCGGTTAAAAAGATATGGATAATTTTTCTGGGCGGAAGTTTCTATTTTTCTGTTTTCATATTCTCCGCTTTCTCTCGGTAGTTTTTACATGTAGTTCTCCAGCCATATTATGCAACAACCTCAGGATCTGTTGATTCAAAGTCCATTGGAGTGGCTAAATTAATGAAAGATACCAATAGATCCATCAAGCACTCAATCGAAGCTTCCTTTATCGACTAGGTTTGCTTTCCATAGAGTTAATCGTTCTTTTGCCCCGGGTA
Source organism: Papaver californicum (assembly GCA_023531435.1). Taxonomy (NCBI): domain Eukaryota; kingdom Viridiplantae; phylum Streptophyta; class Magnoliopsida; order Ranunculales; family Papaveraceae; genus Papaver; species Papaver californicum. Next base: position 1,560,260 of record JAJJMC010010030.1, on the reverse strand, counting down.
TAGTCAGTAAGTTATTAGATTATCTTGTTTGATCATGTATAAAAAAAAAAAAGAAAAGATTTTCCACCCGTTATTCTTTTTATTAATTCTCGTGATGATCTCTGATGTAGGATTTGAATGATGCAATATGGGTTCTGTTTAATTTTGTCAAATTTGTTAGAAAACATATCAATTTATACTCTTTTCATAGTTATGGTTTAAATATCCTGATGTCATCATATGTTTGTATAGAAGAATCTTAACAGTATATGATGGATTGAAGTTGTAGTTAGTTTGATCTCAAAGACTTTAGTGATTTCTTTTTTGCAATTATATTTTATAGTGCAATATACAGATCTAGAAGTCATTCAATGACTACTTCAGTTAAAGTTTCAAGTGAAGAATACAGTGATTTTCGATAACCTGGTGGCCATTTTATACTAAAAAATGCAACTTGAGAATGTTTTTTTAATCATTGTGGGAAATACTTGGTGTTCTGCCGGTATTTCTCGTCAGTGTAGGAAAACAATCTCCAACTTATTGTTGTCGTGCCTCCATATATGTTGTTTTTAGTCTTGGTGCAGTTATGTGGTTAGGGTCACGACAAGTGCGTACATCTTAAGATTATTGCATAATATAATGGATCCTACAATTGAAACGATTTAGAAGTTATTCAGTTCTCCCAATCAACATGACCTTGCCGGAGGGGACTGGTACTGATGGTCGTTGCTACACTAAGGTCCAATGGGGATGATAATAAGTTCAATGGCTGAAGTAATAGTTTGATCTTTCGCCTTGTATGTGCATGATAATTTTATTTTTCACCTTATATATGGATGATAATTCGACTTTTTATTATATTGTGAATACTATATTTTTCACAATCGACGCTTTTTTCAAATGAGTATTATCGTTTCTGTGATAATTATAATTATCGTTGAAAGTGATAATTGTAACTATCGTCGAGGGAAAAGCTAGTAGAAATAGGTTTGGGTCTTCTTACAATGCTTTCGTTATTATATATTTATCAAAAGACATCATAGGAAGAAGAATTTATTTATAAGTTTAGCTTTGCATCATAATTACCTTTGTTGCTCATGGTGTTGATGGTGTCTATTTATTTCTCTCGCAAAATAAACTAGAATTTTACTAACTTCCAACCTTACTGGTTCATATAGTTGTTGGTTCCTGGTGTGGGATCACCTTCCTACTCAGTTGTTTCGTTGGTTCTTAAGCTCAAATGTTTATTAATGGGCTAGTTGTATCTATAGTTCTGCAAATTGGTGATAAATTCCCTAATGGCCGTGTGTCAATCAACCAAGATATTTCAGGTTCTTACTTCACTAATATAGATTATAGTATAGCAATAAGAACAAGTTCGACATAGAGGCAGGTGATTGTTAATTACTTTCGATTTTTTACTTATGTAAACAGGGGGGTTTTGGTTGTGATTATAACTAAATTATACTAAAGCAAAAAGATTAAAACAAATATCAGAGATAAAGAACATTGGTTAGAGAGTTCATCTTCCATCTTCCAACATGTTATCAATCAAATCATACTCAACATTCATGCATCTTCAATATCAATAACCCTAAAGCATCCTATCGCAGGCTTACTCCGGCAAAACTCCTATTATCATCAAAAAGCGCAAAGCGCCACTCTTTGAATCATTTTCATCGAATAACTTGGCACAAGTGCCACTCAAGTTTAACCCAATGAAAGCAATGGTCTTTGTGAGTTGAGGTTATTCTAAGCAATCCGGCGCAAAGTACCACTCGGATTTAACCTAGGTCACGCTTCTACACATAATCGCATGGCAACATCCCGTCGTTAACAACTATGTTATACTACTTGTAACAAGGGTCCTTCGACAATTCCGGATCGAAAACCCTAGTTTAGTTATAGATATCAATGCATGCTCATCTAATTCGTGACTTAAACAAACAAGAAATCCATCATCATGGCGTTATAAACTGTAGAACATGAGCGATATTGAAAATATCATGAACATATGAGAATGAACCATTCAATTAATAAACATGTTTTCCAACTTAGGATTACATCCCTAACCAATAAAAAAGATTTAGCTACTCATAGTTTTACTATAAACTATGAAAAATATTAGAGAAGAATGATTAAATCAAACCGAAGAAGTGGGAAAAATCTCCCCAAGCTCCAGCGCAACCCTGGATCTTCCCTTTCTTTTTTGTCTATGTATATGTCCGGGTATATCTGTATAGCTACGTGAGGGGATCTATTCTGCGTGTGAGAGGGTATATCTCTTGTGTGTACGGGTATGGTATATATATAGAGAGTTCTGTACAGGTCTTCTTAGAGTTTCACTTGAATTAGGAAACTCACACCACCGACATGCTAACTTCCCATACACGGTTCAAGACTTTCCTAACTCCCTTCTTTCCTAACTTCGTCTTCTATCTATACCATCCATCACTGAACGGAAGCAGATCTATTGTAGCCACGACTCAACAGCCAAAGTCCTCAGTACCATCAATCATCGCACCATAGCCAACAACAGTCTCTTCTTCATTAGCACAGCGTCTCTTCCAAGCCATCCAACCGAGCTCCAGCAACCAACATCCTGAGCTTCGCAAACCAAACAGGAACTAACAGACCTGTTTCTGCCATTAATAGTGAACCATTTCCATTAATAACAGCTCCACATCCATACCTTTCGTGTTCCTCAATCACAGCAGCCTCAACTCCATCACAACGACATCTTCTCTACAACACAACCACCAAGCTCATGCCATTAAACAGCCCAAAGTTCTGCTGCTGGTCCGTTGATCATCACCAAGCTCATTCGAACTCGAGCTCCATTGGAAGAAACCACCTCTAGCAGCGACCACCATCGAATCGCAGCCACTGCCATCGAGCAAACATTATCAATTCATCATGATTATCACCGTGATTATCACTCAACTTTCTTTCTCGTTGTTCTCCGATGTTTGAAGTGAAGAAGATGAAGGCAGCCCTTAGCAAATGGCCTGGTGCCATTAACAGTATTCAAATAATCAGGCAACCCTTAGTAATTAAGTGGGTGCCCTTAGTAGTTTTTACTTAATACTCTTCAAGTGTCAGTCTCGTGAAACCGACAAGCTTAATTCTTCTTTTCGCCCATAACTTTCTCATACGAAGTCGGAATGACCTCGTTCTTTCGCCGTCGGCTTCATAATCCAATTCTCTACAAGAAATCCTGGAATAGATTGAGTTACTCTGTGTCTTTGGCAATTCTTCTCTTGTAAAGCTCCATTTTTCTTGTTTCAGTGATGTAACCTAATAAAACACATAAACTACAAAAGTAATACTAACATACGGTAATTCACACAAAATCTAGCAAATAAGTATAAGGAAATGATACTTAAAATGTATAAATTATGCACTTATCACCTAATCTCTACTTTGCTTTCGAAGTTCTGATACATAATAAGAAACCGAAAAAGAAGTTACAGTGGCATCCCAGTATGGACTATACCGTCAAGATGCTACTGAGTTGTCTGCTCCACTATCTAAAAAATTTGCTGTAAATCTATGTAAACATAAATATTGTTATATGCCAAAATTGAAGAAAAAATATATACTAGTGAAGTGATGTCATTGCAGAAACCCGTGTATTTCAGTTTTCATATGAAATATATGTGGCATAAATGCTTTTGTTTTTGAGTTATGAAAATATGTTGTTCTGGTTTATTTTTTCAGCTAATTTTTTTATTAAATGTGGGTTTTTGATACATAAATATGGGTTCTGCAAAATGACTTTAGAAGCGAAAACCTTTACAAGATAATATATATCGCTAGTCATATTAACTTACAATCAACTCAAGGACCTATAACATTCTACTGCCAAGGGAGCTTGCCATTCATTCACATATATTACGAAAGCTTGTAACAATTATGCACTGATATAAAATCTTAAAATAAAAAGGTTCATTCAAGTATCTTAAGTATCAAAACAACAATGGAATATTATCCTTAATCTACACTAATTAACATTCCTATAATCCCTATCCGACACAAGTTGCACTGCGATCTTGATTCTCTTCTTTTGAATCTTGCGTAACGCATCTTTTCTTGCCTTGGTAGTATTTTTCGTTTTAAAATAGTCGATTCAAGAGCATTCATATCGTTTTAAACAAATTTGCAGTTTCTAGAAATGGACAAAGAACAAAACATATTAATTCGTTCAAAAGTATAATACTTGCAAAATAACATATAATTCGAGTGATAGATGATATTTCACAATTGTCAAAGTGAAAACCCCATCTTTCACAATAATTACATGTAAAAACCAGATCTTTCACACCGATTATATGTGATAAATGTAATGCTGCACAATTATATTCTAACCCCAACATGAAACTTTCATGCTTGAGTCTTACTGAAAAATTAAAAATTCTTTGAGCCATTTTATCAAACACGTACAAAAAAACAAACAGAAACTAACACAAAATTAAACTAACCGAAATATTCAAAACTAACCCAAAGATTTAGAGCGGCAAGCTAACCCAAACAAAGATCGAGACCAAAAATTGGGTTCCCCAAGAATTTTGACATATTGTATTCGATATAATCTAACCCGATCATACAAATTAACATATGACAACAAACAAAAACACAGAGAGAAAAAATCAACATGATTGGGTAGTAAAATTATCTTTCAATTGTAACTCCAACAATAGCCGCAATAATACTAATGGGGATGATTGCATGTAGCGCCATTAAATTGTAATTCCAACAATAGCCGCAAGAAACCCTATATACTAACCACTAACCTTAAAACGTGGTGAAAATAGTGATAATCAAGACAATATTTGTTGGAAAAAAAAACTAAAATCAAAATTTATTTCTGCCATTCACTGTCGAGTTGTGTTAAGAAATAGGCAACATCAAATTCCCAATCAGGTACAAATTTAAAATCACTTGTGATTTTTCAAATCGTTAATAACATGTATATGAAAAAGACGGAACCCATGATTTTTTTTAAATCAGTGTATACAAACCCATGAAAAATATTAAAATCACATAAATCAATCATGAAAAAAAGAAAAATCACTCAAAACAAACATGCATGTGGAGATTTCAACGACCTAATTATCTTACAACCATATATGCCTAATTGAAAGATTACCGATTCTAAAAACACAGTTCAACAGCGATGTAATTTCATCATATCTTATTATTATCAGATAAATAACATCATTAACAAATTAAATGAAACTTTAATATCAAAGATAAAACAAGACTTACCGAAAAGAAGATTGTAGTGATAATTGAGATTTTTTTCAATTGGAAAAATAAAGAACAGTGAGAGACTCAAACAATGGGAAGAACAGAGAAGAAGAAATAAGAAGGTGTGAAAAACAAAGACTCATGTAATTTTTGGATTTTTTTTATCATAACAAACCGTGATTATGGGTGTTAATCTATATTTTTGCCATTGAATTTTTTAAACCGTAGATTAAATATGAATTTTTTTTTGAAAAAATTTAAATTCCTAATATATTGTTAGTAAAAGGTTAATATAGTAAACATAGTATACTTATAACTAATTATGGGTTTTTCATATAGAAGATCTTAATTATGGGTTTGTGATAAAGAAAAAAAATAATTGGGCTACAACTCATTTCCCCTTATAAAAAATATCCAGACCGGGAAACATCACATATTTTTTCTTGGACGGCTGAACATCACCCGTTTAGTGTAGATTGTCGTCCTCTCCTTCGATTGAACGAGTGCTTGAAAGATTCGAGGGGAAAGGGGGTCATTCCCTATCCATATTGGCATCAAATTTGATCAAATTTGGTAAACTCCTTCAATTTGAATGAGTGTTCTCACTATATACCCCTTGCTCTAAGAAAGAATGAGAGTTTAAGTACTGGTTTCCATGAGTAATTTTTTGAAATTACTGTTTAGCCACAAAATTATTTATATTTTTTGAAATTCTTCGTCCAAATGAGGAACTTTTATAAGAACCCATATTTGGGGATATCCCCACAAATTGGGGAATACTCAGGGTTAAACCAAGTTAGGTAAACTGATAAGGGGTATTTTCTAGTGCCCAAATTACTAAGTTACCCTTTATTCTTTTATCCTAATTAAATGTTAAAAACAAAACCTAAAACTTAATCATCGTCCTCTCCTCCTCCCTGCTGACTTCTCTTCTTCATATTTTCTTTCTTTATTTTTCACTTTTTCTTTTCTTCCATCATATTTCAAACTGATTCATCGTCGATTCTAAAATTTCCCCGTTGATTCATAACATCCATAAAAATGAGTTGAACAAAACAACATTATAGGCTTTTAACTGATCCAGGTATCGCGATTATGGCTAAACAAAAAGCGAAACAAAATCTCAAAGAAAAATTACATGCAATTACAAATCAATAAGAATAAGAAGACACAACCTCTCAATAAAATGGCTCATATGAGAAGGTAAATGATTCATGTTCGTTTTAAGTGTTCTGACTGATTTTAACTTGATCTAATAGTTTCAAAATAAAAAAATATAGTAAAAAATTCCAATTACAGTGTAACAACTGGCATTGAAAGGATGGTGAACGCCATGTCGTATGTTACAATCGGTATTGTATTCTAGTTGTATCATACCAAGTCTACTATTTGTTCTTATTATTTTTTATGCATGTCAATAGTTGGCATCTACTTATCAATGAATGCCATGCCGACTGTTATACCAAATCGCTGGAGTGAAAATACCAAGTTTCGATATAATCGATAAAATTTATTTTTATGCCTACTTTAATTTTCAAGAAGAAAAATCATAAAAAACAGTCGGTATAGTATGACAATTTTCAATTGATGATGACTGTTTATAACATTCTCCGGATTGAAATTTACAACTTTCAGCATTGTCGATTTGGAATGTGCAATTCCCGTGGTGTTACACTCAATGCCAGCTATATTAAGTGCCAGCTTTTGTTTCATTCAATGCCGACTTTAGGTTGTAAAATGCACAATTTTTCTTGGTTTTATGGATTTTTTTGCTGCGGATATCTTATGATTTAGGTCTAATAGCTAATAAATCGTCAAAAGCAAAGGAAGTTGTTGCTCCTAAGAAAGGGGCTATAAAGGGAGCAAATGAACTTGTAGCTTTGAAAGGAAATAATTTTTTTCCTCTCCGGAGTCCCTTCCTCATCATCATGGTCTCCCTAAACTTTTGGGGCAAACAATAAAGGGAATTAACATGTGGAAATGAACCTTAGTATCCTATCAATCCTTGAATATAGTTAAGATGAGTTGTGAGCAAGTCACCAGCTAGATAAAGAAGATGAAGAAGTTCCCGCAGAAGAAGAGGTTTAAGAAGGAGTCCAAAAATTTCTCGTAGAAAAAAAGAAATAAAAAAAGAGCCATATTCCCATTGATGAGCTAATGCAACCTGACCGCATAGATGGCTATTTTTCGGGTGAACCAGAAGATAATGAACTCTTATTTAGCTACATAGACTCATGGTCTTGTAAAATCTATTCATCATATGTAAAATTATCTACCTATTGTTTTATTTTAGTTATTAATAATTTTATGATCATCCATTTATGTTTGTGTTGTTTCATTTTATAGGATCACAAGGATGCGGTACGTATTTGTGGATAACAATTGATGCATGTATGGGATTTGGAAAATGAATGCAAAGGTGTTAAAGTACTGGTATAAGAATCTAGGTTATTTCCTACAGTTCACAATTACGTGGAGTATGATATTATCAATGTGAATTGCTTTTCCGAGAGGTTTAATGGAGATACTGATACCTTGTATTTCCCATGTGGCGAGATGAATTAATCCCCAATGATTCTCAACAAATTCTAGGCCTTAATGTACAAGGTAGAGTTTTTTTTGGAAGGAAATTACACCAAGGACTTAGAATGAGACCAGTTACACATTTTGACTGAGAAGTTGTTTAGATGAGAAAAAAAGACTTCAATTTTCACAAGTTTGGTAAGTATAGAGTCAAGCAGTTCAAACTACTTAGGATAAAGCAAACTTTTGGAGGGACAAAGGAGAAACAAGCCTAAGGAAACTTGGATCCCGTAGAAGTTCCATATACAACGGATGTATATATGTTATACGTCTTGGTCACTAGGATCTTCCCTGAAACTAGTGGAAATCAGGTGAATGCGTCCTTTCTACAGATGTTGGATCCTTTGGAGGAGGTCCGCAACTACTTGTGGGGCACTACAGTAGTTGCACATTTGTTGGCAGAGATACAAAAGGCCTCTAAGGCGTCCACCAACCAATTTTTCAAAAATTTCACTCTTTTTTAGATAATTTAGAAACAATTTAATTGTTGTTGTCCTTTTTGTTATTTTTCAATTATGTTAATTATTATATATATCATTTGATCTTAACCAAAAAGGTGGATTGGAAGCCACATCATCCTAGAACTCTTACATACGAGTTCGTATGAGGTCTAAAGCCAGGTAACAATACTCGATTATTAGAAATGAGATTGGCTTTGGACAAGATTATGACTTATAATTAAGGTAGTGTTGGATCCTTAAAAGAATAAAATATAAGTCAAATACATTTTAATTCCTGATGACGTTACATTTTACAACAGACCGTTGGTTCAACCAGGCGAGCTCGGCAATTAGTTAACCATAGACATATTTTAGTTAATGGCCATATAGTAGATATACCAAGTTATCGCTGCAAACCCCGAGATATTATTACGACGAGGGATGAACAAAAATCCAAAGCTCTGATTCAAAATTATCTTGATTCATCCTCCCATGAAGAATTGCCAAAACATTTGACTCTTCACTCATCCCAATATAAAGGGTAAGTCAATCAAATAATAGATAGTAAGTGGGTCGGCTTGAAAATAAACGAGTTGCTAGTCAATCGAATAATAGATAAGAACCTTTGCAAGTAATACGAAAACTTGGGTATAAGCAAGAAGTTGTGAGAGTGAATTCGACACACATTTTTAGACATCTTTTGGAGAAATGCAAATCAACTTCCAAGAGAACTTTCGTAGCTTACACACCACCACCAATCCAAAGCTTTGGATGGAAAGTCAACAATATTATATGCTAGATCAGAGTGGTTGGACTCTTACGGTCAAAGGTGATGAAATGGATCCTTTTTACATGACATAATCCCATGGTCACTCACATGTTTATGTGGCACGCCCGTCGACCGTTGTAATTCGCCTCCAGAAACAAAGGAAAGAAACCACGACTACAACTTTTTACTTTTATTTTTGCTTCTACATCTCTTTCTATGCTTATTTCAATTGTGGTACTATGTTTTCCGCTTATGTTTTTTGATTTATATTGTATATTCTTACATAAGTTTTATATATATTTGTTGTAATAAATTAAAAATAGAGGAAGCAAATTGGTGGTATAGGAAAAATATTTAATTGCAAAGTGGCCAAAGGAAAGTACTGACCCATGACAAAATGCGTAAGGTCGATAAAAAACTGAAGAACATTGAAAATATAGATGCGGAGGAGTTGTTTGGAAAAATAAGAAGCGGGTTACCAAAAGGGCGATGCGGAGTTGTTGGAGCATCCATTAGATTAGTTATGTTGTTTTTTGTTGCATTCGACTCCTTCAATTAAAGATTCATGAAGTAACATATGAAAGTTTTTTGGGTTTTTCAATTCTTAACTCCGTGTCTTCATCTTTGATAACTGAATTTTTATTTAAAAAACTACATTAATATGATGATAAAGATAGAAAATTAGTCGATTATAATCGAAGTTAGATTTTATTTGTTCTTTTATCATCACCTCTAGGAAAAATTTGGAGGAGAAAAAGATATATTTAGGGGTATACGATTTTAAAAGATTCGATGTGGTAAAAAAAATTATATTGGGGTACAAAAATAAAGGGATACCATTGGTGTTTTGGGGGTATATAAAGGAACACTTTAGTTCTAGATAGAAAAAACAAAAGAGTTTAACTTTCCATATTATGAGGATTTTTTTTTGTATAAATACTATCAGGATCCTAACAATAAGATGACACTTGGGTCAACTAACTTTTGTATAAGAGAGAGGACTCATACAACTGTTACTAAAAAAACACACGCACATTCTTCCGACAGTAGGCTTATGTTCGTGTGTGAGTGTGGGTTCAACAAGAACCTACTATTTGGAGAAAAATTCGCTAGAATTTTTAAAGATGTGTTTGATAATAATTAATTCTATGGAATTGACCATCTTTTCATTGAAATGATACTTATCCTTTTGCTTGATTACAAATTCAATTCCAAAAAATTATGGACCCATCTAAAAAAAATGTGGATAAAATTGAGTTTTGGGTATAATTTTTTGGAATTCCATGAAAAGTTTTTTCTTGCCTTTCTCTAAGAATTGTTTCCATCGAATAATATCCTTTCCATGGAATTAATTTCTTTTCCTACTATCAAACACAACCTAAAAGAAAAATAAATTAAAATACAAATTCTTACCAAAAGTTTTCTTTGAGAGGGCATATGACTTGGCATAAAAAAGTTTCTTACTAATTTTTTTCTCTCTAATTGATGACATGTTTTAATTGTGGAACATTTTTTGCCCTTTTTAATTCATTCATACCATTATTTTGAAACTCTTTTCCATCAAAGGCATTCACTGGCCATTAATTCCGTCTCTCTTTACTGCCTATGTAAACCAGAGATCATCTCATTTTCTTTTCATCCTAATGAGAGCTAATATTCTTTGTACTCTCCTTTATCTTCTTGCTTCATTTCTTACTTGTGCTGGGGAAGTTCGCACCCCGAGCATAACGGAATATATGATCACAAAGGGAAATGATATTTGGAACCAAATAGTGAAAAATAATAAGAGAGACAGAAGATAAATAAGCACACAACCACAACATAAGATATACGTGAGTACACAACTACAACACAAGATATATGTGGTTCACCTTTACAGGCTACATCCAGGGTCAGCACCCACCAATTTTTTTTTATTATATCAATATCATTACATACTCTTTCCGCAGCCACGAAAAAAGATCCAAATAAAAGAGTTAACAAGACATACCCGAGAACACCATCGAGAAACCTTAAAAATCAACTCTATAAACCATTCTTCAAACCAGTCTCATATCTTCTCTTCTACACCTTCTTCACAATTGCTAGTAATAGATGAGCAACATGTAAACACTCTAGAAGCTTGTTTTAAGGCAAAATCTCTAAACCTAAAACACTAAAACACCAAAATGTCTCTCTACAAGTTTTTCTTTCACACAGATATTGACCTCCACGGTAGCACTTGAACCTTTCTAACAAAGAGACCAAAAATCGAACCACAAAGTTTTACCACTCTTCTAAGATGGATATTATATGTTTCTTATTTCTAATCATTTATATTGAGAATACAACCAAGTTTTTCTATTTTGTCTCTTAAACTTCTAAATTTTAGGAACAAGTTTACACTAATAAAGTTTGACCAAAATTCAAACTTTTTTAATTTCTTTTCTTTTAAATTAGTGCTGGGTTCTAGAGTGGGTAATCTCAGTTTTTGCTATTCATAGGTTATATCACAGATACTCTGTGAGAAATCGATTTTTTTTGTGGTGTGACCAAGCAACATTATCAATGACAATTTGTTGGACAAACGACTCTATCTAATCTAATTCAAATTTTTTACTCAGATGCTATTTTTTTATTTATTTACTTTTGCATTGTATCTTTGCTACAGTTCTAAAAATACGTTGGATGACTCATGGCTGCGATTAAATCAGCGGACCGACTCAAGAATCAACAGCCATAGAATGTGAGTTGAGATGAAGCTAACTCATCATAAACATGTTCTTCAAAAGCATGTTGTGTCAGCTGTGCACGGACACCTTCCGGAATCATGTTAATGTATATTCAATTCCACCAAAAGAATGAACAAGGAAAAAATTGCCAACTACAGTTGTCAAGGATGATTTTTGATCAAAAAATGTGATAAACAAGGATGATTTATAACCTCACTTTTGGTATACATATAAAAGAAATTAAAAAAGAAGGAAAAAGGTGGAAAAAAAAAGAAAGAAAAAAGTTAGGGAACAAGTAGACAATGTAGGAATGATAGCAAGCATACTAGATAGAAAGACACATGATGATTTGATTAGAGGTGCAACGAGAGGGCCTTTAAGAAATTATAAATATATGAACTAATCACATGCTAACAATGATTCACGATTTCTTTCGTATATTTGTACAACTATAAGGCCAAACACTATGATAAGGTGATTTTGTTTGGCTATAGTTTAATATAGCCAAGCAATGGAGAGTAAAAAAAATACCACTATGGTGTTTGGTTTTGGCTTGACCAGATAAGAAGGATACCAGATACCGTCAGAATAGTGCTAGGTGGATATCTGGTATCCGTTTAAATCAACCAGTTTACTTGACCTGACGGATACCTGGTATCCGTCATGCAAGTTTTTCTATACAGAGAAGCACTCGGTTTCTCCTCATTCCCCATATTCAATTTTTTTTTCTTTCTCCTCCCCTCTTCCATCATTTTTACCCCCTTTTGATCTTGAAGGTGTTGTAGGTCGATTTGTTATGTAGAATTTAAAGAGTTTGGTCCATACTCGTTGGTGATTCTATTGAATCTTTTAATTTCGAATTTTATCCATAAAATCATCAAAGGTAACTTAATCTACCATTAGGGTTGTAAATGCAACTTTTTTGATAATCATGATATGGTTGATGTTGATTCATTGTTTAAATTCCATGGATAATAATTATGCTATATGGACATGTATGTACCTAGAAATCCATGTTTAGCTTGTTATTTGATGATTAATTTTTGATCAAGGTGTCTTAAAATGTGATGTTTGTATATGTGATGACAATGTGTTAAAATTCAATGCTTTATGTGATGATTCAAGTGATGCAAATATGTTAAAGTATGATGATATATATATATATATATATATATTTATATATGTGTTGTAGGGTTGATAATGGATGAATTTTTTGATAAATTCATCCAACATAGACATATGGTTTCGTCGCGGAACAATGACGATCATAAGTTTAAATGCCCATAGGGAGATGCTAGAAAAAGTAAGAAGACATCGGGGTAGTACTAGCAATGTTACTGACTTGTATGGCATTATTGCTCATAATCCCCATGCCAAACATATTGTAGATAATTTCGGGTTTGGATTAATCTTTTTGGTAGCTTATCCAAAATCTAGCGACTTGGCTCTTACCTCCGGTATTAGCGAAAGATGGTGGCATACCATCAATACATTTCACTTTCCTAGTTTTGAGATAGGTTTTATGCCGTGCGACTTCACACAACTATTAGGCATACCTATTGATATAGGAAGCCGCATAACATTGTCAAATCTTAGCAAGAAAGAAATGCATGAGATCCTTCCGCAGTGGATAGATTGTTTGCTTCCTTTCGTAGGAGAAGTTGGAGAAGAACTAGTAGGAGAAGAACGAATTGTTGCTTTGAGAGGTAAAGTTATTTTCCACAAAGGGATTCAGAATAGTGTGATAAAAGAGTTTATTGAATCTATAAAAGGGGAACATAACGACATTGTGTGTCAAGAACAAATGGCAAGGTGGTTCATGATGTGGGTTATAGGTAATGTATCGTTCCCGAACCAGAACGATATGGTCTATGTTTCCTGGTTAAGGGTATTTGCTGATTTAAATAAAGTCAACAGTTACGATTGGGGTTCATCAATTTATGGTCACATGTTATGGAGTTTGATTAGCGGAGTAAGGCACGAGATTGGTGGCCTCGAGTTCTTTTGGTATCTATTACTGGTAAACATATTCATACCCACCCTTAATTTTTTTTGATGTTGTGTTGTATAACGTTAGTTAGTGGTCAATAAATTTTCTTAAAATGTTTTTGGTTGTGCAGCCTTGGTTTTGGGCGTATTTCAGAACTCTTTATCCAAAGATACATAATTTGTCGGAAGAAGATTTTGATCTATGGTCGGATGGTTGTCTTTATGATAGCAGAAAAAAATTGGTAGGAAAAGGTAGACAAAGAGATACAGAGACGCACTCACTTTCAATGGTTCGTCTCCAAATTGACAACTTCGCTATCTCATTGATAACATGGGAGACGTGGTCGGGAAGTCAATGGAGTGGTAGGGAAGAGGTGAGACATGCAAAACTAATTATCGAAGGTCGTAAACTTTTCTATGATCCTTTTGGCAATTCCGCTCTGTACTTCTGAGAACGGTGTCTCAGACAAGTACGTGGAACGTGGGTAGTACCGTTAAATCCACCTAACAATACAACAAACATTACGACCTCCTACTTGTACACCAACAATAGTGTTGATCCATTAAAGTTCGATGAGGTAGATATTACCCATTACTCCGATTTTTGGAGTAAATGCTCGGTCAGAAGATACTCCGTGATTATTGAACATCAAGGAAACATAGATTTGTATTCTTCACAAGATCCTAATGCTTATCTCCGTGACCCACCAGGGCGAAGGAAAGCGACATACACACCATAGTTGGTATCGAAGGAACATCATTTATTCCCAAAGCTAGAACAACCCTACCTCAGAGTGGCTAACGAAAACAAAATGGCGTGGGACAGACCGTTAGGAGATGAGTACATGAGTGCAGTCAACAAACCCAGTTATAATGTCAACTGGGGTACTCCTGTGAGTATTAATACTTTAATGATATATCTATAACGATGTTTGTTTCCAAAAGGTGAAATTTAAATATTTTTTGTTTTTTTGCAGGAAATATGGTGTCGACGTAGTGAGGAACTGGCCCATCAAATTGCCGATATGAACCACTTTTCACTCCACTACACAACATACTTGCAAAATCAATTTTATCCCACTAAATCGAAGCGAGGGAACCTGGTTTAAACTATGGCGGGCGTCCCATATGTACCTATGGTCAGACCGTATGAAGGATTTTACCAGGGTGGGCCGGATTGGACTCATAGCCAAAGTAGTGTTGATCGTGATTCATGAGGATTATCTCGTTCTTTTGTACCAAACAGTCAAGACGACCCCATGTACCATCTTCAAGATGATTCTCAGTATGGCCCTCAAAGCAGGACCACCTATCAAGAACATGGTTATGTACAACAAACAGGACAACCATCATCTTCTAATGTCGTACGTGAGGATCCTTTTTTGGGATCATATGACCCAGTTCCTTATCGATGGTAGATTAAAATGTTCCTTATTATCATAATTACCTTTTTAGATCATGTAACCTAAAGACTTTAAGTGACTTAATGATTACAATAGTTTTAGACTAACAAATAGTTTTTGAAATCAACTGTGCAACGATTAGTTTTTGAATTCAAATGTTTAACAGACAATTTTTGGATTTACTGTTTAACGGATAGTTTTTATTTATATAAATAAGGATCTCATTCTGCCAATGAAATAGTCCAAACATTGTTTTTAACTTAAACGGAAAAATTATGCAGCGATTCATCAAGGAAGAAGATGTTGCTCTTGTTCAAGCCTGGATATATGTTACAGAAGATCACGCTTTAACATATCAACCACGCAACCGTTTTTGGGTAACTGTATTCGATACCTTTGTTGAACTAACGGGTAATGCAAAGGGTAGAACAAAGATAAATCTTCAAAATCGATTCAGAATTATCAGCATGGAGGTGAAAATATTTATCGCGATTCAGATTGAAGTTAACATACAAAATCCCGGGATGGCGTATGAAGAACGAGTGAGTATCTAATCATTACTGCCTAGCACTCAATCTTTCATTTACAGTAAACAAAACTAACTTATTTATACTTGATATTTTGCAGAAATTGTCATCTAACTTTGGAATACATTGAAGAGAGGGGCATAACATTTGCGTATGAGGAATTTTATCTACTCTTGAAGAACAATCTTGCACACTATAATCCCGATGAATGAAGCTTTGAAAAGAACGTCCTGAAGTTTATGTACTCTTTAAAAGTTGCTTAACTGGTAGTACAATGGATGCAATACTATTAAAGTATAAGAAAATTAATAAAATCTTAATTCTAAGTGTAACTCACTTTCGTAGGATTGACAGTTACACTTAGTATGTGCAACAAGCCTTTAAACCCCTAGGTGACCCTAGTGGACGAGTTGAGTCTCGTGAGGGTTTATAAAAGATGTACCTACAAAATCTAGTCCTACGGCCGTGCGGTGTAAGTTCCAGATTAATCTTCGGCCATCTGTCCTTGATGGCTAGGTAGCACTCATAAAACCTGAATGATTTTCCCGTTTTTCAGAAGTAACGCATCCTTCCTAGTTCTTTCTGCACAAAGTATAATTAATGATTAAATGGATTTGAAATATTATAAGGCACTGTTAAAGCAAATTAATAACTTACAATGATTTCAACTGTCATTTGAGGATCTCTCGTTCTATAAAATGGTCGTTGGATATCTGCATATATTCTTATTGCCGTTTTAATGACACTAACCCTTTTTTGTATAACCTGTTTAGTTATTTGATGGACATTCACAAAGGCTTCAATATAGTTGTTGTACACATGGTCCCAAAAGTCATCAGACGTAACTAAGTGTCGTATAACATCGGGTTGACGTGCAGCAGTTACCCAAGCTTTGGAAATAACTACATCTTCTTCTATAGAATACAAATCCATACTTATAAATAATTTCTCAGAGATAAAAAATTGATGCAAAGATAATTTTAGTGGTGATGAAAAAAATGTTTTTCGGATTTCGGTGTGAATTGTTTGCTGGATACCTTGTTCAAGTTATAAAAAATTGATGTAAAAGTAGCCGTTAGAAAATAGTCATTGGAGAGCCGTTGTGTTGTAGGCTTCAGTGATATGTACACAAATTTGAAATTGAATTCGATATGGATAAGATAAAATTGAATTAAATTTATTGCAATTTTTGTTATAGATGAAAAAAAAATACATCCGTTGTGTTGGATATGATTTAATAACTACAAACAACAATTATATGACAAGTCCACGATAATTTAAAAACTAAAACTAACTCACTTTCGTGGGAATCACGGTTACAGTTAGCATGTGCAACAAGCCTTTTAAACCCATAGATGACCCTAGTGGATGAGTTGAGTCTCGTGAGGGTTTACATAAGATATACCACAAAATCTAGACCACCGATTGTCAATTTTGATGATTGAAGGTTGGGTAGTATCCCTTATTTTGTGGTGTTGGTGGAGGAACTCTACGTGCCTGCAACCTTTGCAAAATTTCATGTTATTTTAGTTCATAATATAATCTTGCATTTGGGGGAAATGTTAAGAGATCCTTTTCCATTATGATTCTTTCATCCAATCCGTTGTTGAGAAGCATTTGTTGTTGTTGCGTTGATAACATATTTTCAAAAAAAAATTGTTGTTCTTGTTGACGAGGTTCGTTCGCTATTCGTGTTTTTTTTTAAATCAATAAGTTTAGAACCCGCGTCGCTGATACGTGATTCTTGTGATGATGGTGTAGGGGGCGTGCTTGTATGAGAGAGCCTTTTCTTGCATACCGCCTTTTTAACTTGAGGCTTTGACTTTATTGATAAAATGCTCGGTATTGATTGGACTTAAATCTGCAACAGGGATGCCAGACGAAGTTGGAAATTGATTTGTAAGTTGTGTCTGATAAACTTGGCTTGATGATGGATTTTAGAAAGAAGGGGATTGACTTGAATAGAGATTAGCGGATTGACTTGAGAAAAGATTTTGGGTATTAGGGTATTGGGAATGCAAATTATAATTATTGGTTTCTTCTTCTATATTCGCGTCTTCACTTTGATCCTCTGTAACGATGTTTTTCAGCATCTAATATTCTAAATCGCGGATGAAAGTTTTGGTGGTCTCAGTGTAATATTGTGTTCTTGCCATTACACCTTGCATTAATGTAAATGATACATAAGTTAGTAGGAAAAAAAAAAGATACAAACAAAAACTAATTGAAACAATTGTTGCGAGGATAGTTAACTTACCCGGTTAATTTCATCCATGTCCGGATGATTTGTGGTAACATTAGCAAAACATTCAAAAAATCTATTCACTTCACCCTTGATAGTACTAAATCTACTCCGAAGTCCAGAACTAGTACGCCTGTAAACATTACCACCAGAAACTAATACAAAATTTTCATACACTTTTTCCCAAAACAAATCCGCGCTAGAAAATTGAGTTCCTTCTTTTTATAGATTACAATAAACAGTAACAAGATACATGTCTTCTACAAAAGAGTATTTCTTTCTCAGAATTTTACCAGACGACATTTTGGTACACAAAAGAGATGGAATAGAAAAAACTTATGAGAAAATGAGATATTAGAGGGGATTTGAGTAGGAAATCAAGTTAGAAGAAATTGATTAGGTGTGATTTGAGAATAGAAAAATGTTGCTATTTATAGAGAAAATCTCTCAAAATTTTTGAAAAATATTTGTTGGGATCCGAGTGTGGAGAACATAGAGCCGTTAATGGTGATGAATGGTCAAGATGGGGTGTGAGGGAGGTGTGAACAAAAAAAGGTCAAACATAAATAAATCACGAGACAGAGACCAAGAATCCGTCAGAAATGTGACGGGTACCAGGTATCCGTCTCACCTCTGAGACGGATACTGGGTTTCCATAAAGTGTATTTTTCTGACGGAAACCAAGTATTCGTCTCTCTGGCTTGGCTAGAGGAGGGATCATATGTGATCCCTCCTCTAGCCAAGCTAAAGGTTTTGGCCACATTACAGCCAAGTGATGACCTATAATACTTGCGTCTTAGCTAGATTAAGCCATAGCCAAGTAAAATCATCCATCATAGTGCTTGGCCTAAAAGGATCAATAACCAATAGAGAGAGGAATATAGGATAATACTTTCTTTAATTTCACGCCCTAAATAAATCAAGCTAAGAAAAATGATCAAGAGCTCGTGCTGGGGAATATGCTAGTTAGCATCTCAAACTGGTTAATTGATATCTACCACCTGACTATATTGGGTTCTACGAGATTATTTTGGCCCTACCACTAAAATTTAAAATAGGGTCATTATAAAAAAAATAAAAACCTCTTATCCAACTATTTATGTTATTAACAAATATTCTTGATGTGTGTTAATTATTTTAAATATTAGTTAAACTTAGTTAGTGATTAAAACTAGATTATTGTTAGTGTTAGATTGTAAGAATTATAGTAGAATTGTTTTTCAAAGTTTGTAGAAGAAGGAGAAAAAGTTGGGGAAAACTAGGGTTTTGTGATTTGGTAGTAAGGATGAAAATTTATAGTGACGATGAGGATTCTAGTGGTGATGATGAAGTGGGTGCATCTACGTATCACCAATCGGACTACGAAAGAGAGTTCGATCCTACCAATTTGGATTATTTGTTGGATGAACAAGAACGTGTGAACCAAGGCATATTTGATGAATTTACTCAAGAAAATAAAGAATCTAACCGGAAAATGAAGGTATTAATGCTTCCAATCATCAGGTATACGTTTTTAGGATCTCCAAACATGTTTTGGAACCTTATAATCCCCAAAAAGTGGATTTTTTATAAAATTTTAAGCTATTTTTTGGGGCTATGTTTTACCCAGAATTGTTGGATAAGATAACATCGTATGCAACGATTTTATATCTCTTGATGTGGTCATGAACAACGACCGATTCTGGTATATATTTTAGGTAGGTCAAATAATCGGCATTTATGACTCATTTATCGAACTATTCCATCCCTTGAAGATTTTCCCAAAATTCTCCAAAAACAGAATCGTTCGATAGGTGTTGTTCTATGCGTCGATTCTAATTGAAAAACTGTCCAGAAAGATCCAATTTGCTGAATGCTAGAATCAGCATAAGAGTCGGTTCACGTGTGCCGATTCCAGCCTATGGGAATTTTTTTCAAAAATATCGACAAGGCAGAATCGGCCGATACGGGAGGACATAAAGGACGATTCTTTAGAATCGTTCGCACGATTGTCCCATTTCCACTGATTCTGTTAGGCTAATTTTTTCGATATGTATTGTAGATTGTTGAATCACTCGGCAAGGATCAACCTGAACCCGTGTCTCAGATGGGTCCTGATACTTCTGACCACTACTATATAGGTTTGGTGTGGGAAAAGAGAAAAGATGCAAATCAATGGTTTATGGACAAAGGGATAGAGATCAAACAAGCATTGGTCTTAGGAAAACGTTCGAGGAATGATCGTTTGGAAATTATTTGCGAGAGAAGTGGCAAGATTGAAAATCACTGGGCAAAGGACAAACCATATGCGAAGAAGACGTAGAGGGTCTATACTACTAAATAAAAGAAACATAATTGCATGTTTAAGATTATATTTCATAGACACGATGGTGTATACAAGCTATGAAGAGTATTAAATGGTTTTCACAATCATGATGATCCGAAATCTCTTATTGGACACGTTGCAGTTTGTGGGTTAAAACCACATCAAAACGAAACGTTAAGGTCGATGAATGCAACTACACCAAGCAATATCCTTAGGAAGATCAAGGAGGATGATCCTAAAAACTTGTCCACTTTGAGGCAAATCTACGCGCAAGAGCAAGCATTAGGAGGACGAAATGGGATGGTAGAGCGGTTACAGAACAATCTCAGTGGTTAGCCGAGAAACATAACTACACAATGAAGAAGCAGGTAGTGGATAACAAAGTGACTCGTACTTTCTTGGTGCATCCGAAGATGATTCAATTAGCTCAATGCTTCTATCAAGTTTTGTTGATAGATTGTACTTAAAAGATGTTTGTACCTAAAATTTGCTCCTAGGCAAAACAATGTATTATTGAAGTACTTTTTGTAGGTTCGAGGATCAAAATCGTATAAAAAAATCCAAACAAGTTGAATGTATCTATTTGTTCTGCTTCGGTTACAAAGAGAGGAAATGGTTTGATATTAGGGGAGAGAAGCAAAGGAAATCGAAGGAATTGTACGTAGAATTGTGTATTGTGGTAGAAAAAAAGCAGAGCTTGTGAGAATGATTTTCTATCCCTTCTACGTCTGTCGCTTGTATCTTGTTGTTCTGTTTTGAAATTGGCTAAGCAACTTATTTATAATATTTTGAGACCACACACTTTCCTTATAAAGTAGTGGTAGTTGTAGGGAGATGGAGAAGTGGAGGTTGTGGGAATAGCCGTCCACTTTGTCTCTGGGAAGTTTCTGGAAACTTCTTAGACCATGACTCAAGTATCTATTCAACCGCTCCAACTTACCACTTACTCTATAACTTCCTTGTTATGGGGTAGTGCTACACCCATGTTATAACACCCGCAATTTTTGCATGATGCTTACTCAGGAACGTGTCATGACTTGGGATGAAGCTTTACCCTAAGATTATATAGCTCACTTAGGATTGCATCAGGGTGTGGACGCCTTGACCTCGAATTATAGTGTTAAGGCCTTATTATGCGTGATGCATATTCGAGCATGCATCACAAGTCAAATATGACCCTTACTTGGGAAATGCACAAATGGCCTTGACGCGTATCCGAGAACGCATTATAGTGCTAATGCACTATTATGTCGTGATGCATGATTAAGAATGCATCACTGACCAATGATGCGTATCTGAGAATGCATCATAGTGCTAATGCACTATTATGCCTTGATGCATGATTGAGAATGCATTACTGAACCAACGTTGCATATCCGAGAATGCATTATAATGCTAATGCATTATTATGCCGTGATGCATGGTTGAGAATGCATCACTGAACCAACGCTATGTACCCGAGAATGCATTATAATGCTAATGCATTATTATACCGTGATACATGATTGAGAATGCATCACTGAACCAACGTTGCGTATCTGAGAATGCATCATAGCGCTAATCCACTATTATGCCGTGATGCATGATTGAGAATGCATCACTGAACCAACGATGCATATCCGTGAATGCATTATAGTGCTAATGCACTATTATACCGTGATGCATGATTGAGAATGCATCACTGAACCAATGTTGCGTACCCGAGAATGTATTATAGTGCTAATGCATTATTATACCTTTGATGCATGATTGAGAATACATCACTGAAACAACGCTGAGTATCTGAGAATGCATCATAGTGCTAATGCACTATTATACCGTGATGCATATTTGAGAATGCATCACTGAACCAACACAGCGTATCCGAGAATACATCTTAGTGCTAATGCTCTATTATGCCGTTATGCATGATTGAGAATGCATCACTGAACCAACGCTGCATATCCGAGAATGCATCATAGTGCAAATGCACTATTATACCGTGATGCATGATTGGGAATGCATCACTGAACCAATGTTGCGTACCCGAGAATGCATCATAGTGCTAATGCACTATTATGCCGTGATGCATGACTGAGAATGCATCACTGAACGAACACTACGTATCCGAGAATGCATCTTACTGCTAATGCACTGTTACGCCGTGAGGCATGATTGATAATGCATCACTGAACCAATGCTGCATATCTGAGAATTCATCATAGTGCAAATGCACTATTATGCCGTGATGCATGATTGGGAATGCATCACTGAACCAATGTTGCGTATCTGCGAGAGCATCATAGTGTTAATGCTCTATTCAACAATGGTGCATGGTTGAGAATATATCACTGAACCAATGTTGTATACCCTAGAATCCATCATACTACTAATACACTATTATGCTGTGATGCATGATTGAGAATGCATCACTGAACCAATGTTGCGTATCCGCGACAACATCATAGTGCTAATGCACTATTATGCTGTGATGCAAGATTGAGAATACATCACTGAACCAACGCTGCATATCTGAGAATGCAT